>CM053577.1:85794553-85830432 GCA_028646485.1 Cryptoprocta ferox | reverse complement strand
CCATGTAGTATTCCATTGTATAGATGAACCACATCTTCCTAATCCATTCATCCGTTGATGGACATTTAGGCTCTTTCCATGATTTGGCTATTGTTGAAAGTGCCGCTACGAACATTGGGGTACAAGTGCCCCTATGCATCAGCACTTCATTGTTGAATTCAATTTACTAGTATCTTGTTGAGAATTTTTGCATTTATGATCATCAGGGATATTGGCTTGTAATTCTCCTTTTTAGTGAGGGTCTGGTTTGGTAATCAAGGTAATGGTGGCTTCATAGAATGAATCCAGAAGCTTGATTTCCATTTCTATTTTTTGGAACAGCTTGAGAAGAATAGGTATTAACTCTGATTTAAATGCCTGGTAGAATTCCTCTGGGAAGCCATCTAACCCAGGACTCGTTTGTTGGGAGATTTTTGATAACTGATTCCATTTCTTTGCTGGTTATGGGTCTGTTCAGATTTTCTATTTCTTCCCATTTGAGTTTATTTGAGTTTTGGTAGTGTCATTTCTTCCAGGTTATCCAGTTTGTTGGCATATTTTTTTAAGTTAATTTATTTATTTTCAAAATAGGGAGAGGGGCAGAGAAAGAAGGAGAGGGAGAATCCCAGGCAAACTCCACAATGGGCATGGAGCCCATCAGTGTGGGACCAATGCACCAGGGTTCCATCTCACAACTCATGAGATCATAACCTGAGATCATGACCTGAGACAAAATCAAGAGTCAGATGCTTAAAGGACTGGACACCCAGGTGCCTCCAGGGGAGATCTTAAATGCATCCGAATCCATTAGCTACAGAGAGAAGGAGGGTTTAGGAATAACTTGGTCAACAAGAAAGGAAGTTTGCACACTTTATGGATGGCACTGCCACTATCACAAGTGGTAGAACTCAGTGCAAAGTTACAATAAGCCCCTGATAAAGAATAGTAACCAAGGGTAAGCACAGTTGAGCAAACTTCAGGCCATCATCCTAGCACTGGATGCCCTGGCCAACAATCAGCCCTTTCTGTACATTTTTGCACATTCTTGAGCCATTGCCAATAGTGTGGTTGTCTGGTACAGCATGGCAGCAACAACTTTTTTTAATGTAAATTATAAGAACATATTGCCCCAAAGACATCCAATTTATTAATTGAGGTCACACATGCATCCACACATATTAAAGCCATAATCTAATATATTTGTCAAGGCATTTTGTGTGTTCTTTGGAATTTCAGGTACTATTGATAATGACTAAGGGACTCATTTCATTTCTCAAAATACACAAGGCTGCACCCTCGAATAAGGTATTCAATAGAATATTTACCTCCCTTACTGACTTTAGCCTTCCAGTCTCATAGAGTTCCATTATTACTTGCTTAAACAAGTTTAAATTCAATTAAATAATATATAGCTCATTTCATTCATTAGCTAAACATCACAGGTAAATTATAAATAGCCCACATCCATTTTTGATACTTTAATGCTGACAGCTTCAAACAACAACTTTTCCTCTTTCCCACATCTGGGGAAGCTGATAAGAAAGCCCATGTTACCTCTTTTGGTGCTAGTGGGAAGTTAAAAAACACACAAGCCCCAGCCAGCCCCACATGGAACTCCCATCCCAGCTCTTCTCCCTAACTAGAGTCAAACCACAAATTCTCACCCTTACCATCCTATTTAATATTGTAGCCTGCCTACCTATTCCAGCACTCTCAACTCCCCTTTACCTATTAAAAGGAGGTAATATTTATCATGCAAACTCTTCATAATTTTTACTGGATTTCAAGTTCCACTGGGCAGTGATATTTTGTTCTGTTTTTTGTTGTTCAGTATGGTTCCTCACGACTAACATAATGCCTAGAATAGTAGTGAGCACATTAGGTGAAGAGCAAAATTCTGCTGTATGGATAGTAAATGTACCACTTTCCTCTTAATTTTGTAATTAAAATCAACTTATTTAAAACTCAACCAATCAAAGTGGTGCTTGGAACCAAATATGCATATCTATCCTTGCTCTCATACAGTGGTATCCTAGGCTGGTCACTTTTCTCTACTGACAATTTGCAGGCCCAAGAATATGTAAAGTCATCTCCTTAATTAAGTTCCCTTTCCATATTACTAGCCCAAATCCTCCAATATTATGTCCCAATTATAAAAATTTGCATTTCCTTCATTGTAGTCCCTGATTTTTTCCATCTTATTAAATAATTTACATTTCTTTTTTATATAGAATTTTTTAAACTTTATTTATTTTGGGGGGTGGGGAAAGATAGAGAGAGAGGGAGACAGAGAATCCCAACAGGCTTTGTGCTGTCAGTGTAGAGCCCGATGTGGGACTCAATCCCACAAATCATGAGATAATGACGTGAGACAAAATCAAGAGCTAGACACTTAACCAACTGAGCCACCCAGGTGCCCGACATATTTCATATTTCCTTAGTAAATTTGATGACAGTATTTATAGAAGGGCTGATATTATGTAGCATTTTAAAGTATTTCTTGAGCAAGTATTATTCCTTGCTTCTTAAATTACTTTTTTACTGGTAAGTCCAAAGCAGAATCATTAAAAGTGGAGCTTCTATAATATATTACATCAATTCAAAATAAGTTCATTTCTAACCAATTCTACAATGTGTATTGTTAAAAATTTTCTTGCAGTTTGAGAAAAATTTTGACTTCATACCAATGGATTCATATGATTTCAATGTGATGAGGGATTTGATTTGGACACAGTACTTTGTGATTTAGGAAAATCACAAAAGTCAACTGATAAATATGTTTCCAGAATGAAGATCAAAAACCATGTAGCCAGTCTTTATCTATGGTTTCAAGACTATGTATTTACTTTTCCTGAATTTTGAAATGTATGAACTTTTCCTGTTATGATTCTAGTTTTTGAAGCAGCATTAAAAGTTAAACCTGGGGTTCGAGCCCTGCGTCGGGATCTGTGCTGACAGGTAGCTCAGAGCCTGGAGCCTGTCTTTGGATTCTGATTCCCTCTCTCTCTGACCCTCCCCTGCTCATACTGTCTCTGTCTCTCTCAAAAAAAAAAAAAAAACACATTTAAAAAAAAAACGTTAAACTTGGGTTCTTGTTTAGAAAATTGTACTGACAGCTATATTAACTACAAATGCTTTAATAAGTACTTTAAAAATAAATATCATTTCATTTATTCTATAATGTCTTCTTTCCTTTTCTAGCATTGCTCTTTGAGTTCCATTACTCTACATCCATTTTTTATTCATAGAACACTTTACTATCTTAAAGAAACCAGTGATTTCCAGCAGACTTTTTTATTCTATGCTATAAATCCCTAATGAAACCTTCTTTATTAAAATTAATATTTTTTCATTCTATATTGTTATAGCATAATTATTACTTTTTTTTCTATCTGGAATAAGCCACTGCCACTACAACTTCACTCTTTATAGTCTATATTTAGAACAAACACATCAAGTTTAATCTAATGAAGATAATCATGCAACACAGGGTAAAAAGAATGTATCATATAGTTCTTACCTTAAATCTTCTGACATCCAGAAATATTTTCTCCCATCCAGAAAAAAAAGCCAATTGGAAGATCAGATGCGGACAAAGAGTATAGCTACAGGACAATGGTGCCAAAATGTGGTAGAACAAGAATCACTTAGGAACTAGATTTATTGTCATAACTTCTGTGTGGAGGCTCCTGGGTCCAGCTACCTTTGCTTTAACAGGTTCTCCAGGTTAATTGTAATGTTCACATAATTTGGATAACCACTGGTATAGAGAAAGACAGATCTGAGTTAGAAGCATTTCTTTCTCACTTCTACCTATGAGATACTATGATCTGAACATTTATGAATGCCCCCCAAAACTCCTACCTCCAAGCTGATAATACTAGGGGGTAGAGCCTTTGGGAGATGCTCATATCATCAAGGTGAAGCCCTCCTGAAGGGAAGTAGTCCCATATATATATATATATATATATATATATATATATATATATATATATATTTTTTTTTTTTTTTTAAAGGCCTGAGAAGCTCCTTTGTGTTCTATGCAATGTTAGGTACAGTGAGTGAGGAAGGAAGCTCTCATTGGATATCAGAACTGCTGTTCTCCTTGATCTTGGACTTGTCAGCCTCCAGACTTGTGAGAAGTAAGTTTCTGTTGTGTGTAGAACACATAGTCTATTTGTTGTTATAGCCCAAACAAATAAAGAGACCATGAAGCTTTGAGACTATGGGAATTATGTGACTTCTGTAAGCATAGAATACCCTCCTCTGTATAATGAAGCTATTTATGTCTGTGCTGAAGCTAGTTGTAGGTAAATGTGTGTGTGTGTGTGTATGTGTGTGTGTTCATGTGTGTATGTACGTGAGAAAGGGGGTGTGGGAGAGAGAGAGAGAGAGAGAGGGAGGGAGAAAAAGAAAGTGAGGGGGGAGAAAGGGGAGAGAGAGAAAGAAGGAAGGGAGAGAAGTGAGAGAGGGAAATAGAGAGGGGAGAGAGAGAGAGAAAGGGAGAGGGAGAGAGAGAAAATTAACTGTAAAACTTATTTACCACAGTATCATCACATAATAGCTTCTTAACAAACACCAGATTTTCCTGTGCCATTTACTACACATTCTGCTCAATGAAATCTATTCACACAATAATTAACAATTTGAAAATAAACAGCTAATCTGATTAACAATGATATAAAGAAACTTCCTAAATTATCAGATTCATGGTTTATTCTATGAACTATCCAGTGGATACAAAATGGGGATAGCACATCCGAACATGGTAGCATAATCACATTTATATGTGAAGGAAGCATTACCCTTAGACCTGGGCAGGCAAGGCCCTGATCAGTGTTCCCTATGTCAGCTTTTCCAGTACTTTAACTGTCTTGCTTAATATTCTCTCAGTCCTCTTCTGATGTCTTGGAGATGGCAGTACCAGCAGTGGGGTGGCCTGAGGACCTAATCTCGGCCTGCTTTGCCCCCCAAGGCCAGTAGTGCCTTCCACAAAATTTCCAAAATTACTTCTCTTGGCCAGGTGGCTAGGACCAGCCTGGATTTCCCCAGGCACTAGTGGTTGCCCCATGTATCAGAATGGACTTGCCACTAAAGTAACAATAAATTGAATTGTTTATTCTGAATCCTATTAAAATGCAAGGCAGGATGCTTTAACTAAGATGAGCAGTTTATATGACACGTTAGTGTTGTTTTTCAAATGTGTTATTGTAAATACGATTCTCTTTTTCTTTTAACTTTTATTGTGCCCTTACTAAACCACATATAGATATGTTGGAGAAAGAGAAAACAGTTTAGTATTATGTTGCTTTTATTTATTTTTTAAGTTTTATTTAAATTCCAGTTAGTTAACATACAGTGCAATATTAGTCTCAAGTGCACAATATAGTGATTCGGCATTTCCGTACCATACCCAGTGCTCATCACAACAAGTGCCCTCCTTAATCCCCTTCACCTATTTAACCAGCCCCCACCCACCTCCCCCCTGGTAATCATCAGTTCTCTATACTTAAGAGTCTGTTCCTTGGTTTGCCTCTCTCTCTTTTTGTCTCTTTGCTTATTTGTTTTATTTCTTAAATTCCACATATGAGTGAAATCGCATGGTATTTGTCTTTCTCTGACTTATTTCGATTAGCATAATATTCTCTAGCTCCATCCATGTCATTGCACATGCAAAGCCACCCATAATCTTACCACCAACCACCTATCATTAGCCTTTACTCCACCTACATTATGTTGTTTAAAACTGGAGCTTTGTATATAAATAAATATAAATATATTATATATATATGACAACATGAAATCATAGACATATGGTTTTGAAATTTAATATAGGTTAATAGTTTTTAAGCAACTTGCCATATTGATAAATGGAAACATATATATTTTATTTGCATAACTTATTTTATTCTGTTTCAGAATTTATTTAGTTATTACCCCACTGGGTGTTTTCATTACTTCCAAAGTAACATGTTGATAGACAATAAGGTACATTTGCTTTGTTTTTGGTTCATTTTGGCAATGATAATAGTGCTATGAGTCAGAAAACACACAGTCATATATTTGCTGATGGAAGTGTAAATTGGCATAAATATTTTGAATGACAATTTAGAAAAATGTATCAAAAGCCTTGAAAAATAAACCTCCTACCTTGGATTCAGCAATTATTTTTCAACCAACTTATTTTGTAGAAAAGGAGTGGAAGAGCGAAGGAGGCATATAAAAACATATGTCAGAGAATTATTCATATCACTAAACTATAAGCCAGAATAAATTTCATTATGCTTAAAAGTATACACAATAAAAATAAATTTTCTAAATGAATACTTAATATTTTCTTCCCATACTTCAAATAGTTTACATAGCCATACTTTGGTGGTTCTTTTAAATATATATTTATTTAATTAATCTTTACTTTTATACAAACAAAATAATACTGAGGAAGAAAATTGATATAGACCAAATATGTTGTGTATCTCTAAATAAAATACAAAACATGACAATATAACCAATTTTTGTAATAGTGCTCAATTGTTTTTTATTTTTGAAACATGAAGCCAACTTTCAAATCCATATATAAAAATGGAATAGGGCAAATTACTATATTCTATTTCTAACTTAGAAAAACTATATCTAATATGGCAAAAAATAAAAATAGCATTTGCACCCATTTAACTTATGTCTAGCTAACCTGTATCCATAATATCTAAAATATCCCAATGAAACAATTTAACATTTCATTGCTAAAGTGTGACTCATTTATTAATATCAGAAGATTTCCACCAAATTTTAAAATATTTATCCATTAGTGTTATTAAATAGACTGATAGTTAACAAAATCATATAATAGTAATTCATACAAATTATGAAAACGTAAATGAGATTTTGAGAATTTTGCAATTGTAGTCTTTTTTTTATATATGGTCTGAGTACAGGTGCTTATGAAATGGTTGTGTGTGTGTGTGTGTGTGTCTGTGTAAAAACTGAGTATTAACAATAAGGAAAGTATTAATTGGTTTAGATGATATAAATTTAATATCAATATGGTATTCCTAATTCAATTTTATACTTACTAATGTGGTTTATAATATAATCATAAAAGAACAATACACAGGTGATTGATCATAATTCCTGAGAAAATGAATTGCTATTACCAAACTTTAAAGTGATTTAAAGAGATGGGATTTTCACATTGTATTCTTCTGGAGATCCTGTTACTTAGCCTTATATGAATTCCTGCCCATCACTCAACACACCCTTGGTCAGTATAGCTTCAGTTACCATGTCAAAGTGTTCTTTTTTACTGATTCAGGAATTTAAAATTTCAACCATAGAATATTAGAACATAGAAATGATCTAATCCAGCATCAAATGTAATAAGCAACACGAGAAATTGAAAACAAGAAAGAAAATAAGAGTTTTTAAAAAGAGCAATATGCAGGTCAGACAAATGTTAATATGTCTACTATAGATAATGTAGAACTTATTAATGAAAACAGTTAAAACAATAAATATTAAATAATATGTAAGCCATGAAAAAGAAAATGTGTGTCTCATTAACATAGAAAAAGGTGTTCAGTTTTGGTAGTTTTCAGGTTAACTATAAGCCAAAGCAAAAATGACAGGTTAGATTACATCCCCCTGATCAGCAAACATTTAAGCACCATCCAAACTATACAAAAATGCAGAAAAACAGAAACCCTCACATAATATTAATGGAAATGTGAAATGCTGCACACAACTTCTTTGAAAGCAATCTGGCATTCTTTTGTTGTAAAAATAAACACTACTTTTAAAAATTCTTCATTCACTATTCAATTCATATATTCATATAAAAGCACAATTATAGGGGTGCCTAGTGGCTCAGTTGGTTAAGCATCCAACTTCAGCTCAGGTCATGATCTGGCAGTCAGTGAGTTCGAGCTGCACATCGGGCTCTTTGATGACAGCTCAGAGCCTGAGCCATCTTCAGATTCTGTGTCTTCCTCTCTCTTTGCCCCTCCCCAGTGTGCACTCTGTCTCTCTGTCTCTCTCTCTCTCTCAAACAATAAACATAAAAATTTTCAAAGCACAATTATAACATAATAAATGCACAAGATATTCATTCTTGCATATATATTGTGGCAAAGAAACAGAAACAATGTAAATGTTCAGAAATAAGAAAATAGATAATTTTGGCATGCGTATACTATGTGATATTTTGCAGATATGAAAAATCTTGAGTTTAATATATACCTATTGAGTTGAATAGTTATCTAGGATATACTTTTATGAAAGGAAAGCAAAATAGAGAATAAACATTGTTTGATCCTACGTCTTTAAAAAAGAAACAAACATTAAAAAAGACTAAATCATAAATGATTTTATGCTTATGAATGTTAGAATTAGAATGGAGTATGATGAAGGTGAATGTATATGGATTAGAAGAATAATCACATTTTCTTTTTTTAAAAAATATATATGGGAAAATATTTCAAAGAACAATATTTCAAGAGAGTATATATTCTACTTTAATTACGACATGATTATGACTTAGGTCAAATTACTTTACATCTTTTTGCTATAAAACTCTTGGAAAGTCTAGCCTAGGTAATTAGCCAGGGCATACCTGAGCACCCTCAAAATAAGAGAACACCGACAATGAAGAAGGAAATGAAAAGTACACTCCTATCCCTTGACCTGAGTAGGAATATTGCATAGTAATTACCACATGGAGACCAGAGGAATAACATTGAACTTTAAATAATCAGATAAGGCTCTGACCATGAAAGTTAACACAATGTGTGAAAAGTAGGACTAGAAATAAAATCTGCCCACTATGACAGGAACATATAAGAAACCAGGCTTTCTGGGTATTTACATCACTGTACTGTCCAAATGAAGGTCTGAAATTAGAATTTGTATTGTATATATTAATATAAAATCTCCAAGCCAGAGAATTAATGCAAAAAGAGATTTTCTGGTGGTATTTCTTGTCAATTCAGCTAAAGCAAATGTAAATTTGAATTTTCATGTGGAAAGATGAAGATTCCATCTTCCTGTTCTTGTTACAATAACAGAATAAATTATTTTTATGAAAAACTGGGAGATGTTTCAAAATTATTTGGACGATGAATGAATTCCTGTTTGGGTAGTAAGAAATATAAAACTAAGATAAAAGATGATTAAGTAGTGGAAAGCTAGTTCTCATTTTCATTCTATTTCCATCCAGGAAATGGGAAAATTAAGACAAGGGATTCAAGAAGAACATTTTCAAAGGAGAAGCTAAAATAGATTGTTTTAAAGATTTTTATTCATATTTAAAATGTAAACTGATCTATTTAAGATATTCATGAAAAAATCTTCTATTAAAAATTAAAATTAAGCGCAGTGGAGCAAAAATACTTTCTTTTGAGTGTGAAAATAGGACTAAGATTAAAAATATATCTAACTAGAACTTTTTCCCTCTGCTCAAATTTCCTAAAAACTCCCTACCCTTTTATTCTTGGCCCTTGATGTTTCCATGATTTAATGGGAGAGAACATTAGGCATGCATTCTGTCAATATCGTGTCCATCTTCTTCCTACTCAATTTCCTTATCTCTGGTTCAGAGAAAAAGTTACACTTTCTCTTGAAAAAGACTAATCACCTGCACAATTGGCAACTTACTCTTAATATTTCTTCACAAATTATTTTATTACATTTGTGTCCCCAACCTTTAGCAACATGCATAACTCCAGGCTAGCCCTCAGAAGTTGCTATCAAACAGAGCTTATTTGGTTCTCAGAAACAGTTATACCCAGTGAAGATAAAGGCAGTTTTGAAGGAAGAGTTTGAAAATTGAAAAGGATAAATCAGCAAAATATTAACTGGTGGAAAAAGATTTAAAATGGTGTCTCCCAGAAGCTGATAACCTTTAGTAGGATAGAGTCATTTAAAACATCTTGAGGGGCTCAGTTGGTTAAGCTTATGACTCTTGGTTTCAGCTCAGGTCATGATCTCATGGTTCATGGGATGGAGCCCTGGGTCAGTCTCTATACTGACAGCACAAAGCCTACTTGGGATTCTCTATCTCCTCTCTCTCTGTGTTTCCCCTGCTTGCACAAGCATGCATATGCTCTCTCTCTTTCTCAAAATCAATAAACTTTTTAAAGAAATCATGAAGTTGCATGAAATAAAATTGTGTCAAATGGAATAGATGGCACAAAATGTTATTCTATCATCCCACCACACCACAGATTCATGAAATATAATGCATATTAATAGAAGAGAACAAATCAGAGGTAAAACAATAACCAATATATTGGTATAACATTTATATACAATGTCTAAGGAAACATTTTTGGGTTTGATGATGAAAATTAATTGTTGTCAACATATGGTAAAATTTCCTGATTTAAAATTGTGCCCAATGTGCATCTATATTGCAGATAGATGATCACATCATAGGGACCTCATACATTCCCATCATTGGCCTTCTTTCTCAATTTATAAATACACCCTTGGATTTGTGCACATGAGCCATGGGTCTCATTAAAGGTAATAAACCTTGACTTTTAGTCCTCCCCATTAGCCAGTATTTGGGGAGATGAGTGGGTAGAGTGGTTTCTGCAACAAATGTGGCACACAGAGAAATATGGTGTGCAGGCTTCATTGTCAAGATATCTGAACTGTAATGCCTGAGTCTGAAATGTTCTTCTACAGTATCATTTATTTTCCTAGGTTTGTTAAGCCTTATTTGTTATTAGGAATAATTTAGTTTTTGAAGACTAGTGATACTGAAGTTTCTAATACACCAAATTCCATTATTAATAAGAAAATAACAGCAATGAGAGAGCATCATGGATTGCTTTAGAGATGTTTTGTAAGCTTTGGTGATAATGATTGCTCTACCATTGAAAATGATGATCATTTTTAGGTTTTAAGACAAAAGAATAAGGCATTTATAATTTTTTTGAATTATTTTACTGCCAGTTATGTGACTAAGACAATTCCCAAAATATTTTATTATTTTTTAATGTTAATTTACTTTTGAGAAGGAGAGAGAGAGAGAGAGAGAGAGAGAGAGAGAGAGAGAGAGAGGTGCAAGTGGGGGAGGGTCAGGGAGAGAGGGAGACACAGAATCTGAAGCAGGCTCCAGGTTCTGAGCTGTCAGCACAGAGTCTGATGCGGGGCTTGAACTCACAGACTGCGAGATCATGACCTGAGCCAAAGTTGGATGCTTCACCAACTGAACCACACAGGCACTCCCCAAAATAGCTCTTTTAAATAAGCCTTTCTTGTTGTTTATTCTATAAATTTGGTGAAACATCTTTTTACTAAACATGGGCCCAACTCTACAGAAGATCTGATTTCCCTTTTCTAAAATAAGTGAGATATCTCACCTAACCTCATCGCCAACATTTTCACTGTCAAAAAGTAAAACAAATGAAGGCTTTCAAAAATAATAAGAAAAGTGAAACACCAATATCCCTAAAGGAGCTTATGTATTAAAGATAATAGATAGATGATAGATTAGATAGACACAGATATGGATATGGATATAGATATAGATAGATGATATACATATAGATTCAATAGATATAGATACAGATATAGATAGATAGATAGATAGATAGATAGATAGATGATAGATAGATAGATAGATAGATAGGAATAAAGAAATGAAGGCTGGAGAAAAGGAAGGGAGAGAAGGAGGAAAGGAAGGAAGGAAAAAAGATGATTACTTTGCCTAAACTAGGAAAGAAAATGTATGAATGACTAGGTGATTATTTTAGAATGCATATTACTTATGTAAACTCAAGTTCTATACATACAGTGCAAACATATTTGGGATACATTAAAATGTGTGTAGTGTGTTTTAACTTATGTGTGGTATTAAGGGTTATTGGGATATTTCTATTTAATTTCCATTTACTATTTAAAATTTCATGTGGAATGTGGAATTCCAAAGGCTTACTACATTTGATACTCCAACATTTCTAGTCTTATTTGAAATACAAATTATATAATTCCTGACATATGGTAACAGAAAAGTATATCCTCTATCTTTTAAAGAACAATTCCACTCCAATGTTTCCATGTAAAATATACTCGCCTCAGCAAGACTTTTATATAAAAGTTGCTGCACAGCTGATCACCCATCTCCCTCAGAGTCAATTATTTTTAAATTTTCAGTCTGGGCTTAGGCCTAGTCATTGTGTCAAAGGGATTTTCAATAGGGTTTGTAATGACATGTTACTTGTGCTGAGATTTCTCAGGCAACTTTGATTTTGCTTGATCTATTGTTGCATTTGATTTTATTGATCACTGAGGAATGTACAACCACTTCTATCACCATGTGTAACTTTTGAATTCTAATATAACTTGCCTTTGCCCAGCAGTTGTGTTGGACATATACACATTAGCAGAGCATTTGTTCCTCTTGGGCCTCCAAATGCCAATCCTCTTTAACATACAGAATGAAAGCCACCTTGTCTAAATAAATATATCTAGAATGAACCGGGCTGGTATTGTTTAGAGGATAGAACGATTGCTCTTTATCTACAATTTCCTTTCCAGGTGTTGGACTACTGCCTACACTATGCTTGGTTGGTAAATAAATCGCTGTTGTTTTCATACTAAAATCCTAGAGGTTGTTAGATCACACTTTTATGATGCACCTTAATGCAAAACATCTGTTTCACAATCTACTCTCAATCACCAAAGGTATAAAGAATATTGTTAAGTTTCTTTTTCTCTCCGACTCATTAGCTTATTGATGAGCATTGTTATGTACAGCCATAAGGAATGCCTTACAGAGAAAAATATAGTTCTTAAGGCAGTTGAGGTAATAAAAAGAACTAGCAAACAAGAAGCCTTGGCTTCACAATAGCTCCTATGTAATTCATTCAGTATCTTCTCTCTTGGATCACTATTAAATACCTACAACTTTGGATTAGGTGTCCTCCTTTTCTTCATCTAGTCTTCTGTGTACTCCATGGAGTAACAGAGCCATTCATCACTTTTCACAAAATAATGCCTTGGTAATACAGAAAAAATTAGGAAGCTCCTAGACAAATATAATGCTCCACATTTTTATATTTTAACCCAACAAATCTTCTCCATGGCTGTCTCAGCCTAGAATCTCCTCTTAGGCAACCTAAAGTCAGACTTTAAAGCATGGCTTATGAGGCTCACTACAACCTAGTACCTGCCTACCTCTCTAACTTCACTTTCTGTTCACCACTGTTCATTACTCACTGTATGTCTGGACAAAACTAAATTGTAATTCCAAGAAGATAATATGTCATTACTCACCTTCATGCTATTTCTTAGACTTTACCATAACACTTAGGTCAGTTTACAAGACTCTCAGACACATTCTATAGTATCAGTATTTACGGTACTTATGCCTTTGAAATAACCATTGGATTTATGCATCTTTTCTGTGACACTGAGAACTCTTGAAAGCAACAATGTCATTTTGGTATCTTTTATTCCAACCCCTGACTTCTAATAGTGTGATCAATAAATGATTATCTTCATTTTTTTCCAGTTAAAATTTGTACTTGAAATCTCTATCTTTCAAGCAAAGTAAATGATGGATAACTTGTTTTCAAATAAATTACATTTAAATATTTTTAAATCTATAAATTTGTGACCATTCACCCATTAATTACTTTTAAATGGCAATTTAGGTGTGGATGAATAAAAAAAGACAGGATTTTTTGGACCTTGAACTAATAGAAGTCTATCATATCATTCACCTACAAAGAACCCTGACTCTATTGGAAATTTCAAAAGCTCCACTTGTATTCTGCATTTGTCTCTTGCCTTATCAAGTACATAGTTTCTGAAATCATTCCCTATTTTCAAAGACATTCATTTATTCTTTATAAGTGGATTATTCTCATAAATAAATATACTCTAGTAATTTACATTAATTTTTTAAAAATTCCCTTGAGTCCACATATACTTTCATTTATTGACTCATTTCTTTTCTACACTTCAAGGAAACAACATTTTTCCCCATTTCCACTAATACTAACTCATTCAAGCTTTCACTATTACTTGACAAGAATCCTTAAATTTAAAAAAATGTAAAACATATCATGCCATTCTCTTGTTTAACATACCCTGAGCGTTTCTATTGCTCTTAGAATAAGACCCTGAATTCAAGCCGAACAGGATTCTGGCCTCTCTCCTTTCTTTCTAAAGTCTTCTCACCATAATGAAAGCTGTGTCCTACCCATATTGCTTGTCCCAAACTAGTGCACTTACCCCCAGCTCATGTGAGTGTTAACTACTAAAGATTTACAGATCTACCTTACTCCATGTAATTTCCCCCAGGTGACAGAATCCATTTTAGTAGGAAAGTCAGGTCTTCCTGATAGCTAGTCCTGCCAATCAATGACTAACTAACACTGGACAATACTGACCAGCCTCATTGCTTCAAGGGTAAATGGAACTATACCACCCAGTTAATACTCTGAGCCTACATCTCTACTAAAAAAAATTTTCCCTTCCCTGCTATATTTTACATTCTCTTTTATAGGTTATTTTTCTCCCCTGTAGAGTACTTCCTCAAAAAATTCATACAGAAAACTGCTTCTAGGAACCTAACTTAAGACACTCACCCTCACTATGCTTAATCATGCCTTCTTTCTCCTTGATACATGTAGATCATCATCCTAACAATGTTTATACTAGCTGTTCTTTCATTGAGGAATGCTCTTCATTCACCATTCTCCCAAATATAACAATGTTCTATTTAAGTCACAATTTTGGTTGTTGCCTTTAATTTTGGAGTGTTTTATTAAATAAATGTGATTGTTTTATTTATTGAAAGTTTTTCTTTATGAAAAAAACTGCATAAAAGTAGAGTTTTTTGTCTTCTTTTTCTTGCCAGTTTACCCACAAAATATACAAGAGTTCCTGACATATGAATATCCATATTCTGTTCAACGAATATCTGTCATACAAATGGATCCCTACAAAGCAAAGAAAGTATATTCACAGACTCAATATAGAGTTGGTTGCCCTAAGATTTAAAATCGTCCTTTCCCATTGGTCTGGGGTTATCACACTTTTATGGTTGTCCTCTAACTCTTTGGTTATTGTTTTCAGATTTATTTAAGTAGCCAAATAAACTTAGGACCATGAAGAAGAATTTTGTATACTCATTCCTCAGACTACTCTTGCTATTTTCTTTCCCTACCTTTCTGTCCCTTTTCAGTTTGAAAAGCTTTTGGGAGAGAGGTAGCACAGGCCATACATGATGTGTGTGATAGATGAGCCTATATGCTCCTTTTTCCCCTTGAAAACTTTTAAAGGGATGAACATTCACCAACACTTCATCTTGACAGATGGAGATCTACAGTGATACTACTGTTGTATAGGGTATTAGGGTTCTTAGAGAAGCAGAATCAATAGATCTGTCTGTCTATCTAATCTATAAAGAGAAATATTTACTATAAGGAATTGATTCATGAGATTATGGAGGCTGAGAATTCTCAAACTGCAGATGACAAGCAGAAGGCCAAGAGAGCCAACAGTGTAATTCCAGTCTGAAACCAGGAGACTTGACTCTTAAGAAAAACCACTGATTGGATTTGAATTCAAAGGCAGGAAGAAGCTGTTGTCCTAGCTCAAATAATCGGGCAGCCCATACTCACTGGTTGGTCAGCCTTTTTATTCTATTCAGTCTTTCAGCTAATTATATGAAGGCCACCACATTAAGGAGGGCAATTGGCTTTACGCAGTCTACTGATTCAACTGTTAATCTTATCTAAAAACATCCTAAGAAACACACCCAGAATAACGTTTGACCGAATATCTGAGCACACTGTGACCCAGTCAAGTTGACACATAAAATTAATCATCACACACACAAATAAATTTTTGTTCACCAAAGATTTTTTCTCTTTTTGCATTTTCAGAATGGCATTGATTTAAAGTTAGGAACAGACTTTTTATACTTATAATGTTAGGAAAATTATATACACACTTATACACACTTCATTCATTTATTTACTTATTTATTTACACACACACACACACATCCTATTTCTTACAGCCCAGCTTTTTTTGGATAGACCAAGAAGAATATCAACAATTTTAGACTTCTAAAGCAAAGTTAAATAACCAAAATTTGACTATAAAATGCCTCTCTCTGTAAGAAACTTAGGTGTATTCAGATTCAAATGTTATGTTTATAGTATGTTAAATTCCAAATTATTATTGAATTTCTATTTATCTATTAGTAATTTTGAAGAGCTCTAAAAAGTGAGAACTCTAAAGTGTGCTTTCAGAGATACAAGGCAAATCATTTAAATCATATTATAATTCTTATGCACTTAATATAATCTTAACATTGTTTTATTTATTTCTTTTCCACAGAAAAGGTATTCACACTACACCTTATTTCTTACTGGAAGAAAGGTATTTTGATTTTGGTATGATGCTATACATTCTATCAACACAAACTTCAATATATAAAACATGTTTACCTTCTATGTTCAAACACGACTTCATATGAGGAAGCCACAGAGCTGTTCTGCTCACACTTTTGAAACCTTATAATACAAAATGCTATTTTTAATGATCTAAAATTAGTGTCTATGATGCATTTAGGTGAAAAATGTAAAAAACAGAATATACCTGGGGCACCTGGGTGGCTCAGTCGGTTGAGTGGCCAACTTCAGCTCAGGTCATGATCTCACAGTTTGTGGGTTCGAGCCCCGCGCCCGGGCTCTGTGCTAACAGCTCATAGCCTGGAGCCTGCTTCTGATTCTGTGTCTCCCTCTCTCTCTGACTGTCCCCCACTCACGCTCTGTGTGTCTCTCTCTCAAAAATAAACAAAAACCTTAAAAAAATAAAAAAAAAACAGGATATAGCTATCCTGTAAAAGTATATACATAAAAAAGTATTTTATCACCTAATAATCATAGTACTTTACTTTTCTTGATGATCTGGGAAACTGAAGCCACATTCTCTTAAGCAGTTCTAATTTTCTGTCAAAACCATACCTTACATAAGCTAATATACTCTTTTACATTTTCTGTGGAAATATTACCATTTCTACCTAATCATCACTGAAACAATAAATCTTCCAAAGGTACAGAATTAAGAATAGGATGGAAATAGGCTTGCTGAAATAAAGCCACACACCAATATGACAAATTCTACTTTACATGAAATACAGTAATTTTTTTCCTCAAAAGCAGACATATTTTAAATTACAACTACCTATATTGATGAATATCTTGTGCAGTTTTGGGTGATTATATCAATTTAATGTTTCATGTATTAATGAATTAATACCAATATATTAAGCAGCATGATTGAGATAATTTGAATCTTAAGTATTACTACTCACAAAGCATTTTCTGGATAACAGATCATCAGTTTTATCCCAATTGTCTGACAGTATGAATGATTTCCAGGCCAGAGTGACTAAAATGACTTTAATCCATTTTAAAATTAATGAATTCTATTCTATTATATTGGTGCAAGAGATTTACACTCAGTGCAGATCTAATGTAAGATGGAAAGATTTTATTAACATAAGCCAGAGTAGCGGAAAAATCAAAAGAAAGAAAGACAAGGTGTACTGTTAGAAGATGACATCTTGGGCAGAGTTCAAAGAACTGTAATTGCAAAATAAATTGTTTGGAAATAGCTGAAAATACATTCTTAGTTGCCTAGAGAAGCCAGGTGTTGGCTTGCCTTTGTCCCCATATTCCCACTGTGCTTTGAATTGGAGTTACAGTGAACATTTATAAGTCTCGTCTTTCAATAAACCCATGAAGAGTATTACTTGGAAAATAAGGGATCTACATTCTATCACTAACTAGATACTTAGGGCTCTTTACCTGTCACATAATGTCTCTGGGCCACGTTAGTTCACATGTTCTTTTATTTTTAAATTGAGTCAAAAGGAATGGCTAACAAATTATGGTTACAGTATGGAGAGGATTCCAAGCAATGTTGATAATAATGAAATACATTCTTAGGACATTTGGGAAATGTTGATCATTTGTACTCTCTACTTTTGAAGGGCTCTGCTAGTGCTTATCAATCCTCCAAGTTAGGGAACTTCTTATAATTGCATTTGTGGTGTCAAATATTAAAGCTAAATAAATCATCCATACTTTGAAAAGTAACAGTTTGGTTCTATTAATATCCAGCATCACAAAACTGACTTAAATTTAAGCCAACATCTGGGAGTGTAAACTGGTACAGCCACTCTGGAAAACAGTGTGAAGGTTCCTCAAAAAACTATCAATAGAACTCCCCTATGACCCAGCAAGAGCACTTGCTGGGGATTTACCCAAGGGATACAGATGTGCTGATACATAAGGGGCACATGTACCCCAATGTTCATAGCAGCACTTTTAACAATAGCCAAATCATGGAAGGAGCCTAAATGTCCATCAACTGATGAATGGATCAAGAAGATGTGGTTTATCTATACAATGGAATACTACATGGCAATGAGAAAGAATGAAATCTGGCCATTCGTAGCAAAGTGGATGGACTTCGAGGGTGTCATGCTAAGCTAAATAAGTCAGGAGGAGAAGGACAGATACCATAGGTTTTCACTCATAGGTCTAACAGGAGAAACCTAACAGGGGACCATGGGAAGGGCAAGGGCAGAAAAGAGTTAGGGAGAGAGAAGGAGGCAAATCATGAGAGACTCTTGAATACTGAGAACAAACTGAGGGCTGAAGAGGGAGGGGAAAGGGGAAGGGGGGTGATGGTCATGGAGGGTGGGCACTTGTGGGGATGAGCACTGGGTGTTATATGGAAACCAATTTGACAATAAACTATAAAAAAATTTGAGCCAACATCATTTTATCACACAGAAAACTATGCCAAAAAATTGTACAGAATGTACAAAATGATTCATTTGTGCATTGCAAATTACCTACGTTGAATGTAAATACTGTTTTATTTAATCATCTCATGAAAAAGAAAAAAAGGTGAAGAGATATCTATTCTAAAGCATTTCATGAGTAATTAATAATACTCTTAATAATACAAAGAAGTTCCTTGAACTATCTTAAGAAAAGGGGGATTGTTAGTGGACTAATACAGGGATTTTATTCAGAAACCACAGACACACTGTATAGCAATTTTTAAAGACACTAAAGACAAAAACGCTAAAACCAAGAGCAAAGAAGCAAGGAAAATGGTACAGCCACTTTGTAAGGAAGTTTGATGGTTTCTTACAATACTAAACATGTGCTTATCAAATAATACTGTGATGGTCCTACAAAGGAGTTAGAAACTAAATTAACAGGAAAAATCCTGCATACAAATATTTATAACAGCTTTATTCATAATTGCCAAAACTTGGAAGCAACCAAGATGTCCTTTGGTAGGGAAATGGTTAAATAAACTGTGGTACATCCAGACAATGGAATATTATTCAGCACTAAAAAGAAATGAGCTATCAAGCCATGAAAAGACATGTAGGAAACTTAGATTTCACTATTACTAAATGAAAGAAGCCAATCTGAAAACTATACACTATATGAGTCCAACTATGACATTCTCGAAAAGAAGAAACTATGGAGAGATCAGCAGTTGCCAGGGGTTGGGGATGAGATGAATAAGCAAAGAGCATTTTTAGAACAGTCAAAATACTCTATACATTTACTCACCACACTGATGACTTAGACCTTATAAGGTTTAAGTTTCTCTAAGTCTTAAGTACATCTGCAATTTAGTTTGTTTTGAAGTGAACTAAAATTCTTTCTGTTTTTAAAAATGGCTTCAATATCCCAGTAACATTTATTGAGTGATTTTGCCTTCTACTAATCTGTGACCTAGAGTCATTAGGGCTTTAAAAATTATCTTCAATGATTCTCCAAAGATAAGTTTGTTTTGAACTAACATAATTCATTTGTGGATATTTTTATTAGTAATATAGATGTATATGAGAAAATATCCACACATGGAAACATTGCAATTGCATATGTTTCTCATGAGGATCTTCATTTGACCTTCAATTATACCTAATATTCACGGACATTGTTTTCTTCCAAATAAGATCAGATTGCTGACTGGTACTCTCTTTCCAGATGGTCTTGTGCTTGGCAGATTTGATGTGCCATGTCACATAAAAAGCTCATGAAACTGAAGTGGCATTGGCCTCATCTAATGCTTTTATTATCAACATACACACAGCACATGGCACAGAGCCTCTCTGCCAACAAATTAGCACCTAATGTTTCTACCATCCAAGTTCAATTCAACAATTTAACTCTCTAATCCTCCATAATTTATGCTGCTGCATAACTCCATGTAGTTCATTTTAACGTATTTTCCAAAACAACAAAAGTACAAAAACAAACAAAACAGAAATTTTAAAAAGGTAAACCAAAAGTTCATATGATTGATGTACAAATAAGCATCTAGTAATGACACATGTGAAGTAAATATCTTAAACAAAAATAAAGTACTTCTTTTAAAAACTACTAATTGGCAAAGATATGTGGAATTTTAAAGGATGTGAAATAGAGCTAACATACTTTAGCTGTTTATTTTAAAAGCTTTGGGGACATTTGTAAGATAGCCACATTTTAGTAACCCATATCTTTTGTGAGATTAAATCTGTCTGCTGGGAATATTCCTGCATGGATAGAATAAAGAGTACTGCAAACTTTGGTAAGGAACAAGCTATCTTTATTAAAGTATTTATCATTTTTACAGCTGGAATTGGTATTAATATTTCAACAAACAATACCAGTAAGCCTTATCTTCTCTTTGTTGACTTTAGTTAAGCACTGTCAGCAGTAGGCTGTTTAGAACAGCTTGGTCTGTTCAAGCAGAATAATTCATCTTAGGA
Organism: Cryptoprocta ferox; assembly: GCA_028646485.1. Lineage (NCBI taxonomy): Eukaryota > Metazoa > Chordata > Mammalia > Carnivora > Eupleridae > Cryptoprocta > Cryptoprocta ferox. The sequence goes on along the minus strand of CM053577.1, from coordinate 85,809,638 downwards.
TTTTTTTTAAATAAACTCACTTTTAATATGCAGTAGGAGCACACCAAAGCAGAAACACAAACGTAGTCTGAAGGACATAAATCTTGAGAAATTTGATTGACATTATTCTTTACAAGCTTTTAAAAGCATTTGAAACTGAGGAAGAAATATTAAACCTATTGACACATTTTAAACATAGATCCTGAACTTATAGACTTTCCTTTATTCATCACATAGGCAATTATGCATGAATAAACCAGAATTTATGTTCATATCTTTTTGAATATAATGTAAAAGAAAAGAAATCAATGAAACAGAGATGAATTCATTGAAAACAGTAAATACTACAGTATCTTGTAAGGGTTTACCTAAATGTCATTTAAAGCTATGGACAAACCTAGAGAACAAACTCCATAGTTGAAAAATTAGAGTGACTCTGAGATAAAATGAGTTTAAGTGGACTATTCTACTTGGATTTGCACATGTGAAGTCCCACTGTAGAGACAGATGAGTCATAATTAAAATGGTTTGTTTTGTCACATGACAAATTTATGAATTTGAAGAGTTGAACGGATTATTTAGGTCAAAATAATATCAAAGAAACAGTGTTTCAATATTAATGAATATTGAATAAAATTATACTCTTAAATTAAATCACTACTGACAGTGGGGATGGAAGGGAGAAGACCAGAATATTTTCTGTAATTAAACTATGAAAGCACTAATTATTGCCTGTGCATGTACATCAAAAAATGTTCTTATATTTCAAGACTCCATATTGATATTTTCTAATGGAAAGTGAAAAATGAATACATTTGTATGCTATTAGGATCTACAACTTTCTGCAATTTTTATAATGTTCTTTATGCTGATTCAGTGATTTGAGAATAATTCTTTAGCAGCATGGACACTAACTAATCCTACAAGATATTCAGAAGAACAGCACCCAGAGAGCATCTGTTATATTGGTTGGTCCTATTCACTTGTACAACCTTGGCTCAATCACAAGTCCTAAAACACAGATTGGGGGTAAAAGCAGAAGGTATTCTCTTTTGAGTGAATATATGGCTAGGGGTTTCAGTAACTTTCAGAACTTTAAATAAGTATTCAAATTTATGATATGCTTACAGAAACATTCACAAATAATAAATAAACAACTCTTAAGAGTTCCTAAAAAGTGAATACACCAATGAAAACCACCAAAATTAAGAAATAGCACACTGCCAACATCCCAGATGCCCCCATCTGCCCCTAACTAATCATCCCTCCTGCCCAATTATAATCACTATCCTTATTTCTAAAAACATAATTACTTATTTATATACAAGAAAATATCCTGCATGCATTACTTTTTGTCTGGCTCATTATGTTTGTGAAAGTCATTCATTTTTTCCCCCATGAGTAGTAATTTTGTACTTTAATTATTGTAAGGATTCAAATTAATAGGCACATAAATGATTTTCCAGTGTTTCTAGCTAACATATTTTCTTTCTTTTAACACTTTTAAATATTCACTTTGCTCTGATGCTTGCATAGTTTCTGATAAGGAGAACCAATGTAGTTCTAATCCTTATTCCTCTGTGGGTAAGGCATTTTTCCTTTTCTGTGGCTAATTCAAAATTTTCCCTTTAACCTTCATGTTTGAATATGATATGCTTACATGTGGATTTATATTTTTGTTTGCTTGTTTTGGTATTTAACCTGCTTGGTGTTCTTGGAGTTTCATATTCGCTGTAGCTGCTTCATATATTATTTATGCTCCCTATCTCTTTCTTCTTCTGTTATTCCAATAAAGCATATGAAACATCATTTAGTATTCTCCTACAGTTTTTAGATATTCTATTCTTTCTTCTTAAACACTTTTTTTCCCTTCACATCGAAGTTTGTGAAATGTCTGTTGATACATTTCAAGCTCACTGGTGCTATTCTTTGTCATATCCAATCTACTGATGAGTCCATCAGGAGGGTTCTTCATTTCATTTTGTTTTTTAAGTTTATTTATTTATTTTCGGAAGGGGGGAGGAGGGAGGGGTAGAGAGAGAGAGAAATTGAGAGACAGAGAGAATCCTAAGCAGGCTTTGCAGTAATAGCACAGAGCCCAATATGCGGCTCTAACTCCCCAACAGCAAGATCATGACAGCCGAAATCCAGTTGGAAGCTTTACCAACTGAGCCACCCAGGCGCCCCAGGGGCATTGTTCATTTCTATTATACTTTAAAATTTATAGTATTTTCTTTTCATTTATAGAGTGTCTCTTTACTTGCATTACTCATCTATCAATTCACATTGCCTGATTTTCCCAAGAAAGCCCGTCACATACTATTCACAGAGTGTTGTGTTTTGTTTTGTTTTAAATCCTGGTCTGATAGTTCCAGAAGCTCTTTCCATATCTGAGTTTGGTTTTCATGGTCACTTTGTTTCTTCAAGCTGTGTTATCACTTGCCTTTTAGCATTCTTGTAACTTTTCTTAAAAGTTTGATGCAATGTACAAGCTAATAGGAATGGAGGTAAATAAGTGTTTCATTTAATTTAACCTGGTTAGGAATGTGTCTGTGTTTAGTGTTTGCTGTAGGTGCAGGTGTAAAATGCTTCAGTTTCCTCTAATTTTTCTTCTGCCCTCCTGTCTGAATTTCTCTAAAAATTCCTTCTTAGAGTCTGAGCCTTAAAGTTTTCCAGCTAAAATATATTTTTATTTTATTGTTGTGCTGCTGATGTGGCAAATGTGCCATATTCTTATGATTTAGTCTCAGTCCTGTATTGGAGCTGTCTTTCAGCTTTGTTATTCCCCCTTTTATCCCCTCTTGGGTGAGAAAGAAAGTTCCTGGTGTATGGAGTTGGATTATTTCTCTTTTCTCCTGTAGCTTAAGAATCTGGCAAACTCTTTCCTGTTAAAATGACTTTATAACGGAGAACACTCTGAATATATTTCAAAATAATCATCTATCCCCTATCCCTGCAAGAAACATCAGGGTTATTCTGACTGTTCTCAGTGAGAAACTCGTAAGGTTTCTAAAGCCAAAACCCAGAGAAGCGTGGGAGCTCCTGAAGATTGTGACCACCAAGAGTTCCATATTCTCACACTAATCTACATTTTACCTCAGCATTGACGCAGTGTTATTAAACACCATTTACACTACCAGTTTATGGTTCCAGCAGCTTCTCCTACAAGTAAGATCATTTCAGCTGTGATTCTCTATATTCACCTGTCTCTCCAGATTTGGGGGAGTGGGAGGGTCAGCTTGCCCCATAACCTCAATTCTTCGAAAAGTTACTGATTTTCAGTTCTTCCAGCTTTTTCTTCATTGTAAGAACAGAAATAATTACTTCCAATCCTTTATGCATCAGAGGCAAAATCAGAAGTCACCAAAATCTCTTTTTTACCTTGCAGGCACTGTGGAAAACAGTATGGAGGTTCTTCAAAAAATTAAAAATAGGGGCGCCTGGGTGACTCAGTCGGTTAAGCATTCGACTTCGGCTCAGGTCATGATCTTGCACTTTGTGACTTGGAGCCCCGTGTTGGGCTCGGTGCTGACAGCTCAGACCCTGGAGCCTGCTTGGAATTCTGTGTCTCCCTTTGTCTCTGCCCCTCCCATGCTCATGCTCTGTCTCTGTCTCTTAGTAATAAATAAAAATGTTAAAAAATTATTAAAAATTAAAAATAGAACTACCCTATGATCCAGAAATTGCACTAAAGGGTATTTGCTAATGTATAATGTAATATTATTATAATATAACAATATAATATAATATTATTCAACCATAAAAAAAGAATCAAATCTTCTCATTTGCAGCAACATGGATGGAGCTACAGAATATAATGTTAAGTGAAATAAGTTAGTCAGAGAAAGACAAATATCATATGATTTCATTCATATGTGGAATTTAAGAAACAAAATAAAGGGAAAAGAAGAGATAAACCAAAAACAGACTCTTAACTATAGAGAACAGATGGTTGCCAGAGAGGAGGTGAGTGGCAGAATGGGTGAAATAGGTGAAGGGGATTAAGACTACACTTAACATGATGAGCACTGAGTAATGTACAGAATTGTCGAATCACTATATTATACACCTGAAATTAATATAACACTGTATGTTAACTATAATGGAATTAAAATTTAAAAAAACTTTTAAAAAATGGGTTGTTTTCATTAAAGTATTGTAACTGTTTCAGAAATATTAAGGAAATAAGTCCTGGTCAAGTATTTGTTTTTGCAAATACAAGACATCACTCATTTATCGAGTTAAAATTTATTAGAAATGTTTGCTCATCATGCAGAACACTCGCAGAACAAGTTACTCGCAATCCAAGGTTTTACTCTATTTTCTCTTATTCTGTGGTTTTCTTCCTCTCTAATGGATTCCTTTTTCAGGTCTTTTGAGGGGAGTCCTTAACTTTAATAAAGTTCATGTTATCATGTTATTTCTTTTGTGGTTATTGATTTTGAATTTGATCTAGAAAACCCTTGCCCAAGCCAAATATTACAAAGATATTTCCTTATGTTTTATTCTAAGGGTTTCAAATTTTTACCTTTTACATTTAGGACTATAACCAATCTCAAGTTATTATCTTTCTGTGGTTTCGTGCGTCAAATTTTCTTACTTTTCCAAATATTCATCTAGTTTTCAGTACCATTTATTGGAAACACATTCTTTTCCCCTACTGAATTGAATTGGCACACTTCAAATAATCATTTGTTTGGAAAGAAGGTCTATTTCTGGATGCTACTGTGTTCCATTGAATTATGTTTTCAAAAGTATATTTTCTTAATTATTAGATGTCTGTAGTAACTCAAAATCATATAATGAAAGATCTTCAAGTTTGAGGTTTTAAAAATTATTTTGGCTACCCAAGGTACATTTCAATTCTTTTTTGTTAGTTTAATTTGGTTTTGTTTCTTTTACTTTTATTTAAATCTAACTTAGTTAACATATAGTGTAATAATGATTTCAAAATTAGAATTCAGTGGTTCATCACTTACATATAACATCCAGTGCTCATCCAGACAAGTGCTCTTCTTAATACCCATAGCCCATTTAGTCCATCCCCCCCCACCAACACCCCTCCAGCAGCCCTCAGTTGTTCTCTGTATTTAAGAGAGTCACTTATGGTTTGCCTCCCTCTCTGTTTTTATCTTATTTTTTCTTCCTTCCCCCTATGTTCATCTCTTGTATTTCTTAAGTTCCACACGTGAATGAAATTATATATTTGTCTTTCTCTGATTGACTTATTTTGCTTAGCATAACACCTTCTAGTTCCATTCACCTTGCTGCAAAAGGCAATTATGTCATTATTTTTGATTGCTGAGTAATATTCCATTGTGTGTGTGTGTGTGTGTGTGTTAGATATATAGATATAGATAAAGATATATACCACATCTTCTTTATTCATTCCTCAGTTGATGGACATTTGGAATCTTTCCATACTTTGGCTATTATTGATAGTAATGCTATAAACATCAGGGTGCATGTATCTGCACATTTATAAAGGAGAATCCAGGCTAAGAAGACAATAAAATACACTGTTGGGTGTTTCCTAAATAGTGTTTATGAAAGCTTAAAAAAAGAAGATGAAGAGCTTTTGGTTTTCATCTTTACATTCCCAATATCTCTATGGTGCCTCATACATGACAGGCACTCAGTAAATATTTACTGAATGGATGAATGCACTTTAAAAAATTCATTCCTCTATCCTTTGGATAAATACCAGTAGAGTAATTGCTAGGTCACAAGGTAGTTCTATTTTTATTTCTTTGAGGAGCCTCCATACTACTTTATGTTTCTACATAAATTTTCACATCAGACTGATGACAATTTCCAAAAAAAAAAAAAAAAAAGGAAAAGGAAAACTCTGGGATTTCATTGAAATTACTTTCAATCTATAAGAATGAGGAAAATTGACATTTTATTAAGTGTAGTCTTCCTACACTTTCATATGCCATATTACACCATTTACTTGTAAGAGACATTGTCATATCTTTTATTTGAATTTTCTCTGCAATATATTGTTTTCAGTGCAGAGATCTGTAAAACTTTTGCTAAACTGACCTTAGGTATTATATGCTATTAAATTATGTTGGTATTTTCATTTTATTTTCCAGGGTTTTGTTATATAAATACAACTTCTTTATACACACTGATCTTTTTTCCTGAACACTCACTGGACTTATGTATTATATAAAATAGTGTTGTTTTACTTAGGATTTTCTACGTAGATAATTGCTTCATTCGCAAATGGTGAAACCTTATTTTTTTCTTAGCCTTTATATTTGTAATTCTTTTTTTTGCATTTTATATGTTTGAGGATATCCAGGGATCATGAACATATGTGTATTTTAAAGCATTGTGTCTTTCACCATTATGTACCATGTTAGCTACAGGTTGTTGCAGAAGACTTCTAAGGAAATTTTTCTCCAGTTTTATTTGCCAAGAATTTTTCTTCTTCGTTAAAAAAATTTTTTGAAACATGAACAGATGTTGAATTTTCTTATACACTTTTTCTCTCCCTTATTGAGGTTTATAACATTCTCAGATATTTTCTGTAAATGTAGTACATATATATTATTTGTTTCAATTTTGAGGTAAACTTACACTCATTGTATGATCCTCATTTGGTTTGAGGTGTTATCCTTTCAATGTACTATTTAATCTGATTTGCTAATTTATTTTGTTAGAAATTTTTATTTATATACTTTTCTTGAAATGCCTTTGTCAGGTTGATAGAACTAGGATTATGAAGACAACATAAAACAAAATAAAAAAGTATGCTCTTTTCTATTATTCTGAAAGATCCTGTGTAGAGTTTTGTTTGTGTGTTTGTTTCCTTGGACACTGGATACTATTTACCAGTAAACACGTCTGGGCCATGAAGTATTTGCTTACGTGCTTGTTTTGTTTGGAAGACTTGCAATTACAAATAAAAATTAAGTTATGGGAATAGGTTGTCTATTTCTCAAAGAATCTATAGATGTTGGCATAAAGTTATTCATAATGTTCCTTTATTTTCTTTCTAATATGTGTAAAACTATTGGTGATGTCTACTTTTTACTTCTTGATATGATTATTTGTATTTTCTCCATGTTTTACTTGTTCTTTTAATAATATTTCTAGGAGTTTATCAATTTTATTAATCTTTTCAGACACAATGTTTCCCTTTGCTTGTTTCCTAATTCATTGATTTCCCTGTATTAATAATTACCTTCTGTCTATCCATTTTGGATTTACTTTCCTTTCCTCTAACCTCTCATATTAAAATCTTATATTTAAAATTTTCTTATTTTTCTAATGTAAACACTTACAGTTACAAATTTTCCTCTTGGAACTATATCACCTGTGTTTCACAATTTTGTATAATGCTTTCATCATAATGTAGTTCAAAATATTTTCCTTTTTTTAATTAAAAAAGGGTTTTTTTTTCAACATTTATTTTTGAGATACAGAAAGAGACAGAGTTTGAGTAGGGGAGGGGCAGAGAGAGAGGGAGACACAGAATCCAAAGATGTCTCCAGGCTCTGAGCTGTCAGCACAGAGCCCGATGTATGGCTCAAACTCACTAACCGAAAGATCATGACCTTAGCCAAAGTCAGACGCTTAACAAACTGAGCCATCCAGGTGCCCCCAAAATATTTTCTAATGCCCATTGTGAAATTTTTCCTTGACCCAAGCATTGATCAGGAATGTTTTGCATATTTTCTGAATGTTTAAGAGAATATTTTAAACATAATTTCAAGAGGATTTTTTAAAAAGAATTTAAGAAAAATTTATAAAGACTTCTCTTTTGTAAGAGAACCAAACTGTACAGTTTAATAATTTGAAACTAGTGGCATGTTTTATATTCCATCACATACAGTGGTTTATCTTGATGAATTTATAATAGTATATAGAAGTAATGTATACACTAAATTTGTTATATGTATTTTGGTATAACATCTATAAAGTCAGGATGATTAACAACATTTTCATATACTTTATTTGATTGTTGAACTTTTATCTATTTATTTCCTCGAAAACTAAGAGAGAAAGGGTAAATCTTCAACTACTGTTGTCAATTTATCCTTTTAGTTCTGAAAAATTGTTTCATGTATTTTAAACTCTATTATGTGCAAATATTTAGGGTTACTATGGATTCTTGAGGAATTGACTCTTATCACTATGAAATAACCATCTTTAAATTTGGTAACACCACTTCTTTTTACATTGGTTTATCTGACCACATCAGCATTTTTATGATTAGTGCTTACTATGATTAGTGCTTACATTTTCTTGTCATCTTATGCGCATTGCATCTCTAATAAATTGTATATAGTAGGATCTTTTATTTTTAACACATGTGACTTTTTCCTTTCTAATTGAAATAGGTGACATATTTGTATTTATATAAATAGTCAAAGTCTGTTAGCATCCAATAAATGGTTATTATTGTCAGCATCTACATCTCTTCTTATTTAAAAGCTAAATAGCATAGTTATAATATATAATTGAGTTAAAGAACTAAAAGTTCTGAATGAAGTTATATCATAAGGCTCATTAAAGTACAATAGAGAGGCTCAATCAAATTCTACCAATTCTCTCATGAGAGAGATGTGGTGTAGATTTTAGGGCATATAATTTCAATAAAGTGGCTTTAACATATGTTTTTTTTGCACATATATTAAATCAGAAATTTTTGGATAAACAGTCTTTCTGAAGAATGGATGAAAACATGTAAATTAAAATGAGAAATTCAATGTATAAATCCCCTTCTTGAGAATATAGAAAATGATAGTAGACATTCTGTATTAAGTACTATTTGTATACATAATTTTTTCCATTTAATCTCTGAATAACTTAGAAATATTTTTATTTCATTTATACCAACGTGGAAACTAAAATTCAAGGAGATATAATGAACTACTCTACTTTTCTTGCCTGTTACCTGGTTAACAAAAGAGATTAGGACATGGAGATAAAGTTTTCAGATACTTTTTAAAATGCTCATGTTTTCTTTTAATACCATCACATAAATTTTCCAGAAAGTAAGCTATTCAGGATTTTGGAAATTAAATGCTTATCAGAAAAATAATTTTCATAAATGTTATCAATCAATATTCTTTTCTTCAGGTTTACCCCTTCCACAAATACTAATCTCTAAATTGTACTATAAACAGAATTCATTTAAAATTTATTTAATATGCAATTTATGTAAGACTTTATTCATTTTTAGGGGCACTTGGGTGGCTCAGTCAGTTAAGCTTCCAACTTCGGCTCAGGTCATGATCTCACAGTTTGTGAGTTTGAGCCCAGCATTGGGTTCTGTGCTGATAGTTCAGAGCCTGGAGCCTGCTTCGGATTCTGTCTCCCTCTCTCTTTGCCCCTTTCCTACTCAAGTTCTGTCCCTCTGTCTCAAAAATTAATAAACTTTAAAAAAAGTTATTCATTATACTGAAATTCAATACATATGCCTATGTAAGATTATAGAGTCTTGAAGTATAATGAAACTTAAAAATGATATAGTTCAACACCTTCATTATACTAATGAACAAAATATATGTTTTAAAAAGTTATTTTCATTATTTCAAAGATCCAGTGTGCATATACGAGTGTACACACACACCTACACCACCACCTCCACAAATACACACACATTGTTATTCTAATCTCAGATGACAATGTGATCACCTTCGATATCTCAAGAGAAAATAATAAATAACAAAGTTGAACTTATTGTTTCAGGAGAGTCACAATGATTAGATACAGTCTCTCCAAGTAGAGAAGACTGCTGCCTTTTATATGGGGATTTCGAGGAGTGTAAAAGTGGGCAGACTTTCAGAGATATAAATGGTTTGATATCATCTGTAAACATGTGATTACTTGTATAAGACTGGTGCTGATTGAATAATGCTAAGAAGCATGTGTACTCAAATGGATATGTTTCTGATTGGTGGAGGTTTAGAAATAAGGGGCTGATATTGATTGTTTGGCTTGTAAAGCATTTTTACTGAGACAAGCTTTTGTCAATTAATTCTAGAAATTTAAAAGCAGTTTGATGATACTTGTTACAATAGCTACGAAATAATCCATTTTTTTTGAGGATGAGATTATTATTATTATTATTATCAATAGTTCCTTTTCCTGTTATTGTTTTTCACTCAACAAATGCTGCAAGAGATATTAATAAAGATTGTCCAATTCCTCACCACTGCTGTGGATTCTCCTTTAACATGAGATTTTCTTCACAAGGATTCAAATTTTGTTGAGTATCCATCAGAATTATTCCATTCTATTTTTACCTTTTTTTTGTATTTTAATAATTTTTACGGTCAGGATGTGACTATGTAGAAGACTTTCACATTTTGATTCACAGACATTGAACAACTGTGAAACCAACAAGTATTCCTAGAAATAAATAAACAAACAAACAAACAAACAAACAAATAAACACAACTGTATAATACTCTGGAACCGTAACCAGAATTCTGTAGGCTGGAATAAGTAAAGAGATGCCAAATGTACTCTGAGCCCATCTAAATAGACAGGTCACTTAGTCTTTGAACTTGGATATGAATTGCTACACATACTGTGAGTGTTGATACAGGTATAACATGAAGTATTAACAGTGATGCAAAGCCCCACCTCTTCCGTTTTCCAAAAGAAGATATGAGGCCAATGTATTATCCATGACTGCTTGTGCTAAGGCATTTGTTATGCATCAAAGATTTAGGCTATGTATGTAATGTACCATATCAGTCAAAGCGAAAGATAGATTTTTGACGCCAACCAAATTTTTCCAACTCCAGCTCCAACTCATACTGATGGTATCAATATCCTTAGAAGCCAACCCCATCAGTTACTATGTGTGCTCCTGATAGGAGTGTTATACCTTCATATACTTTGTAAGAAGAAATTAGCTATTGTGTGTATTTTATAAGCCTGGAATAGTCTCATATCCCTACAGAACAATTAGCCCTGGGTAGACATAAAAGAATATGATTCTTGTATAGGAAGATCACATAGGAAATGTGATCAAGCAAATTTAGAAGAGCTGTATTTTATCTCCAGGGATTATAATAGCAAATGTATACCAGTACATCCAAAATATATATTTGTTCAGTTACAGAAATAACTCATTTTAAATGAATAGTCTTTTTTACTTTTGGAATTAGATTTGAATTATTACTAAAAAGAAACTGTAGGTACAAATGATGTATGGGACACATGGTTGCAGGATGGACCAATGCATAGAATCATAGTCATTAATTGTTACATAGGTATAGTTGTGCCAATCCTGTCCAAAATATTCATAATAAATACCATTCAGATATCACATATGGAAACTCACTATTCATTACAAGATCCACAATTAAAATTAATTTTAGTAGCATTAATTTTAGATATAGCTATTATTTGCATTTACCCAGGATTTGGCAACATATGACATATTCAACATATTTTCAAATTAACTGTACCATTAATAACTGGGAGAACTGTAATGAGATGACTGAATTAAATAGGTAGGAATTTGAATTAACAAATACTTTATTATTGATAAATAAACATAATAGATTTAGTCAAATACAAATTAACTGAAACCAGTAAATATAAAATGTCCAACCAAAGGTAACAAGAGTTATGTAAAGGAGTTTGTAACATATATAATAACTATATTCCAGGTTTTTTGAGTGGAAGCGGTTTACTTCATATGTTTGTCTACTTGTTTTAAGGATCCAGGTAAGCAGTGAAGATCCATGGACCATCTGGAAAATGTCTATAGAACCTAAGTCAAAGATTTTTAGCTTTCCAATTTTTTCCAATTCTTATTGGATACTGATGTTATTTTAATTGGGAAACATGGACCAAAGTATGAATTTCTAATTTAAGTGTTGTAATGGTAGTTAACAACCTTCTAGCAAGGTTCACAAGCAGTCTTTTTCTTCTTTTTATTTATTTATTTATTTTTTTTAGTTTATTTATCTTGAGAGAAAGAGAGAGCAGGGAAGAGGCAGAGAGAGAAGGAGAGAGAGAGAGAATCTCAAATCTCAAGTAGGGTCCCTGCTGTCACCATGAAGCCTGATATGGGGCTCGAACTCACAAACCTGAGCTCATGACCTGAGCCAAAATCAAGAGTTGAATGACTAACCACCCAAGCACCCCAAGCAGTCTTTTTCTGATGTCTTTTCTAGTATACTAGATCGCTAGGTCATTCAATTTTAGGTCATGGTGTGAGCCAATTTCTTAAAATCAATCTGTGTCTCTCTTTACATAGATATAGATATAAATGATATGGATATTATCTATCTACTAATATCTTCTATTTGTTCTACTTCAATGGAAACCCATAACTAATACAGATTTTTCAGTGCCAAGAATGGTTCTAGAGAAATAGAGTTTAATGATTAGTTTTCTGAATTTATTCTGGAATTTCTGAAATTGGTTCTCTATCTAGTCTGATTAGATTCAAAAATTAATGACCATATTTCTAGTAGTTCAAAGAACACTCACAGCATTATGTAGCAATAGAGATATGCCAAATATCACCATTGGGTATCCCTAATCAAATACCTTTTTATTGTCTTTATTTGAAGTATGGTTTAAAGAAATGTGTATAGGAGCTTAATTTCCAAGGGACACATTTGTGGCGATTAATTTTGTGTCAACCTGAGTAATCTATGGTGACCAGAATTGATCAAACACCAATCAAGATGTTGCTGTAAAAGTATATTGTTAGATATGATCATCATTAGAATGGGGAGACTTTGAATAAAGCACGTTATCCTTCATAATATAGAAGTGCTGCATCCAATCAAGGTTGAGTGTCTTATAAGAAAAAGATTGATACGTACTAGGAAAAAGGAATTCTACCTCCAGATAACCTTTGGACTACAAAATCAACTTCTCCTGGGGTCTCCAGTCTACCTGCCTGCCCTGTAAATTTCAGATTTACCAACACTCAAAATCACATAATCATGTGAGTCAGCTCTTTAAAATTAATCTTTCTGTCTCTTCACATGCATGCGCGCACACACACACACACACACACACCTTATTGGTTCTTTCCAAACATCTATGAAAAAAATACATAACTTCTTTTTTTCTCATAATCTGCATTAGAAGTGGTTAACATTGCAATTGTTTATTTACTTATTTTAGAAATCTAATGTAGCAATTGGGTTATGAGATCCTAACTACTGTATTTATTTTCACTTATGCTATGTATAATTTTTTGTTAACAATACATTTTGCACAATTTACAACTAAATCAAATGTTCAATCTAACGCAAAATAAAATAAGCCATAAAGGATCTTTGATTATACAATGTGGTTTTACTTTAGATTATACAATTTACTCAATTTTCTGTGTTTTTTCTCCAAAATTTAAATTGTAAGACAGAAATGATAGTAGTGAATTAAATAAAAGAAAAAAGAAAAGTGAATGCTGAGAAGATAAAAGCTTCTCAAAAGTCAGGAAGATAATGAGAAATTAAGATGAGAAAGATAAAGAGATGAGAAAGGTAAAACAATTAAAAGACTAAAGTAGTGGAGGAGGGGCAAGGTGGCGGAGAAGCAGGGAGCTCTGTAATCCACGCACGCCCCTATGGATTGAACTGAGAAGGACTGAAGTGATAAAACTCGGATTTGTAAGTGGGGGAAAGAAGAAACAGACGCCAGAAAGAAGACAACCTCAAAGATGCCTGAGTGAGTGACTGTGATCTGGGAAATTAGGGGACGGGCGGGTCCCGGTGGTGCAGGGGAAGGAGCCCCCGAGCCCAACACAGGGAGAGTGAGCTGTGCCCCAGAGAGACCAGGGGAAGAGAAAGAGAGACGGAAAACGCACCTAGAACCATCTCTAAGGGAGGAAAAACTCGCCCGTCTCCCCATATATAACTGCCGAGCTCCAGGAGAGAAATCTGTCCCATCTGGCCAGCGAGCTCTTCCTTGGGCGTGGCGGCGGCGGCATCCATTCCCAGCGGCGCCCCGAGGGGCGGCGGCGCAGATAGAGGCGGTGCAGATAGAGGCGGCGGCAGCAGGAAAAGCAGTGGCTGCAGCGACACAAAAGGCGACTTGAAAAGCGGTGGTGGCTGCGGTTCCTCGAAAAGAGCTGTGCAAGCCTGGCCGGGAGGCTGGCTGCAAGCGGGAACGCATCTCATCCCTGGTGACGGTGTTGAACTGCAGGGACTGGGATTTGGAAGTGAGGTGGACTTTCGAGAGTACAGTTTGGCTCGACCGCGGCACAGGGAGATCGGACTCAGAAGGGCTGCTTGCAATGCTTGGTTCCGGCAAAGCTTTGAAGCGGCGCCATACTTCTCCCCCGCAACCACCAAGGCGGGGCCTCGGAGAGAGCAGCCCCCGAGACCTGACCTGAGGCCAGACCACGCCCATCCGCACAGGGGAGTTGTTTTTTTTTTCCCCTTTTTTCTTTGCTTCTCCTTCTTTTCTGCTGCCATCCAGATATATTATCCGTAGCATATTCTTATCTCTCCTCTTGGCTGGTTATACGCTTTTAGACTGCCCACAGACTCTTGCTGTCTCTGTCCCCACCTTGTTTTTCTTTTTCTTCTCTCTTTTCTTCTCTTCTTTATTTTATTTTCTTTCCTTTCCTTTTCTTTACTTCTTTCCCCTTTTGGCTTGCTTGTTTGTTTGATTTGTCTGTGGGTTTGCATGCTTTTGTTCCCTGTATACTAGTCTGTTTCCTTTTCAGGGATACTTCAAAAAACAAGCCAAGTATATATGGTGGAGAGTCCCAAATATCACTGACCAGGGAAAATAAAATAATCAGAGGCACAACAAGAGAAACCAAGAGACACCATTAAAAGAACACTTCCTGAAACGCCAGGCCCTGGACAGTCAATGAGCCTCCTTTAATAAAGCAATACTAACAGGTGGACAGTACATAAGGAGCTTTTAAAACGGACAAGAGACAGAAAGCTAGCCAAAATGACAAAGCGAAAGAACTCTCCTCTAAAGCAACTCCAGGAAGAAGTCACAGCCACAGAACTGCTCAAAACAGGCTTAAACAACATAACTGAACAATAATTTAGAACACTTGTCATAAAATTAATTGCTAGACTTGAAAAAAACATCAAAGAAGCTATTGATACACAGACTAGGGACCTTCAAAATAGCTGTGACGAGT
>CM053577.1:85769341-85794053 GCA_028646485.1 Cryptoprocta ferox | reverse complement strand
TAAGCGAAATAAGTCAGGCGGAGAAGGACAGATACCATATGTTTGCACTCATAGATCTAACAGGGGAAACCCAACAGAGGACCATGGGGAGGGGAAGGAGGAAAAAGACTGATGGAGAGGGAGGGAGACAAAACACGAGAGACTCTTGAATACTGAAAACAAAGTGAGGGGGGAAGGGGAAGGGGGAAAGGTAATGGGGGGGTGATGGTCTTGGTGGAAGTCACTTGTGGGGAAGGGCACTGGGTGCTATATGGAAACCAACCTGACAATAAACTATAAAGTTAAAATAAAATAAAATAAAATAAAAACTTTACTCCTAAAAAAAAAAAGAAAGAAAATGAAGAAGTAACATTTTCTTTGCAAGTAGCATGATCATATATCTGGAGACCCCAAATGAATCAATGACAAATTGTACATAACATGAAAATTTAATAAAGTGTCTGATTATAAAATCAGTAAAAAAAAAAAAAAAAAGAACTAATATGAAAATGTAGCTCAGACTTCAGGGACTCACAACTTCTACTCCTGTCTCCTGGAATACTAGCCATGGAGATCCAAGTGGCCATGTAAGGACCCCTTATTGGAGACACCCCATGGAGAGGGTCCTTCACTAGAAGGAGAGGGGCCCAGCTGAGCACTGTCTGAGCATCTCTGTTAAAGTATCGGGCATGTGAGTGACACCATCTTGGCTCCAGCCACCAGCCCAGCCACCAGCTGAACCCCACCAAGTGACCTCTGTTATGTGGAGCAGAAGGATGCCCAGGTGAGCCCCCCCTGAATTCATGACTGACAAACTCATGAGATATGATAAAATGGTGTTCTTTCAAGCCACTACATTTTGGCATACTTCATTATGCAGCAATAAGTAGCGAAAAATAAAATTGGAATCTTAAATTCAAAAAAAAATTGTATGCTATTTGACCTTTTACTTTCCTCTAGAAGTCTATTCTAGATTTTTTTTTTTTGCTTTATTGTTTAAAGATGA
The DNA here is from genome assembly GCA_028646485.1 of Cryptoprocta ferox. Taxonomy (NCBI): domain Eukaryota; kingdom Metazoa; phylum Chordata; class Mammalia; order Carnivora; family Eupleridae; genus Cryptoprocta; species Cryptoprocta ferox. The sequence goes on along the minus strand of CM053577.1, from coordinate 85,793,068 downwards.
CCAGAGAATATTTATATTGCTTTTGTGGTTAATGACATGCATGTCAGATGTACCTAGCACTTTTAGAAACATGTTTATGCAACCTTTGAAAAAAAATAAAATGACTTTTTTTGTTTTGAGCAAAAAAAAAAAAAAAGACTAAAGTAGTAAAAAAGACAATATGAAATGAAGAAGGAAACATACTTCACAACATTTGTACCTATTCTCAGGTTCCAGATTTCCCCACCCCGTTCCCTTGGATTGGGGTTACCCTGATTCAATGAATCAGGATTGCTTCCCAACTCTCTATTAGCTGTGTTCCTTCTCACAATAACTGACTTTGGGGTAGACTGGAAAGAGGCAACAAGCATTGCAACGCTGCCATGGTATAATATCCAATGGTAAAGAAGTTCTAGAAATCTACCATATGTAAAATAATGCTGCCTGGTTCAGTTTCCCATTCCAACACACACACACACACACACACACACACACACACACACAACCATGCATGTAACCACAGCTTTTTTAAATTTAACAGCTTAGACTACCCTAAACCTTTTAAGACCAGAGTATATAGTGAGTTGATCTGGTTGTATCCTCTGCCATGTGCATCACTGCTCACAACAATGTTCTCTATTGTGTTACAATGAGTAAAAGACACTAGCATCTAAGTCCCCTTCTTTATTCCTTATATTCCTAGATGTAGCCTTCCCAAATGGAAAGACTCAAGGATGTTGTAAAAAATGTACTTGGAAGGTGAATAAGGACAATGATACTCAATCAAATGGGTATTACAGGCGGATGGATGCTATTCTTTGTATCATAGTTTTAACTGTAACATTTTTTTGCTGATAATAATGGTGATGATTAAAAAAGGAAAAAAGAGGAGAAATGGAAGATTATAAAATATGTTTAATGAGTGCTTACTATAGCTTAAACAGGATGCTAATGGCTTTGTATATCACCTCATTTAATACTTGCATAAGGAAAATATCTATTATTATCTGCAATTTACAATGAAGAAGCCAAAAAATTAGAGTAATAACTTATTTAATACTACATAAAATCTGTGATCTAAATCAACTATTACTCATTAATCCAGATATTAAGCTTTCAAATATCTATGTGAATGTGGGAGCTAAGCCGTCAGAAGATTACCCCTATACTCTACTTCATTCAATGTTTCTGTATCTTTGAAGAGATTGGTTGAAACTCCTCTGACTGTGATATAATTGTAAAGTTTGCTCAGTGTTTAAGGATGTAGTAAATATGAACCACTTAGCTGAGAGAATATAATCTTTTACTAGTAAAATAATCAATGATATTAAACATACTTCAGAAAGAGAGCCAAGCAAAATTCGCTGCCAAAGTACAGGGTTTTTTGTTTTTGTTTTTTTTGAAAGACACTATTTGAAGTGATTAGGAGCTCAGATGCTATTTACAATCCTAGGTCTTGGTAAATACCATATAGGCTTCCTGTCTGTATTACCGGCAAAATGGTCACAACCAAATCCAAACTTAAAATCTGTTTCACAACCTCAATATAAAAAGACCATCTTTCTGGGTAATAAGAACTGGCATACTATGACATTTAGTGTCTAAGTGAAGTTATATGGAAAACACTGATGGCTTGACCCATCTCTGGGTCAATTACTTATTCAGGAAGATAAAGTAAATGGATTGGTCTGTCTTGGCCTGTTTATTCACTACTCTGATAAGACACCACGTTTATAAGAACACAATTTCAAGCCTCTCCTTATTCATTAGAAAGAGTAGTTCTATTATGAAAAGAAAAGAAAAGGACAGCTATTGGATAGACAAAAATCAACAGATATCCATAATGCTAGGTTTGCAAAGTCTGGTTGTCCTCTCGGCTCTACATGAAACAGTGTAGACTTTTGCACTTTAGAACTCATTTTACCTTGAGTTTAGCCCTCTACTACATCATCTTTTTCCTGTCAGGTGTCTTCTGTCTATGTACCTGGTGCATAAAGCTGTTCATTGCCACGGAAATAGATTTTGGTTTGTGAGTAGTGGCCCGAGGGTGAGGGTGGTGGTGGTAGAATACTTATGAGCTTAATTTATAATCTGTATGGTGTAGTACAATTTACAAAGCAAGACTAGTCAGTAAATCTAGTCATAAGGTATGTTAAACACATAGCATTCATATTTGTCTGGAAACAACAAGAAATATCATAGTTATTTTGTTTTTAATTAAAATCAAACTTTTTTTAATATAGTGCTTCACTTAGACACTAAATGTCATGGTATACCAGTTTTTATTACCTGTTCAAATTTTCCCTCTCCCTTCTTCTACACAAGATATGTGGAAAGGTCAAAGATACCAGATGATCAGTATTACTCAGGGCCAATTTAATTCCTCTCTCAGTCAAATGAAGTTAGAAGGAGATGATATTAAAATCCTATCTCCATTTATTATTCTACTATCTAGGAGGCAAACAGATGTATATCCAGTAAACAAAAGAATTAACTACAGTTTTTAAATACACTATTTATTAATAATATTTGCACTGGCAAAAACATCAAATAAGAAATATAGGCAGCCTTCTCTCTATTAAAACTCAGCTTTTAGTGTATATTGGAAAAAGAGGAAATAAATAATTTTTTAGTGAATCACAGAATGCTAATTTAAACGATTAAAAATACTATTTTCCACTTTTACTAATGTCTTCAGAAAGAAACCTTTTACAACAAAATCATTTTGACTTGAAAGCTTTGATCCTATAAGGTAAATATTTTTACAATGTTTTAAAATCTATTTTTCTTTTCAATGAGCATAACAATCATGTGTAATTTAAACATAAGAAAAATAATATATAATATATTCTCTTAGGCATACAGATGGTGTTAGCATGCACATTCCATAAACGAAGAGAAGTGGATTTGTTGCTTTGCTGGACTCACCAGATCAAATTACTGTCCACACATCACTTGGCAAGTAACAAAGGTTCTCAGGAGAACAACTTGAGTAAACCCCACTGCTGTTCCTAGCATGTTTTTTTCCATAGTTCCAGGAACAAGAAAAGACCGAACTCTTGTTGTTGTTCCAGGGTATAGTTTCAGAAAGAGTTCCATCCAGAGTAGCTCAGGATTTTTCCCAAATGGGGGTTATAGGAGTTGACAGAAAGCTACAATTAACCTAAGACCCCCAAAGGCTACTAGTTCAAGGAAAACAATTTGTTTCTCAACTAGGGCATAAATTTAGCCCAAGAATAGGACATGATGAGTATCCCAAGGTATTCACCTTCATTCACTATGCTTGTGGTTTCCTTAAGAGATACAGACCAAAGAGAAAATTCACTTGAAAAAGAGACTGAAAAGCGCCGCTCTAATAAAAAGTCAGAATTTGACAAGAAATCACTTCTGATAAATGGAAAAATATATATTGCCTGCTATAATAACTTTTAATTTAGATTTTAAACACTGATACAATATGGTATGGCACTGGTGATAACTTCAAATTATTTGGATTGATTATCAATAAGTAATTTACACTTTTAGGTAACAACTAGATTTTCTGGAGTGATGTCATATGAAAACACTTTAGGAATTTGTTGCATGGAAATATGTCACCAAAATTCTGTCTTTATTAGGAATATGTTCAAAAATAAATTTCATTATTTAATGTTCATACATATTTTATATTAAAAGTCTAGAAATTTATTTTATAGTAATGAGGTTGGTGACTCAGTTATTGTCACTTCACCTTACTCTAAGTCCCTTCTTGACTTTAGCAGGTTCCACAGAAGATAACGAAACTCTTGAAAGGACCATCTTCCAGTTTATTCAATTCCAGTTTTCATCCCTAGTATTCTGCGCAAATGTTTTCATTTCTTCTCAGGGACTCCAAGTTCAATGACACTGTCAATCTTCAATAGCCCTATAAAGCTACCAGAACTACTCTGTAATGATCTTAAAGCTTTCAGATAGTTAAAAAGGGGGCCAGGGTGGAGAGTTCCTCTATACAAAGGGATTGAGACCTTGTTTGGCAGAATCATAATGACTTTAAAATTGAAACAGACTATCTGATGCTGGGATACAATGCTTTGGAGTATTTTTAATTGGGGTTATTAAGATGCATATCTTATATTACTGGTATACCCTAATGTTTGTAAACAGATATAAAAGTTAGGATGGTATCTATTCAGGACACCTAGCAATATTCCAAATCTAGAAAGGCACAACCAAATCTAACTAAATTCCAGTATGTTACCAAAGAATGGATGAAAAGATTAGATAATAGATAGATATATAGATAGATGATAGATAGATGATAGATTGATAGAAAAAGTAAGAAACAATGTTCAACTAAACAAGCTGCTTTATGAACCCAGAATCCAGAACTTCAATACATAATTCTACCTGTCTGGTCTACATGTATTACATGGCACATGTCTTTAACTAAACTGGGGACAGTCTACTCCCAGAGCTGAACTAATCAAGTATTTACTACTTTTCCAAAACCCACTCTCAAACATGAAAGCACACTACTTCAATTATATAAAAAGTCAAGACCACCAGTGCCATGGAAATGGAGACATAGTAGCAGTGTTCCCTATAATTTTTATAATTGAGCTGACCCTGGCCTATTTTATAAGCTCTGTTTCAATTATAACACCTTCTCTATGATACCTTACAAACTGTCATAATCTAGATATCCATATTATTTCTTACATTACAAGAAGTCTTAAAAGAGTCTATTCTAGAGTTGAGACAATGGTTTAATTATATCAACAAAGGCCAAAGGGCTTCCCTCTTTCTTTAATGTTTTGGTCATACCTATTCTTTTTTTTAACGTTTATTTATTTTTGAGAGACAGAGACAGCCAGAGAGTGAACTGAGGAGGCCCAGAGAAAGAGGGAGACACAGAATCTGAAGCAGGCTCCAGGGTATGAGCTGTCAGCACAGAGCCCAACACGGGGCTCGAACTCACAAACTGTGAGATCATGACCTCAGCTCAGGTCAGACACCAACCAACTGAGCCACCCAGTGCCACTATTCTAATGGTTTCTGCAGTGCGAAGCATCACATCTTCATAGAATAGCTTTGCAGCAAGAAAAATGATGGATGCAAAAAAACAGAACAGAATAAAACAAAACAAAAACAAAACCCCTTATTCTTTGATGCATCTTCTTACTAAGGAGAGAAAAATTCCTCATACCTGCTTTCCCCAGCAGACTTTTCCATTTCATTCGTTGAATCTGGGCCATGTCTATTATAGACTGGTATAAAAGAACAGTATTTCCCTAGTAGGGTTAGAATAATCATGATTCATCTTCTAGGCTGGGCATCTTATGTCCTACCTCTGCTCTTTAACTCCCAGTCACAGATTTGCTAATGGGGGGTGGGGTGGGGGACTCAGGTGGGCAGTCCATCAAAGTATTGTCATGAAATAGCAGGTGGAAAGGGGAAACTGGGTAGCTAAAGAATGATAGAGCTTATGGCCTTCTGAATTTCCCAGCCACATAGAAAAGCAAGGGGAGCAGAAAAGTAAACATATAAGAACTGGGATAATTAAACTTCAAAATGGGTATATGTAGAAGGAATGGTCCATACAGTCTATTGTTTTAATTTGATAATGGTTGCTCTAAATTCCAATTCATTCTTAGTTCTATACCAGGAAGAAAGAAAAAATATCTTGAAATCCTCTTAGAACTTGACAAATGGCACAATATAAAGGTGCAGCAAAAATATATTTTAAAGCACCTGTGTTTCAGTTTATAATGGGATACAGAAATAAACTATGGAATATATGACTTTTAAGAAATGAAAACTAGGGGCACCTGGGTAGCTCAGTTGTTTAAGCATCTGACTCTTGATTTCTTGATTTTGGTTCAGGCAGTGATCTCACAGTTCATGGCCTCAAGCCCATGTCACTCTCTGCACTAACAGTGTGGAGCCTGCTTGGGATTCTCTCTCTCCCTCTCTCTTTGCTTCTCCCCCACTCACTCTTTCTCTCTCAAAGTAAATAAATAAGATTTAAAAAAAGAAATGAAAACTGTCTCAATGTTTTTCAATGTTACAGTATAGAAAAATAAATAGACTTGCAGTTATTAATGAACAGCTGTAGCATATATATCCACAAAATTAGGAAATAGTTTAGCTTTATTAATAATTTGTTATAAAAAGAAAAAGCTGAACTAGAACAATATTCTCTTAAAATGTATGATCTTCCCCAAAATGATGAGTCATATCTATCACAGCTACCATTATTCTGTAGAATAACAGAGAAAAAATATGTGGAATTGGAAATAAGTAAATCATTCAGAAATTCTCAAGATGCATTTGAATAGAAGATAAACACATACACACACACACACACACACACACAGGGAACACAATCCTGATTTCGTCTTTCCTGCTCCTTGCCTATCATGACTTCTTTGACATTTTAGATGTCTAGAATGTATGTTTCTCTATATTATAACATTTTATTCTACTTCAGCTAAAATAGATGATGTGCCAGTTCTGAACTCTAAACTCAGGAGAATTCACCTGTTTGCTTGGTTCCCAATTTTCAGCCACGGAATGTACCAAAATCGGGGAAGCTCATGTTTACTGTTGCTAAAGATAAGATTAAAGCACAAGAATGCCAATTAAAGAGAATGTATCCCTTACCTGTATAGTCAGTACTATAGACTAACATCTAGTTACTAAGTATACCTATCATTCTGGGAGCAGTTATTTAATTTAATTTTAAAGAAAATGTATTAATAAAATGGTTGTGGATTTGGCTGTATTTCATTGAATTTTGAAAATGAACCATCAGATTGTAGTATCAGAGTCTTGATGGGAGAAGACACCCTTGCAGGTCAGGGAAGGGATTGATATTTCTGTTAGGTAAATGGCTTTGCCTGTATTTCCATTATTTTAGGTCATGAATTGAGATTACCCTTGAATTAGGGTAGAAATCAAACCCCGACCTTCACTCTCTGTGGAGCAGGTTTTCAAAAGGGCAAGAGTTCAAAATTATGAAAAAAATCTGCAACATTTCCAGTGATTGCAACCCACTACTACACTTTGAGAATAACATGACTATTAAGAAATGAAGGGAAGCTTTTTATCATGATGAAGTCCCAATAGTTCATTTTTGCTTTTGTTTCCCTGGCCTCCAGAGATGTATTAAGTAAGAAGTTGCTGCAGCTGAGGTCAAAAAGGTTTTTGACTGCTTTCTCTTCTAGGATTTTGATGGCTTCCTGTCTTACACTTAGGTCTTTCATCCTCTTGGAGTTTATTTTTGTATATGGTGTAAGAAAGTGGTCCAGGTTCATTTTTCTGCATGTCGCTGCCCTGTTTTTCCAGCACCATTTGCTGAAGAGTCTGTCTTTTTTCCATTGAATATTCTTTCCTGCTTTGTCAAATATTAGTTGTCATACATTTGTGGGTCCATTTCTGGGTTCTCTATTCTCTTCCAATGATCTGAGTGTCTGTTTTTGTGCCAGTACCATACTGTCTTGATGATTACAGTTTTGTAATACATCTTGAAGTCCGGGTTTGTAATGCCTCCAGCTTTGGTTTTCTTTGTCAGGATTGTTTGACTATTCAGGGTCTTTTCTGGTTCCATACAAATTTTAGGATTGTTTGTTTTAGCTCTGTGAAGAATGCTGGTGTAATTTAGATAGGGATTGCATTGAATATGTAGATTGCTTTGGGTAGTATCAACATTTTAACAATATTTGTTCTTCAAATCCATGAGCATAGAGTATCTTTCCATTTTTTGTGTGTCTTCTTTAATTTCTTTCATAAGCTTTCTAGAGTTTTCAGTGTATAGATTTCTCACCTCTTTGATTAGGTTTGTTCCTGGTATTTTATGGGTTTTGGTGCAATTGTAAATGGGATCAATTATTTCATTTATCTTTCTGTTGCTTCATTATTGGTGTATAGAAATGCAACTGATTTCTGTGCACTGATTTTATATCCTGCAACTTTGCTGAATTCATGGATCAGTTCTACTATTTTCTTGGTGAAATCTTTTGGGTTTTCCATATAGACTATGTCACCTGAGAGGAGTGAAAGTTTGACTTCCTCCTTGCCAATTTGGATGCCTTTTATTCCTTTGTGTTGTCTGATTGCTGAAGCTAGGACGTCCAATACCATGTTGAATAACAGTGGCAAGAGTGGACATCCCTGCTATGTTCCTGACCTTAGGGGGAAAGTTCTCAGTTTTTCCCCATTGAGGATGATATTAGTGGTGGGTCTTTCATATATGGCTTGTATGATCTTGAAGTATGATCCTTCTATCCCTACTTTCTTGAGTTTTTTTTTTTTAATCAAGAATGGATACCGTATTTTGTCAAATGTTTTTCCTATATCTACTGAGAGGACCATCTGATGTGGTCTTATACTTTCCTTTATTGATGCGATGTATCACATTGATTGTTTTGCAGATATTGAACCAGCCCTGCATCCCGTGTATAAATCCCACTTGGTCATGGTGAATAATTCTTGTAATGTATTGTTATATTTGGTTGGCTAGTATCTTGTTGAAGATTTTTGGATCCATGTTCATCAGGAAAATTGGTCTGTAGTTCTCCTCTTTGTGGGGTCTTTGTTTGGTTTTGGAATCAAGGTAATGCTGGCTTCATAGAAATAATTTGGAAGTTTCCCTTCCACTTCTATTTTTTAGAACAGCTTCAACAGAATAGGTGTTAACTCTTTTTTAAATGTTTGGTAGAATTCCTCTGGAAAGCCATACGGCCCTGGATTCTTGTTTTTTGGGAGATTTTCGATTACTAGTTCAATTTTTTTTTCTGGTTATGGGTTTGCAAAGGAAACAATCAGTGAAACTAAAAGGCAAACAATGTAATTAGAGAAGATATTTGCAAATGACATATCAGGTCAAGAGTTAGTATCCAAAATCTATAAAGAACTTATCAAACTCAACACCCAAAAAGCAAATAATTTAGTGAAGAAATGGTCAAAAGACATGAATAGACATTTTTCCAAAGAAGGCATCCAGATGGCTAACAAACTGAGAGTTGATGGAGGGGTTGTGGGTGGAGGAAAGGGCTAAAGGGGCAAGGGGCATTAAGGAAGACACTTGTTGGGATGAGGACTGGGTGTTATAAATAGGGGATGAATCACTGGAATCTACTTCTGAAATCATTATTGCACTATATGCTAACTAACTGGGATGTAAATAAAAGTAAATTAATTAATTCACTCATTTTTAAAAAAAGAAAAGAAAGTCTAATCTATATTTTGGGGCAATGACAGTTTTCTGTTGGCATCTTTGATCAGTACACATAGGAATAAGCAAATATCTCTCGTCAGAGATTCTCTTTGGGGCTACCATTCAGTCTTCAGGAAAACCAAACCAAACCAAACCACTAACTTAATTAGTACTATAATGCACAAAACTTCAGGGGAAGATACAAAATGAAAAGAAACAGTAAAATGTGACTCATAGTCAAGGAAAAATAAGTGAACAAATAAAGATCCATAGTTAAACCAGATGTTAGAAATAGCAGATAGGAGTTTCAAAAAAAACTGTGGATAATATGTTAAAGACTATAGGTTCAGACTGATACGGTATAATGGGAGGAGAAATTGAGAAATTTAAGGGAAATTTTAAAGCTATATAAAATAATCTATGCAACATATGAAACAAAAAATATATTAGATGGTATTAATGGCAAATTTTACCCCAAAGAATAAAGGATTAGTGACATTGAAGAATAGTCCAAAAATCACCTAAAGTGAATCCTGGAGAAAATAGAAGGATGACCTGTAGCATAGCTTCAAGCCATCTAACATGCGTTGATTAGAATCTCCAAAGAAAAGAGAATGGGATAGGAAAAATATTGAAAGAAAATTTGTATGAAGATTTTCAAATTTGATCAAAAACAATTCCAGTAAGCCCCCCAAAATTAAATATAACTAACACCACATGTATACACATCCTTGCCAAATTGTTGAAAAACAAAGACAAATTTTAAAAAATAATAATAAGAGCGAAGGCAAAATTAAGAATGTCATCTGATATTTCATCAAAACAAACTGCAATGCAAAAGACAATGAATAACATTGCTAAAGGGGTAAAAGAAAGAAGTCAACCTATCATTTTATACATGGCAAAAAAATATGTTTCAAGGTGTCTGCGTGGCTCAGTCAGTTGGTTAAGTGTCTGATTCTTGATCTCGGCTCAGGTCATGATCTCATGAACAGGTGAGTTCCAGCCCCTTGTCGGGCTCCCTGCTGACATCACAGAGCCTGCTTGGGATTCTCTCTTTCCGTCTCTTTTTCTCTCTGACCCCCTGCATGCACACTCCCCCTCCATCTCTCTCAAAATAAATAAATAAACATACACATGTGTGTGTATATATACATATATATGCTTCAAAATGAAAGATAAAGACATTTTAAATAAGTGAAAGCTGAGAGAATTTGGTGCTAGCAGAATCTCAAAGGAAAAATGCTTAAAGAAGTTCAACCTAAAGGGAAATGTGAGAGGCTGGAATTTCAGCTGATAGGAAGAAAAGAGACTGGGAAGGTAAATATATGGATAAATACAAAATATTGTACCCTTTCCTTTCTTAAATCCATTAGACATCAATTGCTGGTTCGAAGGAAGAGTAAAACATACACATTTAGGATTTATAACATACTCGGAAGTAAAATATATGACAAAAATAGCACAATAGATGGGGGAGGTATAAATGGTATTATACCATTGAAAAAATTTTATTTTCTGTATAAAAAATAATATTAATTCAAAACAACAATAAAACAAAAGTATATGGGTAATAATACAATAAATAAAATATTTCAATAATGTAATATTTAATATAATTAATTCTAGTGATAAATAATAATCATTACTTGATAATAGGTATTTATAATATACATCAATCCATAACAATATAGGAGTGAGGAAACTTGGGGATAACAAACAAAAGAGACAAGTGGAAAACAAACAGCATGTCAACCCTACACACTTCAATTAAAAGGCAGAGGTCGTCAGATGAATACAAAATCAAGATCCAATCTCACATATTTTAGAAGAAATTGATTTTAAATATAAAGACAGACAAGTTGAAAGTAAAAAAATGATATGCCATTCAAAACCTACACAAAAGAAAGCTGAAATAACCATGGCGATAGCATAGTAGACTTCAAAAAAATAAATAAATAAAAACCAGGATAAAGAGGATAATTTCTTAATGACAAAAGTATGGATTTGACCTGTACTAAATGTGTGTGTGTGCACTTCATAACAATGACTCAAAATACAGGCAAATGGCATGAGTAGCAGACAAAATAGGCAGATCCACAACCATATGTGGAAATTTTAGCATCCCTATCTCTGTGATTTAAACACCAGTCAATATTAGTAAGACTCTCACATACATGAACAACAATGCCACTCAACCTGATCTATTTTTGTTTTGTTTTGTTTTACGGAACACTACAGCCAATAACTACAAAAGGCACATTCATTTCAAGGGCACATGAACATTCACCAAGACAGACCATATACTAGGTTATAAATAAGTCTCAATAAATTCTACAATATGAAAATCACACAAAGCATTTTATCTGACCCCAACAGTAATAAACTGGAAATTGATTTTTAAAATACCTAGGAATTCCCCAAACATTTGAAAATTAAGCAACACTCCTCTAATCCATGAACAAAGAAGAAATACCAAGGGAAATTAGAAAATATCTCAAAATGAATGATAATGAAAACACAGCATATCATAGTTTGTGGAATACTGCCAAAGTAGCCTGACAGGGAAATTTATGGCTTAAAATGGTTATATTAGAAAAGAAGAAAATTGTAAAATAAATGACTTGGACCTACCTCTTCAGAAACCAGTATTATAGTAAATTCAGCTGACAGACTCTCTTCTTGACCAAACTTTAGTCAGACTCCTTTAATTTGGGCTTCAGTGTCCATTCTCATTGTGCCTGCATCACCCAGTTTTAGCAAGATTCTTAGCAAGAAGAAATCATTTCTTTAGCAAGAAGATATAGCAAGAATCTGTAGAGAGAAGAAATAATTTTGCAGAGAATCCTCCACCCTCAAGATATGATCATCTTGATATCTGACCAAATTCATCTTCCCCCACGCTCATCCAGGTGATGTCTGATTACTTTGGCCTCCCTTCACCAAGAATCCTGTCAAGATGATTTAAGCAGAATCTCCTCTTACCCCTGATGTTACTTCTTAGTTACTGTGCATCTACTGATCAACACCCACTCCTCAACTATGAATGTCCTTTTGTCCATGCTGTATTTGGAATTGAGCCCAGTTCATTACTGAGGTCTCTTTTCCTCTACTGCAGTAGTTCATGAACAAAACCAGTTTTTACCATTTTAACAATTGCCCAGCTCTGGTTTTTCTTTAACACAATGCAAAATAAATAGAAGAAAGATAAGAAAGGAATGATAAAGATAAGACAGGAAGTCAGTGCAAAAGGACATGGACAAACAGGAGGAAAAATATCAATAAAGCCAAGAGTAAACATTTTTTTTTGTAAAACCTTAGACTAATCAAAAGAGAGAAAGGGAGAGTAACGGAAAGGAATATACTACTGATATACTAAATGACATGGATGGATCTTAAAAACATTGAGCAAAAGAAGCCAAACACAAGAGTTCAGACAGTCTATTTGTATCTGTATTCTATTTGTATGAAATTTTAGAACAAGCTAAAACAGTCTATGATAATAGAATGCAGAATAGAAATTGCCTGTCAGGGGAGGGGTTTATGTGGATAGGGCATAAAGTAACTTACTGCAATACTAGAAATACATTAGTTTGTGTGTGGGTTTACATAGATGATATTTTCCAAAAACAGATCAAACTGTACCTTTACGATATATACCTTTTGTATTATTAAATGATATCTGTTAAAAACAAAATAGATGTGACCAGCAAGCTAATTCAGTTCTAGTCACTTTAGGGTATGGCTTCTAGTCTGATATCCATGTCACCAGATATGTAAGTGGCACTTGTGAAATTATTCTAAAACCTGGTAAGATTAGGATGTAGACTTCTAGGTGCCCCAATATCAGAACAAGTGCTAGTATAGGATAGGATCTCCAATTCCAGCGGGATCAAAGAAGGTGGTGTTTAGGTTTCATATGTCAGTAGTATGGTAATCCCGGCCACTAATACTAGTAGTGATAGGAGTAGCAAGACAGTAGTAATTAGGACAGATCAGACAAATAAAGTTGTTTGATATTGAGATATAGCAAGGGGTTTTATACTGATGATTGTAGTAATAAAATCTTAGCACCTAAGATTGAAGAAACACCTGCAAAGTGTAAGGAAAAGATGGTTAGATCCAGGGATGCTCCTGCCTGGGCTAAGTTGCCAGTGAGAGGGCGATATACAGTTCATCCAGTCCCTGCGCTGGCTTCTACTATCAATGATGTGAGTAATAGTAGGAAGGATGGGAGAAAAAGTCAGAAGCTTATATTATTTATTCGAAGGAATGTTATGTCTGGTGCTCTAATTATTAATGGCACCAGTCAGTTTCCAAAACCTCAATCATGATAGGCATTACTATAAAGAAAATTAATCACGAATGCATGGGCCATAACAATTACATTGCAAATTTGATCATCTCCAAGTAGGGTGCTGGGTTGCCCAAGTTCGACTCAAATCAGGAGGCTAAGGGCAGTTCCTTCTATGCCAGCTCATGCATTGAATAGAAGGTAGAGGGTGCCAATGTCTTTGTGGTTAGTAGAAAATAACCAGCGGTTTATGAACATAGGTAAAATGGCCCTTCCCATGGAACTGAGCAACCCTGAGCTGACTTCTGTAGATCTTCTAGATCTTGCTCGTGAAAGTTTACCCCTCTGATATTGGTAACTGTCCAAACCACCCCCGAGTTTACCACATCCCTTTGGAAACAGAGACTGGACTTTCCAGCTGCCCACATGAATCATGTACAGTATGGTCTGGTCTGTTTTGGAAACATCCATCTTCATTGGTTTCAATTTCATTCCTCTCAATTTCATTCCCTTAAATTGTTTACACAGTTTAAATCCAACTGAAGGAAAGGGGATGGGCTGGTAAATGGGCCCATGCAAATTGGAAGGCACACAGCTACATAAATGAACAGTCACTACCCAGTTCAATCAATTATTGCTATATAAAAGGTGAGTACTCCCAGAATAGTTTAATTATTCTAGAGCGGTATGAAATTGAGATTTTTAGGTGGTACTTAAGTTGTCTAAACATCTCTCATTTCTAAGTCTATTCATTTATTTAATAGCACTGCTGTGTGCTTAAGATACTTTTTAAAAATTCAGTTTAGTTACAAGTCATAATAAAGAGGACCAGGAGGTATTAGTCATATCAAAATTACCCTCAATCTCGGGGGACTCGCATCCCTTCAGAGTTCTAGAGCCTGAATAACACTTGCTAAATGAACACATCAACTTGCTTCCTATTGAGTCTGAACCATCAACCTACTTCCTATTGAGTCTGGCCAAGTGATAAATTGTGCTATCCTGGTGATATTTCACACACTTTAAAGTGATAATAGCTTCTTATGAAGATAGTAAAACAAACAATTCTCCAGGATGAAAACTGAATTGACAACACAGGAACAATATATTATTTGTTGATCAGTAATAGATATTTGTCATGATTCATAAATCATTCTTGTAAATAATAAAAGTATTTCTCAGTAGCATTTTGAACCTTTCAGATTTCATTCTACATTATCTCATTTGGCCTGCAAAACAGCCCTAAGATATAAGATGTCAGATATCCCCTCCATTGTTCTGTTGAGTAAATGGAAACAAAAAGCCTTTAAGTTACTGCATAATATTACACAGCAGGCCAGAGGCACCCAGAGAAAGCTCCTGAGCTTTAGAATTCCTAATCCAGTAAAGGCTCTTTCCTTTAGACCAGAGAGCACAAACCAGACACCTTGAGGCTATATCTGGACTGCAGGCATTTTTCTGGCTCACAGAGTTTCAGTATACACTTTTAAATTACTTGACACAGGGGCACCTGGGTGGCTCAGGTCATGATCTCATAGTTCATTAGTTCTAACCCCACATCCTCTGTCTCCCTCTCTCTCTGCCACTCCCCAGGTCTCTTTTTCTCTGAAAAATAAACATTTAAGAAAATTTTCTCCCTCTCTGGTTTTCTCCCTCAAAATAAATAAACTTCAAAAAAAAAGCTTTTAAAAAAAGGAGTGCGTGGGTGGCTCAGTCAGTTAAGGGTCAGACCCTATCTCATGGTCTCTGTTTGGGCAGTGAGGAGCCTGTTTGAGAGTCTGCTGCTCCCTCTCTCTGCCCCTCCCCCGCTCACACTGTGTCTGTGTTTGTGTCTGTCTCTATCTCTCAAAATAAATAAATAAACTTAAAAAAATCTTTAAAAATTATGTGACATAATTACCAATTCAGAGATTTCACCTAAAAATCTAAATATCATACCTTTCTGTTGGTTCACAAATTTGGTGGTTCCTCTCGTGAAATCTGCAAAGGGCTCCCAAGTACGTGTATCGGAAGAGACAGACTGAAGAAAGAGGCAGATCATTCTGGATGGATAGGTGACAGGTTTATAAGCAAGAGGCTTGTCCTGAACAGCCACGAGACAAGAATTGTTCCACAATCGCCCCTCCACATGGTCTCAAAAATGAGATGTTCTCTCAAGTCGGCCTCCCTGAAAATGGAGGGCAGATCTTGGCTCACAGCCAAGCAAAAAGTGCCTTCCAAAGAAGGGTGGGCAAGAGGGAGGAGTCACTGATTACCCTGGTCAACTTCAGGTCACGTCCTCTCCATTCTACATTCTCTTGAATAAATACATGAGAATACTCCTTTTTTTTTTTTTTAACTGAGCAAGAATTAATTGAATTGAGTAGCCATTATTTAGGCAGCTTACATGCTTTTTGGTTTGCCATGGGCCTCATTAACTAGCTCATTCCCCTTTCCTCGGATACAGTTTGATGTGCCTGGATGCTCTGGGCATGTACAGTTGTGGCTCCCGTGAGACTATAATACCCTTCAGACACCTGATCTCATGCCTCAACATTGTCTCTGTCCTTATGGACTCTATCTTTAAAATTCTCCTCACTTTTAGGGGGCACCTGGGTGACTCAGTCGCTTGAGCAACCCGACTTTAGCTCAGTCATGATCTCGGGATTCATGAGATCAAACCCCACATCAGGCTTTGCACTGACACCTCCCAGTCCGCTTCAGATTCTCTGTTTCCCTCACTGTCTGCCCCTCCTCCACTCGTGCGCGCGCGCGCGCGCGCGCGCACACACACACACACACACACACAAATAAATAAACAAACATTTTTTAAAAATATCCTGACAGGAATAGTCAGGGAGAATCACCCTCAAAAGCTACAGGTTATTTGGCTCTATGTCTTCTATTCATTATGATTATTGCTCTGAATCATCTTTTTCCATATAGCCTATATGACCACACCTCTTCTTAAGTACAAAACATTTACTTCAAAATTTACTCATGTTTTTATATTTCCTAATTGTCCCTTAAAATGCATTTATATGATTTGGGCTGCTTTTATATATAAACATCACTGCAGTTAAAGCTTTAATGACAGAAAAATCTGTATTTTATTTACCTTCTGACCCCCAGTCCCACAAGCAGCCCCTATAGATACTCAATAGAAAAAACACTGAAGGAACAAAATATTTCTCCATTACTAATTTCTTGTCATTCTCCATAATTTGTTTTTATCAACGTAGGTTCAAATTTTCTCAGGAGAATGGCACATTTTAGTAGAAAATGCATACAGTTTGAAGACAACAATCTGGTCTCCACAATTTAGCACCTCTGTGACTTGATAATTTAGCACTTTGTGATTTTTAATGGTTCATAAAAATAAATAATTTCCCCTGCTTTGAAATGAGAATGACACTACTTACCGCACAAGACATAGTTAGAACTTATATATAACTTAGAAAGCAGTTTTTGAGTAAAGCACTGAGAATATTTGTATGATAATTCGTGTATTATAATGTCCCGCTGAACTTTTTCTAGTATTTGGACCAGAGTTTGCTTGATATATATGAAAATGCACTTTGCACTCTTACTGTATTTCATGAATGATTTTTTAAAATAACTCAAGTAAAAATTCTGAACTATTTACATCCATAATAGCATTTTACTTTGAAATTGTAATTTGTAAAACAACAAAAACAAATTCCCTGAGTCTCTAGGAAACTGGCTGGGAAGAAATACCTCTATCCTATTTCCTTTTTTTCTTTGGCCAGTACTGATGTTCATGAGAGAAATCTGACGAGGTGAATCAGTACTAAAGATGAGAAGACTTTCATCAGTTATTAAATATCACACACCTTCACTCCTGAATCACACACTGGTAGGGAATCTGTTAGGAATTTTCACTGAGAAAACCTCTATTTCATAACTAGAATATGGCCTTGGGCAGCAGATTTAACTTTATTTAAGGCAGTGAGTTAATCAGCCAATTGGGAGCAGGCCCACTTTGCTTGCATTATAAGATACACCCAGGTAGTTAGAATTTTGAATAGAAATGGCAAAGAGATTGTAAAGTAGATGCCCCAGAAAACAAAATACAATGAATTATTTTTATTCACTCTGGTCCTTTCTCCCTCACTCTCCCTTGCTTTCCCTGCCTCTTCTATCTCATATGTTCTATTCTTAGTTAATCTTGATAAAGCAAATTTTCTAGGTAATTTTTTTTCCTATCAAGTTCCATATCTCTGTCTGGTGAGTTAGTAAGTAGGTCACTTCCACCAATTCCATTTCTGATTCAATTCAAAGCCCTGAGGCTCACTTTCAGCCACAGAAGATGATAAAGCCCAGCTCTCTGAGAGCACACTGCTATGCCTCTAAAATTTTAAAGACCAAATATACCACCCTTTGCCTGCAGCATCCTCTCCCTCCAGAGCTCTTACATCCACACTTCTTTGCCTTCTCAGGACACCTGTGCTTTGACCCATCTCTTTCCCCCAGTCCATCAGCCCCCTTCTTCTGGCTTCTCTTTCTTTTCTGCTCAGAATCGATCCCCAGGGTCAGTAGCTGTGATTCCATTGCCACGAGCAGTGTTAGCTTCTCATCATTTCAACACACTGCCCTTCAAACTCTATCTCTGTCTCAGTCTAGTTGTAGACCTTCTCAGCTCCTGGGCTATTGAATACAGTAGGGGAAAAAGGCCATATAACTTTTTGGATTGAAGCTAACACAAAGTTCTGGTTTCTAGTTCAAGATGGATTGTCTTTGCCACTCTGTAAAAATTCCCTTTGTTTTCATCCCCAGTATTCTCTTCCAGTTGTCCTGAACACCTATTGTAAACCTGTTTCACTCTCCTCATACTTATTCGCTATACTAGGTACTGCCCATTTCCCTGAACAATATAAACCATCATCTCTTAGTTCTGGAGCTAAATAGAGGATCTAGCTAATTACCTTCAACTCCAACACTTCTTAAGAACACATCTAAACCCACTTGTTTGCTCCCTGTCCTATTTACTTTAAACATGAGAGGGGTGTGGGGTGTGTGTGTGCGTGCGCGCATGCATAGAATACTTCTGTTTCTGCATTTATCAAAATATTGGAAAATATATAGAAAGGATATGTTGCTTATTTGTTATGCTTATAGTTTTTGGGACTAATCACAGAATCATCTTTATTTTGACACAGGTCTACACAAGCAATGAACAAAAAATGTTTTGTACATTTTTATTCTGTACAATTTTATTCTTCTCACTCTCTTTCAGAGCAAATAATAACTTACTGTGACCTTTCAAATCTATTTGAATTCTAGCCTGGGATTCAAATATATTTAGAGATATGTTGAAGGAGTTCATGGATCTGAATGTACCATTTTGGAATACACAATTCTTTAACATAAAATTTATTTATGTTTAATTTACATATATTAAAATAAAGTTTGAAAAAAATACACAGTGTAATTGCCATCACAACTGATATATAGAACATTTTCATCCCTCCAGAAAGTTTCCTACCTCTTTGCAGTCATCTCAATGCTTGGCCCCAGGTAACTACTAATTTATTTTCTGTCATAACTTAGTTTTGCCAGTTACATATATATGGAATCATATACTATGTGTTCTTTTAGATCTAGTTTCTTTCACTCAGCATAATGTTCTTAAGATTCATTTGTAGTGTTTATCAATAATCTTCTCCTCTTTATTGTTGAGTAGAATTATAAGGATATACGTATTTGCGAAAATTTATGGAGAGTACATTTTGGCTTTCTCATCAGACCCTTAGAAGAAAATGTTATCCAAAAGAAGTATAGGAAACACTGCTCTAGATAAAGCTCACAAGGTCCCCTTCCTTGTTCCAATCCTAAGGGAAGATTCCTGCTATGGATCAGCAACAATATTATGTTCTCTGTGAAATGCAGTTAGTCCCCTATCTTAAGTATTGGAATTTTACTTGACAAGAACAGTTTATAAAAACAACTAGACAAGGCAACATCTATTTGTCTCATTTTTTTTCTTGTATATTTCTATCTTCTAAATCTTACTTGGGATGCAGACTTTCATTTAAGAGACAATTCCATCCTTCAAACTTGGAAAGGTCAAATATAATCAAGATAAGTCTGGGTTCCAGGTTCATGAAGTGCAGCAAACCTCTTGGGCCTGTCTTCATTGAGCTTTTGGAACAAGTGTTGATAATAATTCCTAGAAACTCATATTTTCCAGTTTAACACATTAACAAAAGACATATAAAAGGAATTTAAGGTTCTCCAATTAGTTTTCAATTAAGAATATCTAGAATATCCTCTGCAATAAACATATCCCTTGAAGAGTCAAAGTAATGAGAATGAAGATACCTATCAAATGTCAGGAAATTGACAGTTTAAAAGGATTTAGTGATTACCAGTAAGACCAGATTATTTTTTAAGTAAGCTCTACAACCAATGTGGGGTTGAACTCATGACCCCAAGATCAAGAGTCGTATGCTCTTCCAAGTGAGCCAAACAGGCACCCTCAGTGAAGCCAGATATCAATACAACTGACAATATAAAGACAGGAAATATTCGGAGGACATCAAGTCAAATATTTTCCTCCTACTCCATGAAAGCCTGGCATTGTCATATGAACGTAAACGATATATAAAAATAAGTGATCAATTGAGATTAGTCCTTCAGAAATTTCCAAGACACTAAAAATACGTTTAAATGTTTTTTGTCCTTTTCCTTTCCCAACCTTGGAAATTAAGCATAAAGGAAATGACATGACATTCTAAATGTTAACCTGGGAATTTTTGATTTGCTCTTTGTAAATGATAAATGGTTCCATCAAAGATTAGTAAGTTCATCTATGGCTACAAAAAATAAAATAAAATAAAATAAAAGATAGTCATGAACTGTTTCAGCCTTGCCAATTATCTTTAATATTGAGAATGCTTCTCTCTGGGAATACATATATTTCTCATGATATCTTTCCACATAACTTTATTTTTTTTCATCTTATATGGATAAATGTTTTGTTTTCATGTTTGTTTATTTTTGAGAGAGGGAGAGAGACAGAGCATGAATGGGAAAGGGTCAGAGAGAGAGAGGGAGACACAGAATCTGAAGCAGGCTCCAGGCTCTGAGCTGTCAGCAGAGCCTGATGCAGGGCTTGAACTCACTAAGTACAAGACCATGGCCTGAGACAAAACTGTACGCTTAACCAACTGAGCTACCCAGGCGCTCCTATATGGATGAAATTTTAAGGAACACACGTATGTAATATATTTAAATGGAGTTTGGGATTTTCTCTATAGTTATATTTCCCCTTCCTTCTAAGTCTGCAGTATTAGACTGCATTTGACCTGCTCTAGTTCAGTGTGTCCCTATATTTCTTATTTCACTTTGGAAATTGACATATTTGTTGATTAAAATTTCTATTTTCTACTCTAAATTAGGTAACCTAGATTTGAAGGTGAAATGGAGCTCTCATTACCTATGCCAGTAGCTACCACTAAAGATGCAGTCATAAAAAGCATAAAACATGAAATACTTAGACCTTTACTAACTAATTTTTGCAGGATGATAAACTGATGTTGTGCAACCTCTAAAATATCAAGCTGTGAATGTTATTGGATATCAGAAGTATGGTATCTTATACAGTTTTCCTGGCTGTAAAATGCCAATGTTATCCTGTCTTTGAAAGAGCACATTACTTTCCAACATACAAAAAAAAAAAAAAAAAAAAAAAAAAATTCTAATTGTAATCACTGTTTAATAGTTTTAAGGATATTATATTTCTTAAAAACCATAAGGAAGGGTAAATACAATATGTGAATAATGTGTATAGTCATTTATTTTAATAACACTATTTGGTAAGGAACTACATTAATATTGAATACTAAACACAACTATTGTAAATAAAGTACCTGTTGAAATTTAGAAACCTTTTCCCTGTATTTTTTTCTTAATTTTAGTTCATAGAGCATTTTTCTTCAAACAAAGTAAAATTAAATATGCCCCTAAATATTCAGGTGATTCATCAAAAATTAAATTAGTTAATTTTACTTCAAAAAATAATTTTTCTATGTGATTCACCTCTATGTCACTTTTTAAAAAAATCACAAGTATCTGTCCATTATGCTTTCTTAATAACTCTTACTTTATCGCCATTGCCATTTCTTGATTCAATTATTTAAGAAATGATCCTTAGAAATTTAAGGAGATGTTAAATAAACTTTTCCTATTGTCTCAATTTGGATGAGAATGCAAACCTGGGAACAAGAGATGACTAGTTTCCCCAAAATTTCAAACAAAGATATTGCTTTGGGAATGGGCATTTAGTTCATTCCCATCCCAGGTGATATATAGGGAGGAAAAAAGAGACCAGTTTGAGGAGAGTATTTGTTAGAGAACAGAATTATTTGAAGGAAGTTGTCTGTGTTTTGTGCTTCCTCAACCCATCTTGTCCACTACCATTTCAAATCAACTGACTTCAGGAGCCCTGGTAAGTTCATATATGTGTCTTTTAGCCTTTCAACAGCATAGGGAATGTGTGTTTACACTTTTCAGCAAGAAAATCTAAAGGTGAGAAGATATTGCATCTGTCTCTGATGTTAGAAATATGATCATCTTGCACTTCTAAACTTTGGCTGGGTTATATGTGTACATGATAAGGAGCTGAGTCAGAGTCATCTTGAGAGGAATCTGCCCTAGAGCTTTGCAACCATGAATGAAGTGAATTCAATGACAACAGTCTTTGCAGGATGTCCCCGTCAATCCAGGATTTAAAGAGGGAGCCCTAAACCATGAGCCATCACCCATTTGGAGAATAGCACAATGTTTAAAGTTACTCATTTATAAAGTACCAACAAAAATACCTTGTGTGTTTTGAGGCAGTGTATAAAGCTCTGCCAGAAAGAGTTTCTAGAAGCTATAGTAAGATATCGTCAGTGAAAATGTTGCCATTTTTCTTTAATCTCCATCCTACTTGTCATCTGCCAAGTGTGAGTCAGGCTTGAGATTGTGTGGGAAGGTAAAAGGTATTAAACTGAATGAGAGGTATAATCGTTGAAATTACATTAAAGTGAAATTGTTTCTTAATACCTAAAAGTGAACCAAAAGAGCTCTGAGATTTGCATGGAATAATGCTCATGTGTAGGACAGAGTGATCTGATTGAGCACCTTTGAAAGCCACTGATAAAAAGAAATAAAATCATTTTCTACATAAAATCCTGTTGAATCCAGTCCATTCAATAATTTGATAGTGAATGGAAGATAAGTAGAAAAGCCCTGGTGAAGCTACTTTAAAAAATAATGCTACCCAAATCCTAATGTTGTCCCACCCATTATAGTGCATGCTATAGTTCAAATTACTCAAGCAATACGACTTAGAGAAGAATTTTGAACAAAGCAGTTTAAAAGTGTACACATCTGGATGTGGGTGGAAGCATACACTATACAGCTGATGGGTGACCCCAGAGGGGGAGGTTTAAGAATACAAATTTGTTAATATTGTAGAGTCAAATTTTAAAATGTGTGGTGAGGGCTTCTGAAGTAGGGGTAGGAATATTTTCTCATTCTCACTGCCTTTCATTCTTGCCTGCCCTGAGCAAAACGGTATAAAGAAGCATTACTTGTAAGGGTGGGACTAGAAAGCCACATAAAAAAGACAGTAAAAAATCCCCTCTGCTCATAAGCACACAGGGTTGATGCTATTCATAGTTTGAAAACCCGAGGCCACTAAAATTGGACAAGGATTGTAGTAGCTGAGAGTTCTACAGTTGGTTTTCAAAGACCTGATTCTAACCCTGATTCATAAGGTTTCTTTTAGATTTAGAATCATCTTTCACTGTACTTTTTGTTATTTCTACTCTCCAAAAAATACATTAAGAATGATTTTTTTAAATATTTTTGTCCACTTATTGTTTTTCTCTGCATGTTCCTGTTTTAATAGAAAGTAAAAAGTTTCACAATGGACCTTCCTTCGGTTCACTCCACTGTCCCCTCATCTCATCATTTATCATAGCTGCTATCTTCAAACTACCACCTCCATTTTGTCCTGGCTTCTTAGCAGCATTACATGTCTTAGAACTGTTGCATGAACTTTTTTTTTTTTTTTTTGATCAGAACTTAGGTCCTTTCTATTTTTTTTAATTAACTTTATAGTTTATTGTGAGCTTGGTTTCCATATAACACCCAGTGCTCTTCCCCACAAGTGTCCTCCACCATGACCATCACCCCCCTTTCCTTTCCCCCTCCCCCTTCTGCCCTCAGTTTGTTTTCAGTATTCAAGAGTCTCTTGTGCTTTGTCTCC
>CM053577.1:85715104-85768841 GCA_028646485.1 Cryptoprocta ferox | reverse complement strand
TTGGCCATCTGGATGTCCTCTTTGGAGAAGTGTCTCTTCATGTCTTCTGCCCATTTCTTCACTGGATTGTTTGTTTTTCGGGTGTGGAGTTTGGTGAGTACTTTGTAGATTTTGGATACTAGCCCTTTATCTGATATGTCATTTTGCATGAACTTTTGAGTAGTTACTGATGGTTTCTCCATATTCCTTCCAAACCCCATGTATCATCGTCAACCAAGGCACAGATGTCATTTTTCTTTGGCATATCTTTTGTATTTTTTATATGTATATAATCCTTTATGAAATTTCCCCTCTGCCCTTTTTCAAGGGCACAAAGTTAGCACATCAACATGGTGTCTCTAATGCCCTGTCCATGAATGATTTATTTATTATCTTGTTGGTAGAGATTAAAAGAAAAAGAAATCTACACTCATGTATGTCTATGGATTATGTATAAAAAACACATGCACACACATGCATACATACACATGGAACAAGCATGTACATGTAAAATTCTAAATATATCAATGTAGATGTATTTTATGAACATGCAAAAATTGGTGCTATTTTTCAATGTTGTTTTAATTTTACTTTATTATAAGCATGTTAAAGAGGTGTAAGAATGGTAGATAATAATAAAGGGAAATGTTTGAACTGTGGGTTTTCCACTTCCCTTGGCTGTTATAATTCATTTCCTGTTTTCTGTAGACATTCTGGCTCCCTCTTTTCTATTTCCTTTTCAAGATCATGGTGATAACAAGGTGAAGTTCTCCCAGCTCAATGCTAGCCCCTGTCTTTTCACTGTATGTTCTCTCTATGTATAATCTCATTTACAAACAGTCCTTCAATAACCAACCCTGCTCAGATAATTAACATTTATTTCTTAGCACAGATGTCTCCTCTGAACTCCAGACCCATATGTTTAACCACTTGTCTAAAGGGAATTTCAAACTCAATTTAATATTTTCTGCTACAACATGTGGTTCTTTATGGAGAGTTGACTCACAAAAATGTCATATAGGGAGGTGATGTAAGTTTAATGTGAAAGTCACGTTAGTTCACATGTGATGTTTCCCAGCATGATATGAATTACCGTAACTAGTAACATGCTACTCCACAATTGAAAAGAGAGCTTTGATAACACATGAAGATATTATTTTTAAGCTGAAAATTCTGTGAAAGTACAATAAATGCCTGGGTTGATAACTAATTTTAGGCAAAAATGCCTAAATTTTCCATGGCATTAAGCTGACGGAGCTGTATGTTCAGATTAAGACTCAAAAGCATTTTCCCCTGTAATAAAAAAAAATGTGGAAGGCTACATGTGCATCAGATTTTTAATTTTCATGATAGTCCTCAATAATCTCTTGAAGTAAGAAATACGAAGCTCTGTATTTAGGACTACAGGGTACCTACTGATGGAGAAACTGAGTGAAATATCAGTGGAACTTGAAACATGAAGTTAACTGTTCTAAAATTTTTTTCTGAGGTTTTGTTTTTGTTTTTGTTTTTTTGTGCTTTGTTTATATATTTCATAGATAATGAATGGTCTCATGTAACTTAATATTTATAAGCATTATTATTTCTACTACATGACTTTGCAAAATTCAAGATATTTTAGTAGTACATTTGTGCATAATAACAGAAATATCTCTATGTCAAAATAAAAAAAAATATGATCTGAGCTACCCCTCCCAAATCCAGCCTTAATCCAGTTGTCAGTGTTCTCTATTTAAGCGAATAACAAATAACTTCTGTACACTCTTTAGAAATGAACACTAGCATCTATTTAAGAAGTAATCTTTATCTTCCTCCTTCTGCCATCTCCTAGGTCTGTATTACTCCTAGATATATGACTGATTCACTGTATGCATCTTCTTTTCAACATGTGACCTAAATAGTGTGTGTGTGTGTGTGTGTGTGTGTGTGTGTGTGTGTGTGGTTTAGGTGTGTTTACTTGATGAAATACTTTTTTTAACTTTTTAATATTTATTTATTTTTGAGAGACAGAGCATGAGTGGGGGAGAGCAAATAGAGGTAGACACAGAATCTGAAGCAGGCTCCAAACTCTGAGA
The DNA here is from genome assembly GCA_028646485.1 of Cryptoprocta ferox. Classification (NCBI taxonomy): domain Eukaryota; kingdom Metazoa; phylum Chordata; class Mammalia; order Carnivora; family Eupleridae; genus Cryptoprocta; species Cryptoprocta ferox. Next base: position 85,766,787 of record CM053577.1, on the reverse strand, counting down.
TGTCAGCACAGAGCCTGATGCAGGGCTCAAACTCACGTACTGCAAGATCATGACCTGAGCTGAAATTGGACGCTCAACCGGCTGAGCCACCCAAACACCCCAGACTAAAGTCCAATTTGAAAGACTACATTTTTATTAGTATGAAAGCAGTGGTTTCCTTGATTGTTCAGTTTGTTTTTTACCATTTGCTCCAGAGTGCTTCAGGCAGTATAGGTGCTCAATCAATATTTGTTGAAAATATGTTGAATGAATAGATACCATGGAGAGGAGGCAGTGAGAGGAGAAGATTACATGATTTCATGATTGATTTTGACATACTGAATTCTGGGTGAAAAATAAAAAGACCACATAACTGATATTATGATTTCTTTACTTTTTTGATATTATGATTTTAAAAGAAAAGGTATTCTGAGGTCAATTAAGTTATCAGTCTTAACATATTAATTTTCTCAATAGTTTATGCTCTGCACTTTTCTAGTCACTGGGAATTATGTGAAAAATTGAATAATTATGAAATATTCATATATAAGTGACAATACTAAAAACACATATAATAGAAAAATATTACAATTTAGAGGTTGAAGGAAATTAAAAAAAAAAAATACCCATTGAGCATCAGATTCTTGGTTTCAACTCAGGTCATGGTCCCAGGTTCCTCGGATCAAGCCCTGCTTTCGGCTCCATGCTCGGCATGGAGCCTGCTTAAGATTCTTTCTCTCTCTCCAACTGCCCTTCCCCACATTGTGCATACTCTTTCTTTCTCTGAAAAAAAAAAAAAAAAGCGGGGGTCGGGGGTGGTGGCAGTGCCTGGATGGCTCAGGTGGTTAAACGTCTGAATTTGGCTCTGGTCAAGATATCATGGTTGGGGAGTTTGAGCCCTGTAATGGGCTCTCTGCTCTCAGCACAGAGCTCATTTAGGGTACTCTGTTCCCCTCTTCCTCTCTTACCCTCCCCCACAAAATTAATAAACATTAAAAAAAAGTAGAGTGTGATATAATGAGGAAAAATTACCAGAATTAGAAGGCCCAGATGTTAGAAATCAGATTTATCACAAGCAAAACAGTAACTAATCACCCTCAAGTTCAGTTCCATCTACTATAAAACAAGTAGCTTAGATACATGATTGTTAAGTCTTTCTAACTTTGAAATCAGTCAGGGTCAAATAGCACCTGAGAAATGGTAAAGGAAGCATAAGATATTTTACCAGATCATTTTCCTAAGTACTTTAGAACAAACCAGGAAGCAATATTGGACAAAACAGGACAGTAAATAATTTTATTAAATCAGCAAGTACAAAATGAACTGCTGAAATACTTCAAAACAGAATGACATCAAACTGTCGTGGGCTGTAGTTAGGAGGTGAATTGGGGTATTAAAAACAGGTAATGTTTAGAAATGAGTAGGCCCAGAGGAAATGCAAAAGTAAGATGCTATGAAAAACACTATGTGATAGTTATTAAAAAATAAATTGCATAAGTAAAAATATGATTTGATTTTAAAGATTTCTTGAGATAGTCATAGGCATTTGTACTTGGTATTAAAGAAATATAAAGAAACCTATGCATTGAAATTTAAATAAAATTACAGCACTTATCAATGATGCTCTTAATACCAGAGTCTTGTTTTGAACAACCCAGACTGATTTTATTTTGTCTAATTTTTCTTAGGCTTCAGACAACCAGTTTCAATTTGAATAAACAATTTCAACTAAAGTATGTATCTTATTAAGGAGTCCTGAATGCTGTGTCAGGTGCTTTATCAAAGAAATTAATGGATTTTTCCCTCCAGTGTCCTTGAGTTTGTCACACAAGTGAATTTATCAAGGTGGTTGGTATTTGGGATAAGTAGAAAATGTTTTTGATATACGTGGTTTAGAAAACCATAGAAATGGTGAGGAAATTACTATTAACCCCCAATTCAGGAATATATTTTTGGTCTTTGTTTATAGTAAAAAACAGTTCAGTTTGAGTATGGATGGTTTACAACAATGAGGAACATAGAAACCATCATGCTAATAAGACCTCTAACTTTTTCTACAGAACTGTTTTAGGAATAGTGCGTATTTATTGACACAGGTAGATTTATATAGCATGGTGGTGTGATTCATAAAAAGAAAAATGTAGATCACAGGCTGGCCTTGGCTCTAAAATATTTTTGTTTCCACCACACTGTGGCTATCCTATTTATTTTCCTCCTCATTTTTGCCCACAGCATCCAGGATCTGTTAAGATAAATCCATTCCTTTTCCTGTTACACCCTTTTGGCCATTAGACTACATTTTATAACAGTAGCCTTCATTATAATGTCAGGATATAATTATGTCACTGTGGTGGAGACATTTCTATGGTGGAATAGAATTGAGACTTGTGGCCTGAAAGGTACCAAAGGCACTCAAAGTTCTTAAGTTTATTGGTGAAAGCGTAGAAGCTTTAGAATCCAGGAATATATAGCAGCATAAAGTTATCAGGCAGCACAATTAACTTGTTTCTTCTTATGTTAATAATCTAATTCTCTTAATATATTTATGTAAATGCTCATTTTTACCACTGTAAAATATACATACAAAAGTTAACTGTTTTTATCTGAACCAGGAAGTAAAGCAACACTTTATACATATTGGTTTACATCTAAACATGCATTGCATTTGTTATTTCTTAAATAGCAATGATGAATTTGCATCAGTGAAGCATATGGAATGAATGAAGGAGTGATTAAATGCATATATATGTTGCCAAACTGTAGAATACTTTTCTGAAAGCAAGTTCTGCTTATAACCTGTATCAAAATCATCTGGGCTGCTTGCTAATATTGTCAAATCCAGTGTTCCACTTCAGAGTAACTAAACAAAAGTCCCTGAAGACCAAATAGTGAAAGGCCTTTTTAAGGGATAGGTCATAACAGAAGACTTTCAAACCCCTCCTTTAGTGCCGTAGGCTTATCTGTTACTACTATTTCTGTGGCCATAAATTTTTTACAAGTAGTAAAATATAAATCAAATAATAAAATAGAATATAAAGTAAATAATAATAATAATAATATATACTTAAAGATAAATTTATTGAATTTATAGAAAGAGTAAAAATGTTTAAGCAATATGAGAACATTTCGAAATAAGGGAATGAATCATAAACAAGTGAGGTAAAATAACAGCATAGGAAATGATAAAACATAAAAATAAAATAGGTAAAAAGATTAAAACTGTATTGGCCTATCTTAGGTGCCTTCTCCCACTCTCAGACACAACTGTGTTTTGGATAGTTGCAGCTGTCAGTGTGGTAAACTGACACCTTGCAAGCCAGCAAGGTTCCAACACGTGAGGTCCCTAAACTGTGCTCCTGGAGTTTGAGGTTCCTCAACTCAATACAGAGAAGAATATCTACAAGAAGTATAAATTCTTAACATAACCTGAAGAGATATGGAGTCCCTGAAATTGAGGTCCCAACTTAGTTTTGTGATGAGGAAGGGTAGATGCAAAATATAAAATATAAGGGTGATAATAATAGTATTCATACTGAGGATAATAGCCAATATTTAGAGTGCCACCAACTCCATTTTCTAAGTAAGCATTTTACTTGTATTAATTCACTTAAAGCTTATGACAACTTTATAAATAGCTACTATTATTAACTTCATTCTATTTATTTATTTATTTTTAAGTGTTTATCTTTGAGAGAAACAGAGAATATGAGCAGTGGAGGGGCAGAGAGAAAGGGAGACAGAAGATCTGAAGTGTGCTCTGTGCCGATAGCAGAGACCCAGATGTGGGGCTAGAACTCAGGAACTGTGATCATGATCTAAGCTGAAGTCAGACACTTAACCAACTGAGCCACCCAGGAGCCCTTAATTTCGTTTTAAAATGAGGAGAGTAAGGCTCATAGAAGCCAAGCTACTTGTCCAAATTTGGTTAGAATCAGATATGAACATAAAAGCATTAATCCTGAACTAGTTATCCCTAACCTAATCACCGAGTTGGTTTAATTCTTAATGTTACTGAAGTGCCTGGTAAGATACATACAGTCAGTGATTAAGTTAATACTTGCCAGGCCTCCAATTTTATAAGCTGGATGAATATATAATCCAATGTAATAACCTTTCTGATTATTCTGATTATTTCTGATTATTATGATTATTCTGGTTCATCTAGGAATGATGAACCACAATAGATGAGCAAACCCTTGCTGTTGATGAAATGGTGATTTGGGGACAGGAAACCACAAAACTATTGATCCCTAGATATGGGAGAAAGCCATGGCTCTTCATCTCTTTCTCTGTGGGCTAGCAACTGAAGATGAGGATATAGTAAATTATGCCATGGTCCAAGAGGGCTGCTAACATGGCATCCATAAATAACCTGTCCCCGACCAGAAGAGACCATATGGTCTTTGAGAAAAACCTGCCAAGAGACAAGAGTTAGAGTGCTGTCACTACTCTTCTTTCTGCCCCGTGACTCAATGTAAACAACTCTTTCCTCCCTTTTTCTCTCTTACCTGACAGTAAACATGCTTGATAAACAAACATACATGTGTGGATTAATGAAGGTTGGCATAAACTATTCAGTTTACTTATGAATAATTGTTAAATTATCTAGACATATAAAATGTATACATGTAATATACCTTAATTAACAATTATAATTTTAGTTATTAATTTGCAGGCCTCACATGGGGAAACACAAGCATATTTATCACTGGGTTACTGAGTCTAGAAAACAGAAGATAGTACTGAGGCATTCCCTCTCTCCCTCTTCACTGTTTGTTTGCTACAGTGCTTTCTCTATTACTTGGCACAAAGTCCTTTTATGGAAAATGTTAATATATTTGTAGTCCTGGGTTCTTAAAGTAAATTGTCACTGAGAGATCTCTCTTACTATATGTTTGAACATTTTCATTGATTTCTTCTAGAAAGCCCAAGGCGTATGCTTCTTTTTGTGCACTTTTCTAAGACCAACAAGTAATTTGCCACACTGGATCACCCACAAGACGTCTGCAAACCCCCTAGGCAGCTGAACAAATTTTAAAATTGTAATCATCTTTTTTACTTTCATTTGCCTTCATATTGCATAATATCCAAATATGTTCTTAATGTACTTGTATCCCTTTTATATTTACCAGTCTCTTTTTTTTCTAGACCATCAAATGTGCCTTCCATCACATTCTTTTATTCCATATTACTTTCAAACTTGCATTTGTTTTCTTGAAATCTATGAATAAAACATCAAATAATTCTTCCTTTCTTTTGGTACTTTAACTGGTAAAATGCTGGTAGTTGATGAGAAATAAGTAAACAACATATAAAATGTAGTCTTACAGTTCCAGGCTTATCAACTGCAGCAAGATTTTTCTCGAGAGTAGAAATGAGGCATAATATCCTCCAGAATGATTAGTATATTTCTTGACAAACAGACTAGAAACTTAATAAATAGATTTGGCTGTTATAACTAGCTTTCCTTTTTCAATTTTTATTTGATTATTTTTAGGGTTATTTTTCTCCCCTGGAGTTATGTTAAAAATTAATAAAAGAACAACACAATATGTTGAAGGATCAAAAGGAGGAAACTATAAAAGAATAAAAAAGGAAACAAATGAGAACTGTTTAATCAAAATCTCCCAGTCAAGATCGAGAGCAAACCCACCATTGACCTAGTTTCCCCATTTCTATTTTCTTCCTCAATTGAACCCATCATCATCTTGCCTCCCAAAGAACATTCTCAGTGTCTTAATTAACTTGTTCTTAGTTATCATCTTAAAAAATCTCACCAGCTTTTCCTATCTGTTCTTTCAGCCATGTTTTTATTCCTCATTGCTATTTAAGTTGTTTCTATCTATTGCATTGACAAATATGGTAGCCTGAATTTAATTGTAGCTCTTGAATAATATTTAAACACCTCATAAGCAAATGCTAAACAAGTACTAAACAAACTTAGTTCAGATTCTTGCCTACCTGGGATATACATTTTTCTGGCCCAAACAAACAAACCAAGACAGACAAATTCCTTATTAAGTTATATCCTTTTTTTAAAAATTTTTAATGTTTTATTTATTTTTGATACAGAGAGAGACAGAGCATGAGAGGGGGAGGAGCAGAGAGATAGGGAGACACAGAATCCGAAGCAGGCTGCAGGTTCTGAGCTTATCAGCACAGAGCCCGATGCGGGGCTGGAACCCACAAACGTGAGATCATGACCTGAGCCAAAGTCAGAGGCTTAACCGACTGAGCCACCCAGGTGCCCCATATATCCTTAATTCTTCATGACAAAGTACTGGGTTGCTTCCAACTCATGTGAATAATTTGTTCACAGGAATCTTGTAATCAACACATAAAGTTAAATTCAATGAAAATGATACATCTGCATTCTTCTTACTATTGCTCTTAAGACTAAGTCACTTTAGCAAATTTCCAGTACAAAATGCAGTATTATTAACTATAGTCATCATGCCCATGCTGTAGATTTCAGGTGTTTTCACCCCCTCCTTAAAGGTAACTGTGAGGAGATAGATAGATGATAGATAGATAATTTGTTTGACTATAGTAATTATTTCAATATGTATATGGATGTATATGGATATCAAGCTACGTGCCTTAAATATATTTTAATTTTAAAATTACATTGTCTCTTTATTATAAAATTATATAAAATATTAATATATTAAGAAAAATAAAATACCAAGCATTATGAAAGAAATTGAATGTTGAATTTGATGAAAATTTAAAAAATAATTTTAACTTGTTATTTGGTTCATAATTTTTACAGTAAAATGTTTTAAATAACCTATCAGATAATTCTATGCATTTAAATTTTAAATATTATTGTTTGTGAATTCTAATTCATTTATGTACATACATATTGTATCTTGATTACCTTTAATTTGGCCATTTTTTATTTAATTAAGATATTTCAAAATGGCTTTTGTATAATGATAAATAAACTGAAACAAAGATAAAAAGATCAAATGAGAAAGAATTGCAAAAGGAATGTTCATATGGAAATATGATGATCTGGAAATCTAAGTAAATCAGTTGTTCAATATATACCATGTAATATTGCTAAATAATAAATTATAAAAATAAAGATAAAAAGATTTTTTTAAATGTGCCTATAGCACAAGCAGCTTGATTTGTTTAGCAGTCAGTAATAACCATGTCAAATTCTTGTTTGTATGAGTTATCTAATACCGGGTAATAAGCCATCCCCAAACTTAAAACAATAATAAAATATTTAGCTCATGATTCTGAGTATTGGCAACTTGACCATGGCTTTCCTGGACAGTAGCTCTAGTTTCAACTGTGCTCATTTATGAATCTGCAGTCAGTTGCTAGGTTGTTTAAGGAATGATGCTTTGTCAACAGAAGTTTCTCACCTCAACCACAGAACATAGAAAACTATTTGTGTCACTATTTTTAAATTATCCTCTAAAATTTTAGATGCATATGAAAAAGCTGTGTATGAAACAAATACCATTTTAGTTCCATATGAAAAAAGTAACTCATTACTTACACTGGATGCTTAAGAGCATTAGTACATATTTCTTTTGGAGGAAAAGCTTGAAAAGACTGTAGGTTGTCCTGAGCTGGGGCAGACCATCTCTGCTCCATCTGATACCTCATCCTCCAGCAGGCTATGTGGTCTTCTTGATGGAGGGACCTTAAACAGAGACTAATAGGACAAACTCCAGTGAACATGTACTATTTCAAGCCTCTGCTTATGCCATATTGACAACTGTCCCATTTGTCAAAGCAAGTCACATAGCCAAGCCCTGGATAGTATAGGAGGGCACTATCAAAGAGAATAGATATAAGGAAGGGTACAAAGTTGGCCATTTAAAAAAGACAAAAGAAAGGAGGGAAGGGAGGAAGGAAGGAAGGAAGGAAAGAAAAAAGGATGAAGAAGGAGGGAAGAAGGGAAAGAAGGAAACAATACATTGTGCATGGAAACTCCTAATAGAATAATCAAGTAAAATTAGACAGTTGTTTGATTTATTTAGATAAATTTTTATTTCTTTTTTTAACTTAAAAATAATTTCCACAGAGAAATGCAACTGCTTAAGAAAGAAAAAAAAAAACACTAATCTTTTCCTGGTGTAAGAGGTTGGGGGTGGTAAAAAGGAAAAGATGCTTCCAGTTGGTGGAAAACTGAAGACTAGAAAAATTGCATTGATACCTATGTGCTTTATATCCATTACATGTAATAGATATTTTATGAAATATTTATTTTGGACTGCATTTAACTCTTTAAATAAGGCTCTACATGAGATAAGTTTAACAGGCACCTGGGTGGCTCAGTCAGTTAAGCCTGTGACTCTTGATTTCAGCTCAAGTCATGATCTCATGGTCTGTGAGATTCAGCTCTAGGTTGGGCTCTGCACTGACAGTGCGGACCCTGCTCAGGATTCTCTCTCACCCTCTCTCTCTGCCCCTCCTCTGCTCACACACTCTCTATGTCTCTCCCTCTGTCTGTCTCAAAACAAATAAATAAACTTAAAAAAATAAGTTCAAGATTCTGATCACTGAGTGGAAGATATCAGGCAACTTCATTTTTAGTGCTGGGTAGGTGAATTCTAGACATTGGAAGCTGTATGGTCTAGTATTGACCTATAGGACAGGAGGAGAAAGCTGCTTCTCATTGGCATAAAGCCAAGAAGGCCAGTGCAAGGTGAGTCCTTGTGTCCTCATTGTAGAGCCTGCAAAGACGGTTGCATAAAGACCTGAAAGGAGACATTTGGGAAAAAATTACAATGATTGATACTTAGTGTATCAGCCATACTTATTCCTAGGACACAATAAAGGCACACTCATTGAAGAAAAGGAACATATACTTGAATAGGCTATGGATCGCAGAAGATAAAGTGCATGTCAGAATTAGATGAAACCTTAAGTGCCAACAACAATTTTATTCAGCTCTATACTGTTGGAATTCTGTATGTGTGATTAAGTAACAATGTGCCCATGTAATAAGATGGGAGGAAAGAGGGAAAGACAGGGAGAGAGGAAAGGAGAGAGGAAAAAAATAAAACGAAGAACAGGAGTAAGCAGAAGAAAAAATAGGAAAAAGAAGAGGATAAAATAACAAACTAATGTTAATTATTTTACTTTTTAATGCTTGTAAGGAATTAGCCCACAGCATAATTCACCTGAAATCTTATTTTATATTAACCAAGAAACAATGTAAGTTTTGTCTTAGAAAATTAGTGGATATTCATAATAAACTCTGAGTAAGAAGATCCACAAAAATTTCAGCTGAATTATTTAAGGACCAAAGTGAGACGATGTAAGGCTCACTGGAAGAAATATCTTTCACTGAGAACCACTCCACAATCTATATCTCTGTTTTCCTGGGGGGCAAGAAGTGCCCACAAATTTCTCAAAGGCATTTACCAGCTTCTCTTCTCTATCCCTTAGACATGCATTTGAATACATATTTTTTCTTTACCCTTTTCCTTGAAGTAAGCTAATTTTTAACTTTCAGCTTGTGAAATTGGATGAGTTAGCTACAAAAGTTGTGAAACAGCAAAGTATTAAAAATTAACACATCATGTTTCCTATGCTAATACCTCTTCTCATACATCATCAACTGAAAGATGTTTTGCTTTTTCCCCCTCTCTTTCTTAAAGATGATATTACAAAAGAAAACTCACAGGTATATTTATTTAGATTCTCAGCAGTGAGTGCTCTCCAGTATCAATTTCTTTTTAGCATCAGGGGTTATGTACAGCCTCCAAAAGCAGCATTTACATTCAGCTAAAACAACTGAAGTTATTTCCAAATAGTTTTGAACACAGGAAACATTTTTAAAACATCTGCCTGATACTCTAGTAACAGGAAGAGCTAATATGACATGCATTGTCCAAAGTCTTAAAGCTTTTATTGCTTATCTGTTCATGCCAATCTTTAGAGTTTCTTTCCTGTAAAACATAGAAGGTAGTAACAAATTGTTAAACCTAAGAATGAAATTCAAGGTCAAACTGGCTTGGAAATTCACATTCAATTCTCAGTAACACCATTTTCTTTTAATTAGCAAAATTTTAAGAAAATATCATTTACACACTACTAAATTCAAATAGCATAATTTAATCTATCATAATCCTTTACATCATCTTAGTTCGCTTACTGCCTGTCATTTATTTCTAGGTCTTTGATTTAAGCTTAAATACATATCCAATATCTCTGATTATTGTTCACTATTCTCTACATTTTGTGGCTTCCAAAACATTTTCTTCTATATTTTTCTCATTCTTTATGGCTGGGCTAACTAATGATTAGATCCCAATGTTACTACTGAATTAAGAAATTTCTCAGATCATGTGGGCTCAGGTTTACTTTTCTTTTTTATTTAATGTTTATTTATTTTTGAGAGAGAGAGAGAGACAGAGCACGAGCAAGGGAGGGGCAGAATGGGAAGCAGGCTCCAGGCTTTGAGCTGTCAGCACAGACCCCAATGTGGGGCTCAAACTCACAAACCCTGAGATCATGACCTGAGCAGAAGTCGGCCACTTAACCGACTGAGCCACCCAGGCGCCCCTCAGGTTTACTTCTCAACTATAGTTTCAATTATTCTTTTTTTAAATATTTTTTAAAAATGTTTATTTATCTTTGAAGGAGAAAAAGACAGAGAACGAGCGGAGGAGGGGCAGAGAGAGAGGGAAACACAGAATCCAAAGCAGGCTCCAGGCTCTGAGTTGTCAGCACAGAGCCCAACACAGGGGTCAAACTCATGAGCCGTGAGATCATGACCTGAGCCGACCAGGTGCCCCAATTATTCTCTAAATAAAGACAAATGAATTATCTGTTTTTGCAGAGGTGACTCCAAGCTTAGTTAGGACGGCTGATGGGTCTGGCATCTAAATACCAAATTATAAGCATGGAAAGGAATTCAGAAACTTCCTGACTATAGAAACTTCAAAGATTTCTTTGGTAAATTAGATGTACTGTTTTGGCTTTTATTGTTACTTGTTTGTTTTCTTTCACACTTGTTCTTTGCATTCTAAAGTCGGTTATTCAAATTATCATCCCTTCTGGTCAGTGTTCATTGACCACTTAAAATTTGTGCAAACTCTCCTCTAGTAGCTAGAAAACTAAGAAAGTCCTATGAATTATGCTTTTGTCTGGGAATCTGGAATTGTCTTTGCCAATCACATCAGTTTACTTCATGGTGATAGAGGAGTAAAGATCTTTAATACCAAAGGGGAAAATAAAGGTGTTGTAAGAGGGTAATCGGTAATACATTCTGTGTTCTTTACCGTTTGACAAGATATTTCTTCCATAGGGCATTAGACTGAGGACTAGAGCCATTTTCCTGACAAGAAAGACTCAGGGCATGCAACCTAGGCATTCAAAATGGTATGGAGTTTTGTATATATGGCCATACTTAGCTTTAGAAACAAAACTTTTGTGCTGCTGTAATGTGCTTTATTTACTTTTTATGTCCCTGCACTTAATGTTCAATTTGCCTGCTAAAACTGGCTCTTCCTGCTAAAAACTGAAACTCTCTGCATCTAATTATATTATGACTGAAATTTCGACCACTGGATATAAACATCTTAACTCTCATTCTAGAAAAAATTTTCCCAGAAACATAAGAGGATACTTTACTCTTTACAGTTTGATTCAGGACATTTCTAAAACACAATTTATTTGTACAATATGTTAATTATCTGAGTAAACCTCACATTTCTTCAGGCCTTTGGTTGTTGCCACATTGTGATTTATGAGAAATATATATAATTGATAATTCAAATGACCAAAATATATTTCTCATCTATATTAGCTCTTCATCCACAGTTCCTGTCTCACAGCTCTCAAAATCCTTGGAATTCCCTGCCTGTTGAGAAAGACCTAGGTGTCTTTAGTTATGTTAATGAGATGGCTTTTGGAAAGCACCTTAAAGGATGGGGGCTGGTTGCAGATGAATAGAGGGTTAGAGGGTTAGAACTACCAGCCTTACACCTGACCTCTGGGGAGGGGAAAGAAGCTGAAAGTTGAATCAATCACCAATGGTTAATAATTAATCAGCAATGCCTATGAAATGAAACCTTTATATAACCCCAAAATGTTGGAGAGCTTTGGGGTTGATGAACATTTGGAAGTGCTGGGAGACTGGAGATGGAATGAGAGCTCCCAGTCCTTCCCCTATGCCACACCCTATGCATCTATTCCATCTGGCTGTAAATTACTAACTGACATATAGTTGATTCCTTTTTTTAAATTAATTATTAATGTTTATTTATTTTTGAGAGAGAGAGAGAAAGAAGGGCAGAGCATGAATGGAAGAGGGACAGAGAGAGAGAATCTGAAAGAGGTTCCAAGCTCTGAGCAGTCAGCACAGAGACCAATGAGGGGGGGATTTGAATTCATGAACCCTGAGATCATGACCTGAGCCCGAAGTTGGATGCTTAACCAACTGAGCCAACCAAGTGACCCTAGTTGATTACTAATATAGATTTTGTGAATAACTTAGAGTTAATTAATGAATTTTCATGTATATTACTCCAATGACCATTTTATCTACTGGATTTTTTCTGTATTTTATATTATTTGTAATACCTGACAAATTTTAATTTGAAAAATTTAGATACATGTGACCATTCTGCTTCAAGTTATTATCTTGTGAAAAACATAATTCCATAAAGTATCACCTTTGGTGTGTGCTATAAATTGTATTATAAATTGAATTTTTTACTCACTTGAAATCCATGGTAAAAAATTGTTTATTTTTCAAATTATTTAGCCCCAACAATGTGTAAAGTATCATGTTAGACATTGTGGCTAAAACAAAGAATAAGAAAAAAATTATATTAACTTTAAAATTTACCATAAAAATCCTGGAAGAGGGCTATGAAATTGGTTCTTTTTTTTACAGTAGAAAAAGATTTGACATAAATTATCAATATTATTGAATATATTCAGGGTTTTCCTTTTTCTGTCCAGATAGTTTGGAAATACAATATAAAGTATTTGATCTCATTACATATAAAGGAATTTTATGTAAAATCTATTTGTTGACACCATCAATGGGCACTGTCGTACAGAATACATAAGCACTATACACAAAGATGCTTTCTGTATTATGTATATAATTTAAGCTGTGACAGAGTAAATAAGCAAAATTTAATATCTATTTTGGAAAATATTTCAAGTAACATAAGACAAATTTCTAGAAGAAACTACATAAGTTTAGTGCTATTTTTCTTATATGAACTTCCTGTCTGTGTTTACAATTATCTAATACTCTTGCTTTGGTTAAAAATGTCTAAACCTGTGTGTTCCTACATAATTTATCAATTTTTAATGAAGAAAATCTGATGTATGAATATATATATACACATAATAAAAAGACTTACATTTATAGGTTTAATTAAATGTGTTACTTTTCCCTATCCATATTTCTTTAAATACACAAATTAAGATTTGAAAAAATAGCATATGAATCCTTTCAGATAAAGAAAGTGAGTCTAGAGTTTTTCTTCTCAAAACTTAAAACAAGTAGGTAGGTACAATTAACAAATTACCTAAGAGCAGATGTACAAAGTGTATTTATGACAGGATGATAAAAATCTACCAAACTACTCTTACCTGTTCATAGATATTTTGAATGATCTTTCTCTGGTCATAATGCTTGTAAACAATAGTCCTATTGTTAAAGACCCCAAACTAATCAGATTCTCCTTTAAATTTTTTAATTAAAAGACATGGAGAATATGAGATTTTGACAAAGAGCACTGAGCTTAAAACTAAGAGCTATGGGGTGACTCAGTCAGTTAAACTCTGACTCTTTGATATTGGCTTAGGTCAGGATCTTGCAATAGTGGGATCAAGTTCCAAGTGGGATGTGGAGCCTGCTTAGGAATATCTCTCCCTCCCTCTCTCTCTCTGCCCCTCCCTCATTCTCTTTGCCACTCCGCACTATCTCTCTCAAAACAACAACAACAACAACAACAACAACAACAACAACAACAACTTAAGAGCTATGGCTGTGTATAAAACTATTAGTCATCTGTAGAGTGAAGGCTGTAGAGAGAGGATGGAATACAGTTAAGTTATTTAACTAAATAAAGAAGGCATAAGGACAAAGAAAAGATTCCTTGGCAACTTCATACAGCTCACCTTCATATTCTTATGAAACCCAGATGGTCTTGATGCTAATGAGTTTGTGACATATAATAATGGAACTCAGTCCATTGTGGTAGGTTGAATACCTTTAGCTCTTTGAAGCTTAAAGAACTATAAAAATAAGTCCAAAGTTCTTCTGAACTATTTCTCTTCACATAGTTCAGAATCCTAGAAACCACGTTGGTAGCACAGCAGAAAAACAATTGAGTGTTGACAAAATAGCAGTTCATAATTGGATAAAGATTTTATGAAAACAGTTTAGGAAAGCTAATGGAGATAGTAAACATGACAAGTATTACTGTTACCACCTTCCCATCTCTACTGCATTTTCATTTCATTACTCAGTTTCTGCTACCTGACTAAAATCTCAGGTATTAATTTGAAGTGAGCACCATCATTTTAATGATTATAAGAGCATTATTTGGGTTGTAAAATGACATATTACACTCCGCAATCTATTCTCACTTTCCTCCTTGGAAATGACTCATAGACATCTAGTTAGAAAACATTTTCCTTCCAAATAGTGATGAACTTGAGTCTAAGTTCCAACCAGGGGAATGTGATCTGAAGAAATGGGTGCAAATTCTGGGCCATATACTTTAAAAAGAAATTGCTTATCCTTCACTCAAAATGGGAATGTGATATCAGTAAGACTACTTCAAGCCCGTGCATGAGGACAATAACTATAAGATGGTGGAAGTGACATGATAGAAGGAACCAGAGTGCCTGGATGAGTTCATGAATGACCTACACCAAACCTCTCACCTCTAAACCACAAGATGAAAGAGAAATAAGCTTCATCTTCCTTGAACTATCTCTGTTAAGAATTAAGCAATATAGTTAGTTGCCTTTTTTCCCTCAATTATTTTCACACTAATAACTGATTTTTTACTGGAATAACTTGTATCACCAAGTATCTTCTACTTTCAGACAGACTTAATTTCCTACCTAGGAATATGTTATTGAAGCCACATGCTATCCAGTGTTTAATGATACATTTAAGTTCATAATTCAATCAAATTGAATAGGAACACAGGATATAAATATGAGTTCATAGCTTGATATAAAAGAAAACATAAATGAGTAATAGTATAATTTAGTCAAGCTTTACAATAATAATAGCACTAATTGAAAACCCTTGATATAGCACTTATATAATCCTCACAACAAACCTGAGAAAAGGTACTACTAATAATAAGGTTGTACAGATGAAAGTTATAAAGAAAAAAAAAAAAGTGGTGGGGTAACTTGGTGACTCAGTCAGTTAAGCATCTGACTTTAGCTCAAATCATGATCTCACAGGTTTGTGAGTTTGAGCTCCACATCTGGCTCTCTGCTCTCAGCGCAGAGCCCGCTTCTCTCTCCCCCTCTGCCCCTCCCTTGTTCATGTGCTCTTGTTCTCTCACCCTTCTCGCTCTCTCAAAAATAAACATTTAAAAGAAGAAAAGTGATACATGGTAGAGCTAAGATTCAAACCCAGCTGTCTGAATATAGACGCCATGTTCTTCAATAATACCCTATGCTCCCTCTCACCTGGGTAGACTGCCTTTCCCCATGCTAGTCTCCCTACCCTTCCCAGTATCCTGTGAACTAGGCTCAGGAAATCGTGCAACATGGCTATGGTCATGTAACATGATGATCACACTGTCCAGATTCCCAAACTGTTGCTGCTTTTCCTCTCTTCTGGTCTTTCAGGGAATCTGAGTTAATAAATGAAAGATATAGAAAGTGAGTGTAATTAGATTTAGAAAAGAAAAACACCACAAATAAGTGATCATACAAGGTTTGAGGACAAAGGAAAATATTTATAGAAATGCCTAGAGAGGCCATCAAATACTCTTACTTTTTAATTTTTTTTTCAAACAGTAAATCTCCACATGTGATTAATTTACTGCTAAATATGTGAAGACTCACAAAAGTTGTTGAAATATGGACAAGCTGAGTCAGAATTTTTGTCCTGAATTGATTCATTTTCTTATTCTTTCTGCCTCACACTTCTTCATTTTCATCTTTAAATTGGGTATAATGATATGGTTTTGGCAATTATGTCCACTTCAGTTTATGAAATATTCCAAAAGTAAAACATGGTATAAATATTAACACATGCAAAAGAAAAATTTCTCACATTAATATATACTAAAAAATGTATATTACATATATAATTCTTGTTGGTCATTTTTGCATCTAACACAGGAATCTCATATTTTATTAGTAAAGACACTGCTTTGAACTTTCAAATATGACTAAGAAAAATTATGAATGCACATACAAATATAAACCTTACTAAGTTATGCATAGATTGAGTCTAAGGATTGCATTTTATTATGGAGTTTCAAGGTTTTCATAGAATTAAAATAACAAAATTTGTATAATTTGTGAACTGAAACTATTAGGAAATTACGTTGGCCAGTATGTAATAATATTCAAAGTATATCTGGGAAGAGAACACAAAGATATTAAGAGGGCCTGTCTTCATTCTATGAATTATCATCTTACTATTGTCAGATTAATTATTAACACAGGAGCATAAATTATAGAAATACTTTTTAAAAATTACTTAAATAATAATTGATTTTATTTTTCCAAACATGTTTTATGTCAAATTATAATTAAATTCACTAAGATTTTCTTTGATCTATTACACACTTAACATATACTACAATTAGAAAGTTCTATGACACTACAGCATTGTACGAAAAATGAACACTAACATTACTTGAAAGGGTATCTACATATTTTTGTGTTTATAATTGATTTGTATAAATATTAATATTCCCAAAGAAATGAAACACTAAAAGAACGTATTAAGATTATATTGTTGCCCCCAGAGTGATATGGAAAATCTGAGTAATTTAACTTTAAATCAAATTTTTGATTAATGGATGTAATAACATGGCAAAATAAAAATTGCATGATTAAAATATAGTGATAAAAATGTGTCTACTGAGTCTTATCTTTCAGAAGAGGCAACAGTAACCATTATAGCTATTGTCACAGAATTGAATCATCAATTCTATTTTTGACTTATGTGCATTCTGATGAGTTGTTTTAAATGATTACTATAAATTTAACTCTAGCAATTAGTAAAATTTTGATATTAAAGGTTTTGCTTTACAATATAACCTTTGAAAGTTAAATTAAGGTAACTACCCTGAATTTAGCAATGTCAAGCATTTACTAAAAAACAGAAGTGGTATGGATCAAAGCTAGCACATTGTACACAAATAATCAAAGCACGATAGTTCATAAACTCACATGTGCATGTGACTACCAATGAAATACATTTCATTCATCAACTAAATATATATGCATTATATGATCTGAATAAACTTAGCAAATCTTATCACAAATTCATATTACAGGTTTCTCTCTTGGTCTGAAAGTAGAACATTCCTATGCAAACTTTCGTAAGTGGAAATAGTGCAAAACAAAGAAGCAATTACCATTAATTTATATGAAAAATTTTTAAGTGTTCCCAAAGTCAAAATAATAATCACTCGGGCTTTTCTCATATCTGCTAATAGATGCACAAAATAAATCAAAATAAAACACACAGGCACAGTTCAAGGCCATGGCTGATTGATGGTGAGATGCTGAGTGTAGTTCCCAAGGAAGGAGCTCGATGGCGCTGCTCTCACTGCTCCAAGGATATGTGCCACCTCCACAAAGTTTCCCTGCAAAAACAAATGCTGAATGCTATTTTCATTTTCACTTTTTTTTTCCTTTGTAAAAGCAAAACTCCTCTTTGGATTTCTTTTGGTTAGTGAAAACAGGTACTAATGTAGATCTTTTGTGAAAGCCATGTGGCATAATGGTAACTTTCAAAAAGCATGGGTACCTACATAAGACTCTTAAATAAAATATGGAAGAAACTAAGATATAAGTAAGTAAATAAATCTACATTTATTTAGATTTTGTTTTTGTTTTTGTTTGCTTTTAATTTTATTCAAAAGTTAAAATAAGGAATTGTGTTATGCTATTCAGGCATGTTATTTAAAATTCAAGTGGGATGAGCATTAGAAAAGCATGTATTTACATGAGGAAAAGAAAATCACAGAATGTAGTTAGAAGAGAAAAAAATATGTGAGAAACATGATTAAATTTTCTTAAGGACAGAATAATCATTTAACAAAACATAATCAAAATGTAATATTGAACTACAGTTATTAAAACAGCCAAAAGAAAAAATAACTCTATTAGATTCCTTGCAATGTCATTTTCCATAATTTTATGTCTCAATTTAAAAGTGAAAACTCCTTTAAGAAGTGAATATGTCTCTAATTCACTTCATGATTCCTCCTGAAATACGAATAGAATAGAAACATCCTATAAAGATGATTCCAACATGATGCAGTTTTAGAAGACTAAACTTTTAGGAAGGGTACAATTAAAATAAAAAAATGTAGACTATCTGGAAAAGTGAAAGTGTGTTAGAACAGATTTTATTTGAGATCTCAACTTATCCTGCATTTACAGAAACTATAATTCAAAATCTAATTGTAAATTCTTGTTATAATCAATCTAAAAATGCTTCTCTCTCGGTCTCTAATTTTCTCTCTGTGTGTATATATATATACACACACATGCACATTAATATATTTACATACACATGCATACATACAAAGTAAGTCATAGGTATTTCTTCTCTCTTTATAATATGTAAATTCTCGACTGTGTGCTAGAAATTATATATGTTACCTCACTTATCTTTATATAACCATTTAACCTACATAATAATTTTATCCCTCTTATACAAGTTATTATCCCTCTTATACAAATGAGAGTAGAGAACCTCAGAGGAGTTGATAGATAGATAGATATAACTAGCTAAAGTCACACAATAAAACCCCTACTAGGACTAGTGAGGTATAATGGAAAATAAGTGAGTTTCTTAAATGTTTATTTACTTTGAGAGAGAGAGGGAGAGAGTACGTGATCAGGGAAGAGGCATAGAGAGAGGGAGAGAGAATCTCAAGCAGGCTCCACGCTGTCACTGCAGAATTGAGACACATTTTTCTTAACTGAAAAATGAAAGTAAAAATATTTAACTTGCATGATATTATGAAGATTATAATCAGCAAAGACCAAGTATTATGTGACATTATGCCAATAAACTGATGTTGTTATCATGTGTTATACAAATATTAACCATAACCACTATGTGCATATTATCTACTAGATGCCTTATGTAAACTAACACCCACTCAACAACACACAAACACATCTTTTTTCTTTAGAACATGATATTAACCATTTTCAATTATGCACTAATTTGATCAAATTATTTGAATATGAATTTTCATACAAAATCTAATAAATTCTTTCAAATTAATCTATTGGACACACCTCTTTCTAAAGAGTTTTATCTTTAGTGAGAAGTTGTATAATTTGTTTAACCTTGACTTTTATAATAAAATTGTAACTAAACAATAACTTTAAAAAACAATTGACACAAGTAAATTGACTTTAAAATTTTCTCTTCTATTTGTAAAATTAAACTCATCATCTATATTATTTTATAATATGGAATAGAATTGTGCAGAGATAAAAGAAACATGTTTTAGGTTAAGTAATTCATTGAATGTTGATGGGATATCAGAGTTTCTAAGAATATCAGGCTAAATTCAATCTAATAAAATAAATATGACCAGAACATTCATTATAGATGCCTGCATAAATAAATATATACTTTTCATAGCTGTAACGTTAATTTTGATATGAATTTGTAATATTCCTTAAGGTGTTCATTTCTAATGTGAAAGAGACACAGAATTTCTGATCAAAGAGTTTATTCTCCTGTGTCATCTGATACAGTTTCAAAGATATAGATGGCAAAGTTTAAATCAGAAAAGTTTTTATTATAAAAACAGTTACAAATATGCTGTGTCCAGTTATCTCAGCAAATTTCAGCTGGAAAGAAATATAATTATGTAAATTAAATGCAAATGAGAAGATACAAGATTAAGAGTCCCTTTTCAATACAAAGACACAGACACGGGGTGCCTGGTTGGCTTAGTGGGTTAAACATCTGACTTTGGTTCAGGTCATGATCTAGCGGTTTGTGAGTTCAAGCCCCACATTGGCCTCTGTGCTGACAGCTCAGAGCCTGGAGTCTGCTTCAGATTCTGTGTCTCCCTCTCTTTCTGTGCCTCCCCCACTCCTGGTCTCTCTCTCTCAAAAATAAATAAACATTAAAAAGATTTTTTTAAAGGCACAGAAGCCAAAATTTAGTTGCCAATTTTCATGTTTTCATGAACCTTCAAAATATCTAACTGATTTAATTTTTCACATAAATAAAAGCAGTCTATTCATGTAAGAGTTTTATGTGTACTTTCCAAAATCAGACACAATATTATAACAATTACAAAAACAGTTTATGTAAGTATCAATATGTTGGCTAACTGTGGTCATCCTCAAACAGATTTAGAGGGATGGTGTACTAAAAGATTTCTGTTTGCAGTTTCACTCTACTTAGAATTCGTGCTTTCAGATTCTGGGTCTATACACCAAATGGATATGTCAATTTTGCATTTAATTAGTATAGGCTATGGAATAATTAGATGTACATATTTATTCTAAAAATCAAAACTTAAAAACAGTTTGTATGTATCTAATATAGCTTCCTTTTATAAAAGTCACTATTCCTTCTTTGACAGCAGAGTAGACGAAGAAAATGACTCTCCTGTGGACACTTTCTAGATTCTCCTGTGAGACATAGAATCTAATTATGCTGTCGTTTGCCTACTGACAGAGCCAGTCTGTGTGCCATCATCATGATACTGTGTCTGTAAACCAGCAGTTTCATAACACAATTTGCTTCACTAATGTTTGTCTATTTCTGTTAATCTGTGATAAACTTGAGGGTGATGGTGTGTTTCAGGGTGAATTCATTATGACAATGTCTGGAGTAACCTGTAAAAATTTTAAACATGAGTTTAAATGAATCTTTTAATAAGGAATTCATGACCTTTTAAACATCTGTTGTAACTGTTTTATTTTGCAAACACATCTACATACACAAAGTCATCAATTGTTGACTGCTATGGAATCAATTGCTCTAGTTTTTCATTTTCATTTTCTTATTACTAGATTCCTTTGTTTATCCTAAAGATCATTTAACATCTGACCTATACATGATTTAACTTTACAAGAATGGAATAAAGTGGACAGGAAAGCAAGTTGAAAAACAAGTACTTGCATTTTCTATTTACCAACCACACTACTTAAGTGATCTACAGAAAAAGAAGCAAAAATAGCTGAGGAAGAAGAAGACATCGATTTATTTTTTCAAAAATAATTTACATTTTCCTTCATTTATGTAATTCTATACATATTTTAAGCTGATATTTTGAAAGGGTTGAATCTCCTTTCTGAAAGAGAAAGTAAAAGTATTGTTTATGAATTTTAACAAAAGTGATTTTCAAATTAAAGAAAATTGTTTGGTAGCATTATATATATAAAATATAAAATTGCCCTAAATGAAACCCTAATGAGGGTAGGGATTTTTTCTGCTCTTATCACTGCTGAATCCTCCATGCTATCGGAACAATGTCTGGACTATATCACAGGAGGTAATAATAAATATATCTATACCAAATGAATTATGAAGTGAATACACATGGCAGCTATGGAAACAGCAGTTTGTGCCCAGGTTCAATGATACTATATTTCCACTATATCCCTCACTGGTCAGACTGTATCTTTTACATACCTTAGCATGTTAAAGGGTATTCTCAAGTTTAAAGCATCTAGATGAAGGGTAATTAGAAGAATTGAGACTGTTCAAATGAGGAATAAATAATTTTGAAAATATTTAGGGGAAGCTGAGAATTTAATCAATTTAATCAAACAATGATATTAAAGGAGTAAGCTTACTGTATGAAGTTAAATTCTAAGAGTTGGATGAACACATGAAATACTGAAATAAATTGCATATCATGAAAGAACATTCTAGATCTTAAACGGTAAAATAAAAAATATTAAAAACCTTCATCATCTCCCTCAGTTAAGACAGCAATGTATATTATTGTGCAGCAATTCACTGTTTGTGTAAATGAACCAGCTTATAGCACAAGCCTCATACTATGTTGGATTTTAAACTTTGTGAAATGGAATGTGCCTGTAGGCTTATACTTTGCTATTCATGAAAGATTTTCATTCTTATTAGAGGAAGGAGAATTTTAAAACATAGACTAATGCCCCCAGATTCCCCACCTTAAATTACAAAAATGAATATTTTAATCAATTAAAATAAATACTGAGGGGCTAATTCTTGACTACCAGAATGCCCTTTAGGCTTGCTTCACAGGATGGCATATGAATGATGAATCATGCATTTTTAAAGGCCAACCATGAAATAAAGATGCTATTGCTTTTAAAAATGTTTCTAGGGTCTATTTAAAATGGGGTGAATTATTCCTCAGGATTTTATTTTCTCAATAAAGAATGAGATCTCCATTGATTTTAATGGGAGAACAATGTTCTAGTAGCAAGAATACCAGAGTAGATGGGAGCTTTCATTTTATTCACTACTTTATCAACTGTTCATTCTATCCTTAGGGAAGTTTTTAAAACATCTGTCATATTCAATACTATATTGGTAAATTTTAATGATATATTTTTCCCACACAATCAAAATATATTTTCAATGTAAAATGTTTTATTTAATATATTTATAAAAACTTTAAGTTACTTCATATTTATCTTTAGTTTTCCCATTAGAAAACATTACAATCTTTTCATTTAGAATGTTCTTGGAATATTTCATCCATATTACAATAGATATAGAGAGTTTTTTCAATATTATATTTTATACACCAGGCTTGCTGGACACTTCTGTGATAGGAACAACATTTACCATTTTTTCACTTTATTTGTTACTTGTATCTTGTCCTAATTTAATATAATATAGCATGGTGGTTAAGGGTACAAACTTTGGAGTCAGACTGTTGTGTGAAGTCTCTTAACTTCATAGATGAGGAGTAATGTGACCTAAAGTTACCTACTGTATCTGTCTTCTATATCTGTATTTATTCTTTGTACTTGAATTGCCTACTCAGTAAAATAAGAAGTATAGTGGAATTAGATAATTACTAGTACTACTAATATCTTCTATGGTTATCCTAAAACAAATACTTAAATATTTGTAAATCATTTTAAATCATGCTTGCTACACAGGGACTACTCAATTAGCGACACCTAAGATAATATTTTGAAAAGCTAATTAATTCATTTTTTCTCTTCCACATGGTGTAGATAATATTCTGTATATTGTCACATCAAACATGTCTCTAAATTACAGTACTGCTACAAAGTATACAAGTCTATATTTTTCCCTTTTTCACCTTTAGTTCAGACTCCAAAGAGTGGTTCCAGATCATCCCTCTTATTGTCCTCACTATTCAACTATTGAAAGGGAAAAAAAAATCCAAGTCGTTCAGTAAAGTAACTAGGATTCAGAGTATATCATACAGAATCTCCATCCAATTTGTCTGTGGGTGCAAAGACAAAGAGACAATAGAGACAGGACACCCTTGAAGTTTTGTCTATAACTGTTTTAAAAGCTTCAGTTTTGTAAGAGGTATCATTATTTATCTTTTGTCATGGGTAGCTTTAAAGTTGGAGTTAAATTACTTAAATGCGTTTGGATAAATACAGACATTTTCCCTTTATTTCCTGGTCTCCTTTGATTCATCTCTTAAACCTTGTTTTACACTGAGAGATACTGATTGGCTTGATGCTAACAAATATAATAATTTGGGAGCTTGCTAAGACTCCTTGGGCTCCATTCACAAAACAGAATTTTAAATACAAATTTCCTTTTAGAGATTTTTTATTATAAAAGTTAAGATATTTTGAGGGGGGATATATTTTACATCTAGACTATTGAAACATTTTAGAAATATTATTTTCTAACTGTCAAATTTTTCAACATGTAAATCTTCTAAGTTTGAAATTCTTAGCCCTTTGCCATATGGTTATTAGATGTTCAGATACTGTTCTTCCTTTTAAAAACAAGTAATTATTCATTTATTTCCTGAGGCATCACAGGAGGTATATTGGCTGCCAAGACTCAGGTCTCAGTTGTTACACAGAATGATTGGGGTAATCAGCCTCCAAAAACTCTAGGAATCCAATTCACTCTTTCTCTCTGTCCACTGTCTCTCTATTTGTGTGTGTGTGTGTATATCCATCTCTGTATGTCTCTGCCTTTCTTTGTCTCTCTGTGTCTCTTTCTCTCTCCCTCTGTCTATATATAATGTATATCTATATTTATATGGATATAGATACAGGTATCCTTTTTCCTCTATGGGTAAGATGGGATTTTTTCCCCCGAATCCTATTTCTAGATTTTCTGTGTATTGTGTTAGCTGTTTTTGCAATTTGAATATGGCATTCCGTGGTACAGACTTGTTTGGCATTTATACCCCTGATGGTCTCTGGTCCTCCAGGATCAGTATTTTGTTATCTACCATTAATTTTGGAATGTTATCAGCCATTGTTACTTCAAATATTTCTTCCACTCTGTTCTCTCTTTCTTCTCCATCCAGTGTTCCAATTACATATGTTATACATTTTGTGTTTGACCCAGAGTTTTTGAATATTCTGGCCTTTTTCCCCCTTCTTTCGCCTCTTTTCATTTCAGTTCAGAAAGTTTCTATTGACTTATAATTTAGCTCACTCATGCTTTACTCAACTGTGTCCAGTCTACCAATGAATCCATCACAAGGGTTCTTTATTTCTCTTACAGTGTGTTTGATTTCTAGCATTTCCTTTTGATTCTTTCTCCGAGTTTCTGTCTCTCTGCTTACTTTATCCTTCCATTCCTTTGCATTGTCTACTTTTTCCATTAGAACCCTTAACACATGAATCGTAGTTATTTTAAGTTCTCTACCTTATATTCCCAATATCACTATTTTATCTGAGTCTGGTTCTGATACTTGCCTTTCTTTCCCAGACTTACTTACTTTCTTTCTTTCTTTCTTTCTTTCTTTCTTTCTTTCTTTCTTTCTTTTTGTTTTTTTACTCTGCCCTTTATCATGACTTGCAATTTTTTGTCTAAGCCAGACATTTTGCATTGAATAATAGGAACTGAAAAAGGCCTTTAGTGTGAGGGTTTATGATAAGCTAGCTAGTGGTTGGCCTATGTTTATTGTCTTTTGTAGTTATAGGTGACATGGTTCGTAGTATGCCACCCATAAACATGCTGCTTTAGCATATTGATTATTTGGAGCTGAAGGCACTTGAGAAACAACAGCCAGTGCAGGAAGGGCTCTCTCTCCTCCCCCTTTCTACCTAAAAGCAGGTCAAAATATTACCCATGAGAAACATGCCTTCCCTGTACAAAATACAAAAGAACATTCTGGACCAGAGCCCCTAAGTTGATGCTGAAATGAACCTATGCAAACAAGCCCACTAAAATAACCCTTATCTTCCATTACTTCTCTCTGTACATTTCTCAGTCACTGTGCCACAATTTACTCCCCATAACCCAACCCCCTTTGTCTTGTCACATCCCCTACAGTCTCTGGTTCCTTGTATAAATAGGTATGCAATCTTCTGGGCCTAACAGCTTCTTTGGGTCTCCATTTCTCTTACGAAGACTGCTATGTACACACAAAAATGTTAAATAAATGGGTATGCTTACTCCTGTTAATCTGCTTTCTGTCAGTTTAATTCTCAGACCAGCCACATAACCTAAGAAATTAGAAGGAAGGTGTTCCTCCCCTTACACAAGTTTCAGGGAATTCAAATCCCTTTTAGGTTCTTGTTTTGCCTCCTTTCCTTAAGCATGCCTCCTGTGAGACAGACTGCATATTTCAGCGTGTGCAGCTATAATCTACCATCATTATAATGGAGCCCTGTTTGTTTGACAGTAAAGTGTGAGAGAAGGAACATGTTCTATAATTTTATTACTGAAACCTAATCTTCAGGGGGCCATGTCTGTGTATCTCCAAATGCGCTTCTCTGATGGTTTAGCTTTTTCCTCCTCTTGGGTAAAGACAGAGGCTCTGATAAAAGCTTTTCCATAGACAATAGGCCTTTCTTACAGAAAATGCTCCACACTTATTTCAGGATGATTATTCTCTTCCTGCCAGAGACAGAAAGTGATCTTTTTTGAATCTTCTTCACCAGAACATGGTGGAGATTTTGTACATTAAATCTATAGAAGTTTTGAGCTCTACCAAGACCGTGGCCCCTTGTGGCTTCCCATGCTCCAGCAATTTCTCAAAATTAACAGTCAAATATCTTAATAGTTTATTCATCGAGCCACTTTGCTCCAAGTGGGCAGAGCTCTCCTTCTTCTCTGAATTCATCCATTTACAGAGGTGTCAGTTTGCCCTATAGGCTCAACTCACTGATATTTAGTGCGTTCACTTTACCTATCTATCTACCATCTATCTGTTTATTTAAGTTTATTTATTTATTTAAGTTTTTTTTGGTGTTTATTCATTTCGTGAGAGAGAGAGAGAGACAGAAAGACAGAGCATGAGGGGAGAAGAGGCAGAGAGGGAGAGAGAGAATCCCAAGCAGTCTCTGCACTGCCTGTGTAGAGCTCCAGGCAGGGCTCAAACTCAGAAACTGTGAGATCATGACCTGAGCCAAAAACCAAGAGTTGGATGCTCAACCACTGAGCCCCCAGCACCCCTATTTTATTTTTAAGGTCAGGAGTGATGAGTTCCAAGCTCTTCATATTCCAGAGCTGAAATTGAAAATTAATTTTTTTACATACTTGATAGAAACAAAAACCATCACTATGATCAAATCCACTGAGAAGTATGTTATGCAATTATAAAATAATTTAAAAAACTAATCTCTTTCACTAATTTACATTTTTAGTATAATGTTCCAAATATCATGCTACACACTATGAATTAAGTGCGCAAATTGCTTTCCCTGTACTTTATAGAGTTTATCAGGTATTTTGTGAAATGAGATTTATTGACAAATAACTACAGTAGCATTCTACTGTAGTTATTTGTCAATATTTGTCCAGATAGATGGAATAGATGTGTTCCATCTATCGATCTATCGATCTATCCATGTATCTCTCCCCCAGTCTCCTGAGAATTAGATAATAAAATACATGGAGATATCCTGAAGTGGTGGTGATTCCCTACTATGATGGTACCATCTATCATTTATAGGAAAATGAATTAATAGCACTGAAGGAATATTCACAATTATCTCTATTCAACTGAAACTTGAGTAGTTTAAGTTATAATTAGTCAAGCTAATTAGAAAATAAATAAAAATAACCAGAGTGGTCAAATAAGCAGTGTAAAAGTAATTTGAATTGATTGTTCTTATGAAAGTTAGAAAATCACCTATGTTATTGAATAATTATGCCTTCATTAATCCCTTGATATAGTGTTATGTTTTGCAAAATGACATAAATTATATATTTTGGCCTTTTTACATATTTTCAGATACAAACTTGGTAAAATTTTACACTCAATATTTTTGAAGTTTTAATTGGTACCTTGTATCAGCCTGAATGACCTCCTATTGCTTCTTACACTTTGCCAAGTCACATAATAATCCTGGGCCTCTTAAATGAAAGAAAGTTCTTCCAAGATTTATAAACTCATGACCTACTATTGTTCTTTTCAAGGCACTGTGACTTTCTTGGTTCATCATTCATTTAATAAAATGAATTCACTTTTATGATGGTGCTAAGTCTCTGTGTTTAGAAAGCCAGTGACCTTTTCTCTCATAATAATAGTATTTTTACAAGTTTAGCACTCTTAAAACTAAAATTGGTTGAGAGTTTATTTTTGCATCTTTTCCTAACTGCAGGAAAAGGAACAACATCAACAGCTAGTGCCATCTCCAGCTTGAAACTTTGCCAAGTTGTATAAATGCTCAAGATAGACCTGTATTTAGTTTTGTGGGTTATGTAAATAAAATGTCATTCACAGCCTATCAAAGGGCACCATCCATAAATGCATACTTCATACCACAGAGGATTTATAGTGAGTCTCTCAGAGACTATTGATACTTTCCAGTTTTGTTATGCAGAGTTGTGATATGGATGCTTGTTGTATATCATTGTTTCTGAGCGTGATGTTTGTTTGTTTATCTTGTTCTTCCTATCTGATAACAATGTTCTTGGTGTTTTTATAATGTTTTTATCTTCTAGGCCAGAATTTTTATCAGCATAATGTGGCTTTAGATAGCAAAAGTGAAGTAGTCTGCAATGTTTTTTGCATCCCCCTCAGACAATATTTCTTCGAGGTCCTACTTGTATAAAAAAGAAGCTTGTTCTGAAAAATGTTTCTGTCAATTATAGACATTATGGTTTACCACCGCCTTGCCCGTTTGACCGATGTATATGATAGGCCTGCCATGATAGTTACACAATGAACAGGTAGTAGCCTTGCAAAATATTTATGAATATAAATAAAGTAAATTTACTATTTCTTGCTTTCACAGAATAATATATTAAGAGTTGTTTGATTACAATTAGGGTTTGCTTTATTAGCAGTAAGCTTAGTCAATTATAGTAAGTTTAGTGAAATCTAAAAGGAGAAGCAATGTCGGAGACATTCTAAAAGGCATTGAAATTGACCCTTGCAATGCCTTATATGATTTTGGTCTTAGTAAAAGTAATTTCCTAACTTTTTTTTCAGATTCCCAAAGTCAATGCACACTTCTTAAAAAAATTAATATGTCCAAGTTATAATTATTTTTCAATGGGGATTAAACTGGGATTAATACTTGCTTAGGTAACAGTAGAAAGTAGGAAATAGCAAGTAGAAAACACATATAAGGGGTGTCTGGGTGCCTCAGTTGGCAAGGAATCTGACTTCAGCTCAGGTCATGATCTCACAGTTTGTGAGTTCAAGCCCCATGTCAGGCTCTGTGCTGATAACTCAGAGCCTGTAGGCTGCTTTCAATTCTGTGTCTTCCCCTCTCTCTGCCCTCCCCCACTCATGCTCTGTCTCTTTCTCTTTCTCTCAAAAATAATAAATATTAAAATTTCTTTTAAAAAGAAAATACACATAAGGAAATGTGAACAGTAGCCATAAACTTGCCTTCTCAAAACACAGAATGTACAATAATAGCACATTTTGATTGAGAGTCTACACTGAATCAGGCACTGTACCACTTAGAAACTTCTCAAAACCTACTCTATGAAATTAATACTATCATTTGTCCCCTTTTATAGATAAAGAAAATGAGATTCAGAGTTTTCAGGAACCTTCCCATATTCTAGGATGTAGTAAATAGAGTACAGATTTTAAACTCATTTATTCTGAGAACCTGAAAGTCATACTCCCTGTCTAATTGCTAATGAGTGTTACGTGTGAAATGTTTGCATTACTTCACATAACTTTTTAAATAAAGCCAATGGGGAACAATATTTCTTCAGTAATAGAGAAAAGAAAACGAAAGTTCAGAAAGGGTAAATACATTTTACCAGGTATACCCCACTAGGGAATAGCACAGTGAGGATGTGAATCTGGTTTAATTTTACTTTGTAGTCTGTGTTCTTAACCTCTTTAGTGATTGCCTTTATAAAAGTTGTTCTTTTTTCCTCAAAGATAAGCAGTATTTACCTTCTGGTAGTATGATGGCCCAATTGCATCTTATTTTCATTCTTCAGCTATCTGTTGAAGCTAATAGTGTTTTAAAATTCTTATCTAATTTGGTATATCTTTTTATGAGTTATTGTGTGGTGTTTTTACTTTATTCTTCTCAGTAAGATAAT
Source organism: Cryptoprocta ferox (assembly GCA_028646485.1). NCBI lineage: Eukaryota > Metazoa > Chordata > Mammalia > Carnivora > Eupleridae > Cryptoprocta > Cryptoprocta ferox. The sequence goes on along the minus strand of CM053577.1, from coordinate 85,736,969 downwards.
TTGTGGTCTGGTAATACATGCATTTTTAATGCTGCTATTGTTTGAATTATTATTATTTGTAGTAGCAGTAAGAGTGTTATGTTGATAAGGGCCAAAGAATATAAAGTAGAAAAAAATCATATAAATAAGTCTGAACAAGTCCAGATGTTGAGAAAAATTATTTTAAACATTAATATAATTTTGAAAGCTAAGCAGTCTCTATTTTGTCCTCTGTTACAGTTTCTACAATAAATGATAGTGATTAAAATAATGATTGAGTTCATGGATTTAAGCGTGATGGGGTGGCACAAGCTAAGAACAGGCTTGTCAGCTGAGAATACAATTTTTTTTTGGAATATTATTGATTATAGTTTCCAGAGCAAGAACACTTTATACATCATTTATTATTTCTAGCAGCAATTTTTATTACCTATATGTCAAATAAATGGAAAGTTTCATCTAACTGAGTACTTGTTGACATGAGTGTATACTACAATCACACTAGATTCTATCACAATTTACAGTAAAGAGAGCTTCTGGATGTGAAAAGCAGGGTAGGTCTTAAAGCAAAAGAATGTGCTGGCAATAGTACTACAAGATAGAATTTATATTTCATATCTACTTCATGTAGCTATTGATTATTTGAGAGATATTCTTTCTTACATAGTCCTGGAATCCAGCTTGTCTTCTTCCCATTGCTTTTCAACTAGCTCCATCTCAAGAGAAAAAATATCTTGTAGGAAAATCAATGAGAGTAACACTGAATACTGAAACTTTTACCACCATACTGGCTTTCCAGTTGCCTGGACACTGATTTACTTCAGCAGGTTAGAGTATTAAGAATACTAGTTTTACAGGCTGGAGTTGTTTGCTGTAATGTCCCAATGAGATAGAAAGTAGGCAGGCTTCCAAGTCAAATTTGGAGTGTTACAGAAATGTAGGATTGCAGACTTTTACCTCACACATCCACATACCTTGAAAAAATCTGGTAGAATTGTGTTAATCTGTGTGAAAGTGTGGTCCTCATTAGATTCCTCTCGGTGTGCAGAGCTCCTAGGTGGCTCAGTCGGTTAGGCATCTGACTGTTGATTTCTGCTCAGGTCATGATCTCGCAGTTCATGGGTTCAGGCCCTGCATTGGGTTCTGCACTGACAGTGCAGATCCTGCTTGGGATTCTCTCTCTCTGCCTCTCTCTGTTTCTCTCCCACTTGTGCTCGCTCTCTCTTTCTTTAAAAATAAATAAATAAACTTAAAAATTAAAAAAAAAAAGATTCCTTTTGGTGTAGATATTGAAAATACAGAATCTTAGGCTAAATCACTTATCTACAGAATCATTAAACTGGTTTTGAGATTTTAGACTGACTGAGTCTTCTAAGACTATTAACAACAACATCAACAACTCCAAAGTGATTTTAAAAATAAAGAAAGAAAACAACCTCAAGAATGCGTTTTTTAGAAAAATACAAAAATCTCACAAATTCTCGTCCTTGCCTAGCCCTCCGGCCCCATCTTAGAAAATATGCCCACTGCAGATCTATTTCCTAGTCACACTACACATTTTTCTTTAAATATGTTTGATGAGCTCTTTCCTCAGGAATGTGTTTATGCTGTTTCTTTTGGTTGTGGGTTTCCATTTGTAACGCCTTCACGTTCCCAGGCTATCTCCAGCTAGATTTGTAGGCCTTTGCCCAAAGTTCACTTCCTCAAAGAAATAGTCCCTAATTACAACTTACAATTTAAATTAAATTCCTCTGCAGTATGCCTATTTTTCTTTCCTTGGACTCTAGATGTAGTTGTTTCTAACATATACCACATTTAAATATATATTTATTTAAAAAAATATTTTGGCTAATTTATTTTATGTCACTATTCTTTATGATACTCCAATCTTCATCAAAAACATAAGATCTACCTGTTTTGTTCTTCAATATAGTCCTCAAGACAAGCATAGCCTTGAAAACATTAGGCATTCATTACATGATTCTCACCTGAATAAATGATAGGGGAGTTCAGATACTCCTTTAAAACATACATCCCCATGCTGGCGCACTTGGTAATCTTCTATTCAAAATCAAGATTTTTTAAGTTCTTGGGAAGAAATATAGCACAGCACCATTGTTATTATTTTAATAAAAAGCAAGAAAAGTTACAGAATTTTCAGACCCTCAGCCTTTAAGGTCTCCTTTGGGCAACACTCTTTTAGATGTTGACAGCATAAAATTGGTTCAGCACTCAATTCTTCTTTCTGCAGATTATTTCTATGGATAAATCAACAGGCCTGAATAATTCTTTCCTTTAGTAAGTACTATGGGACAAGTAATCTAATTACTCCAGAGGGTTTTTTGACATGAAGTGAGGCAATTCAAGAAATCACTAACAACATCCACCTTCCAGATCTCCAAGTATTTTATATTTAAATCTTGAGTGCTTTTTCTCTTACTTTTTTTCTTTTTTCCCCCCTTTCATTTTTTCATTTCTTGAATTTAAATATGGATGGTTTAAAGATAAGGCAAATCATTAGTGCTTTTATGTGATTGTGTCCATGATGGTATAACAAAATTCAGATTCCTTATAATGATACAGAAATAAAGTTGACATTGGACCCCTATTGTTTAGCAGAGTTAAAGCCAGGGATTCTGCACACATTTTATTCAATCATAAAATATCCCCAAACCTGGAATACCATTACTCACATTTTACATATGAGAAAACTCAGGCTTAAGTTTTATTTATCATACTTAATATTCAGCCTATTCAATTCATTCATTTATCAATTCATTCATTTATTTTTCCAGTTATTAACTCATTCAAAACTGCTAAAGCCATATAAGTAAATAAAACAGAGGCTTCATCTCATTCTACAGACAAAGACTGGGAATATAAGTGATAAATAAGTAATTATATATAAAATATTAAAAAGTATTAAGGGTTATAAAAATAAGGGCATATAAATAATACAAATGGATAAGTGAGGGTGGTGGAAAAACTGGGCAATTTCAGATACTGTGTTCAGGAAAATCACTTCTTATTTTTTCTATTCCAATAGAGATTTTAATGAAAAAAAAAAGAGTGAATTATGAAATTATCCAGCACAGTGGCTTTCCAGGAAGAAGAACAGAAAGGGTGAAGTCATTTAGGCAAAAATTAAATTTGGCAATTAAAGAATGTCAAAATGGCCTGTAAGTGAGCATCCATAGTGAGACAGAAATGGCAGTGAATGAGGTAAGAATTATAGTTCTTTAAGGTCCTTACAGGTGCCTGGGTAGCTCAGCTGGTTAAACGCCCCACTCTTGGTTTTGGCTCAGTTCGTGGTCTCATGGTCTCTTGGATAGAGCCCTGCGTTGGGCTCTGTGCTGCTGGGATTCTCTATCACTGTCTCTCTCTGTCTCTCTCTCTGCCCCTTCCCCACTCATGTTTTCTCTCTCTCTCAAAATAAATAAACATTTTTTAAAAATAAAATAAAATCTAGGTCTTCAAAGGCCATAGAAATGTCTTTCAATATTCTCCTAAAATGGAAGGTGAGTTTTGAGCCATGAGGAAGCATGAATTTTTTTTTGCCTAATCACAGCTTTTTTGAGATGTAATTGACATTTTAAAGTGTGCAATTCAGTGGTTTTACTATATGCACAGAGTTGTGCAATCATCATGACTATACTTATCACCATATATTATAATATTCCCTTCATCCCCAAAAAGAAACTCAGTACCCATTAACAGTTATTCTCTGCCCTCCTCTTGCCCCAACCCTTGGTAACTTCTAACCGTTCAGTGAAATTTATACATGTGATATATATGTGCGATTAACTGTTTCATGTCTATCTTCCCCACTAGACTGTGAGAGTCATAAAAACAAGGAAAATACTTGGCATATAATAGTCATTCAATAAATATTTATGGTATAAGTAAATGGATTGTGCAAAAAAGTACTTCTTAAAAAATTTTCCAGTTAAATTTTACTTGCATAACATCTTATTAGTCACATTCACCTCTCAGTAATTGGCTGAGTATTTTTGTAACCTATTGGAGTTTTCTAATACTACTTTGTTAAGGAGAGTTATATATTCCTTGTGCATTATACTCACATCCCAAGTAAAAGTAAAACTTAAGTTTCCACTTCTCTTTCCATTTTCATTTCTTAAGGCTTCTCTCTCGATGTACCATTTTGCTTTAGTTGTAACATTTATCAGAAGTATAATAAAAACACCTTTTCAGTTTTTCAAATAACAATCATGATGATTTCATCATGGTGTGGATGTAGCCCACTAATGATTCCTGTATAAAACATCTTTTTTTCTCAATCGAATTTTCTCAATCATTTTTCTCACCCCTGCTTCTTGCTTTCTGAGGGAATTGAATTTGAATTTTTCCTTGGGGTCTTTTTTCAAAGTAAAAATATTGTTTTGATATTTATTTTTTGTTTATTTTTGTTTTATTAAGTTATTGGCTATTCAGTGATAAGCTGAAAAAGACAAAGGTGCAATGAGATGAATAAAATGGAAATGAACTATGCCCACTTTCTGACTCAATGGCATGCTCCTGCACACTGTCCTGTAGCAGGCATAAAATTAATTTGGGTTATAGTAAGGTGAAATATTAATTTATATTCTAGATCTTGAGTTTGCTTGCAAATAGTGAAAGCAATGAGTATCACATACATAAATGTGAACGTTTACTGAAGAAGTGGAAAGCTCAGAAGCCTATAAAATCAATGGGAGATGTTTTGGTTAATATGAAAGACGGCGATATGTGGGGAACTGCAGATTTTACAAACCACTCAAATGTAGGAGTTTCTATTTCTATGTGGAAATACTGCCCCAATATTACTAGATCTTTTGTTTTTTTAAAGAACAAAACTAGAAACTCAGATTATTTAAATGAAGTACCTTCCATCTTAAATGTTACCAATTAATTAAAAAAAAATACCAGCATATGTTTCCTAACACTCCATGATACAAACAAAACAGCGTAGCTCTGGGCAAATTTTGTACGATGAGTGAGATCTGGTCTTCTGTGTTTTCTTCTTCTTCTTCTTCTTCTTCTTCTTCTTCTTCTTCTTCTTCTTCTTCTTTCCAGTGGTATGGCAAATTATTCACTGTGGATGAGAATGGAAAGGGTTGTCTAAGGTAAAAATAGCGCCTCTTTGGGAAAAGACTCAAAGACCTTTGAATAAAAACCAGAGAGATAATTAAAAGAAAAAAGGCATTTTATATTGCATACATAATTCCTATTCATATAATAGAGGCAATTCTATCTTTATCCACAGCATTGCTTCCTAAAGCCCCAAGGAAGACATCTCTGAGCTCATGTGGGTACTGAACCTTATCATTGGCATGCAAAAGCATTAGCCTTTGGCAAAAAGGGAGGAGTAAGAACTAAATCTTCAAAATAGCTTCAATTATAGCAGTAGGATTAGTATGTAGTATTTCTCTCTGAGTTCTCACATGGATTTAAGATCTATTGCTTTTTTTTCCCCCATAAAGTTTTAAAGTGTGTCTCCCTTTCTTGAAGAGAACAACATTATTCCTAATTAAAACTCCTGAGAGAGCTTCAGAGGTCTGTAGTTCAGATTGTAGTATTTGAGTCTTTTCATTTAAGAATTTAAGCTCATCCTGTCAAGCTTCTGATTTTGTTTCAAGATTGGTGATTTGAGGGGCATAGGAATCAATTTAGTTTCAAGTGTTTGTACATCTTTTAATATAGTTTATAATGATACCTCCTTAACCAGCTACATGGAGATTAAGATTTTGTTATGCCAGTAACAACAGCAAGATGGGTTCACTGAAAACTTATGTATTTATTTTTAAAAATATATATAATCATTACATAAACACTTCATAAAATTGCATTACTTGGTCTGCAGGCACTAAGTAACTTTAAACTTTCCTACATTAGAATAAAGATGCTCAATGGATAGAAGAAATACTTTGTTGTGAAAGAAAATATAAGTAGTTTATACAGTCAAATGGGTATACAGGATTCAGGAAATGTGGGTTCTAGTTCTGCATCATCCACTGACTTTGAACAAGTCACTTAATATTTCCCCAAATTCAAATTTCTCAAGAAAAAAAAAGGTAAGTTTAATTTGACCTCCCCAAAGTCCTGTTTAATCATGGAATTCTACCTTGCTAGGTCTTCTGTTCTTACGTAAATAACATAGTTATGAAAGACTTGGACAAAGGGATGAAAGAGATGTGCATCAACACTTCTGACCAACCCATTACTACCACTGTGACCCTGGAAAAATTACTTCCTGTTTCCAAACCTCATTTTCTTATCTACAACATTTAGAATTAGGTGATTCCTATCTCATAGACTATTATGAAGATAAAATAATTTTTTAAAGTTTATTTAGTAATGGGGGTGCCTGGATTGCTCAGTTGGTTAAGCATTGGACGCATGATTTTGCCTCAGGTTCATGATCTCACAATTCGTGAGATAGAGCCCCACAACAGGCTCTGTGCTAACAGTATGGAGTCTGCTTGGGATTCTCTCTGTCCCTCTCTCTCTGCTCCTCCTTCATTCCCTCTATCTCTCAAAATAAACTTTTTTTTTTTTAAATCAAGAGTCCATGACTGACTTGAAATCAAGAGCTCAATGCTTAACTGACTGAGCCACCCAGGTGCCCCAGAGGATAAAAAATATTTTTAAAAAGCCATATAAAGAATTTGAACCAAGGATGATATATCAAATATGCAAAAAGAAAAAGAAAAAAAAAAAGGAAATATAACCCTCATGGAGCCAGGTACTCCTGAGGCTCCTTGTCCTTGGAGTGTCAAATCCAAGAAGTGTAGCCCAAGGGTCAAATGTAATCTTAATATACTTTGAGTTTTTTTTACTTATCTTAAATGCCAAAAGTAACCAGAGTTCTGTGTGTGTGTATTTAAGTTTAATCTCACTTACCAGGCTTGCAAGTATGAATAGGAAGTCAGTAGCACCTTACTGGGGCTAAACATGATGATGCCTCTCAGTACTCTCTTTAAAAGAAGTAAAACCAGGGCACCGGGGTGGCTCATTTGGTTAAGCATCCGTCCAACTCTTGATTTTGGCTCAAGTCATGATCTCATGGTTCGAGAGTTAGAGCACCTCTTGTGAAGTTGGCTTGGGATTCCCTCTCTCTCCCTCTCTCTCAAAATAAATAAATAAACTTAAAAAAAAAGTAAAGCCATTCCACATAGAATTAACACTCTATGGAGCTTTAAATCCATGAAGAGTCTGAGTGCAGGGCTTCCTAACCGTTTTTATGCCTTGCTTAAACATGTCTCTACTGCTCAGTTTTTTTTAACATGTTGGCGATATAAATTTACCACAGCTAAGGTCCTTTTTTCACAGCCATGGAATAATATTTCATGTTTTCTGTTCCATTCATTCTTTACCTTATCATACAAAATGAATGTATATTTATTCTTCTGCTCGGGCCTTTGTTCAGTTCAATATTGGTACATATGTCGCTGAATTAAGTATCACAATAAAGGATGTAATATTTTGTGTAGATACCTTCAAAATTCATTTTAACAAATGGTATGGTGTTCTGCAGTAGTGTTTCCCATTATAGACAGACAATTGTAATTCATGTTTCCAACAGCCCTAAGTGGGAGATAATGAATCACAGGAAGTGTTAAAACTTGAAGGTGTCCTAGTGATCTATTTGCTCCAACTTCTTCATATGGAAGTTTGTTCATTCCACAACATCCATTGAGACCAGCTTACAGTGTATATTACTTTGGAAGCATTGTTTAAATCTTGTCCAAGACCAGGTACATGATTCACCAGATTATTACACTCTGATTGGTAGAAAGTGCTGGAGCCTTCAGCAAGTTCCTTCCTGGACTTTCCCTCCTTTTTCAGAATTGCCTCCAATTTTTTTCAAACCCAGATATACATAAGAACAGATTAAAGAAAAGACAAGTTTAGCCAGTAATTTCACTAGTTCATTTTTTCCCCACTTCTATTTAGTTAACTCTCACATTGCTCTATACTTCTGTTTTTCCCTCTGGAACATGCAGTCTCAAACTCAATATTCTCTGGGGGAAAAAGTAATTTCAAAAAAGTAATTTCTCTATCTTTCTGGTAGTATTTCAAGAAATATATCAGCTTGTACAATATCCTGTTTTAGTCCATCATAGCACAAGTGCAAGAGTCAGGAAGCTATAGTGAAAATGCTCCCACATGCGGCTAAGTGCTAGGTCCAAATTCCGCCACCACAACCCCAGTTTTAGTGTGGTTAAAGCCATAATTTTCTGCCTCCTGTCACTTGTTCTATTCCAAGCTCAAGCCTTTACTTGTATTTTTAGAAAACTGTAATGGGAAACTTGTTTAAATACTAGTCTACTCTTCATCTCTGCCATCACATACATTGCTAATGTTCTAATATCTTCATTTCCAATATTTATGGAAAACTCACACTCTTTTCTCCAATGCTACCATTCATAGGGATGCAAATGGCCTGAAAATTTAAGTTTGGCATACTGGCCACACTCAACCCCCTCGATCAGTGAAGGACTGAAAGCAATGTGCCCTATAGCGCAAAAACCTAGGAAAGGTGTTTTTCTTCACATCTCACCAATTTATTCTAAAAAATCAATATGAGTGTTGAACTCTCCTAGTCTATTCATTCTTCTTTAATTTGAGAGTGCAAGTGTCCACAGAGAAGTCTTTGGACATATAAATTAATAATTTCCTACTTTTCTGAATACTTTTAAATTACTTTGATAACACGAGTATCATCACAACTCAGGAAATAAATATTAGAAAATAGCAAAGTATAAGAAACAACTTGCTTTTGGGAAAAATTTAATACATGCATGACAAGAGAATGAAGTGTTTTAAAATAAATTTTCTATTTTATTCATCATTTATTCAGCCTCGTGAGAACATTAGCACCAGAAACCAATGATGCAATTTAAGAATAGAAAGCGATTCATTCTTGTGATTAAGGATAGTTTTTGTTACCATCAAATATGCTATTTACATGTCTGCTTAAACTATTTGAGGGTGTATGAACTGTAAGGGCTACAGAAATTTTGATGAAAAAGATAACTAGAATACATATGAGACATAGAACTTAACCTCAAAGACTTTATTATGTTATGGAGAGAATAGAAGATGTACATACAAATGAGAACTAATTTTAATAAGGAAGAAATGATGAATGGGCCTATAAAGTGTGAAACTAGCCATATTGCTAGTTTTTGCTTCCTGGCAAAGTCCTTTGTTGACTAGGAACAAGGGTTATCAAATTTTCTCTGCAAAAGGACAGATTACAAATATTTTATGCTTTGTGAATCATAAGGTCTCAGTGACACATACCCAACTCTGCTATGGTAATGCAAAAGCAACCACAGAAAATTACCATAAACACATTAGCAGGTTGTATCCCAATAAAACTTTATTTATGAAAACTCATATTTGACTTTCATATCATTTTTATATATTGTGAATTATTAGTATTCTGTCATTTTTTTCAACCATTAAAAAATGTAAAAACCGATGGTAGACTAGATTTAGGCTGTGGGCCATGTAATTTGAGTACCCCTGAATTAAACATAAATTTATAGGGAAGAGTGGAGGTTGGCAATGTCTTCATTCTAAAAAAGCTCTTGTATTTGGAATGGGATAATGGATGGAGGACCTTTGTTTGATGGTATGACAGATAGTGGAGAGGTGTATTACATGTAGAAGCTAAAAACGTGTCTTTATTCAATTTGAATTTTTTCCAATGGATCTTTCTTTCTTTCTCTTTTTCTTTCTTTCTTTCTTTCTTGTTCTTTATGCAGTGTCTACCCTTTTTTTTTTTAAATCTCTATAACCTTTCCTTTAGTAGTGGTTTAAATATCTGATCCTTTAGCTCTTTCTTTGCTCCCTCTGGCCCTGCATTTTCTTTGTGTCTTCATACATTCTAGTCAAAGTTCAAATATTAGAAAGGTAACCTAACAGTAACTAGAAAATCTTGAATTTTATAAGAAATAAAGCCAATGCAATTTAACAAAGTTTTTAGGGAAAAGCCAGTTTAAAATATTTAATAGTCTATCTTTTTGATAACCTTGCACATGTAATGTTACTAGCCATATTGCTAGTTTTTGCTTCCTGGCAAAGTCCTTTAAAAGTTTCATTAATTTTATCTCATGTATCTATGAGTACACTAAATGTGCTAATATTTATTTTACTCAAAATAATATATTGTTTTGCTCTTACTAAAGCCTACTTCCTCTTCGCTCTATTTTTCTGGCATTTCCCTACCCTACTTCATGTATGATTTATTTGCCCACGTGGTAGATTAAGGATTTCATAAAGAAGGAAGTCTTTTCTAGTTAATTGAAATCACTTCAAATACCTCTGTTCTCACAGATATTTTACCAGACAGGCCCCTTCCCACACAAGCATGCAAGAGTAAAAAATAACAATCGAAAACTCTGAAGAAACAAGGTAGTTGCAGGGTTGGCTAAAACAATCAAGAGAGATGAATCATTGAAGATCATCCAAACATGTACATCACAGGTCAGAAATCTGACAGATTCCTTTTGAATAAACATTTTGAAATATAGAGTTTGAGATTTCATCAATCTATTCCTAAAAGCAGAGTACTTAAATCAATAGTATTTCTATTTTGCAATACTATGTGCCATAGAAGAATTAATGCTACCAAAGAAAAAAGATATCTTTCCTGATATTACTACCATTTCTGGGAAGAAAATATTAATGTGGTCAGATTTATGAATATAAAAATTCAATCTTTCTAATGTTCTAATTAGAATAACTTACTATTTAGAAAATCTCATGAAGTAAATAAAGTAAATGTGTCAAAACCCAATCAATGCAATGACTTTAGCAAAACAGAGATCATATCAATCTAGTCAATCACATGCATGGTGATTTATTAAATAAAAGGGTGCTCTTATTAGAGGGATATTTTTCTCTATACAGTTATGAATTTATGAATATATTTATGTGTTAAGCAGAGAAAATGTGTGTGAATCTCTTTTACTTTTCAGTTATCTTATTTTGTATTATGCATTTGTATTATATATTACAAAAATTATATTATGTAAGAAAATTTAACTTAAAAATTGTAAATACACTTTTGGAGCAGTTTTAGGTTCACAGCAATATTGAGCAGGGGGTACATTTTCCATATACCTACTACCCTCACACATGCAAAGTCTCCCCCATTAGTAACACTTCCTACCAGAGTAATATGTGTGTTGCAATTGATGAACCTACACTGGTTCATATGTTAATATGGATAACATCGTTATCACCCAAAGTCCATTGTTTACAGAAAGGTCACTCTTGGCGGTGTACAGTCTATGAATTTGGGCAAATTTATATTGACACATACCCACCATTATAGTATAATCCACCACCCTGAAAATAATCTGTGCTTCAACTTTTCATCCCTTCTTCCCCACTAATCTTTGGCAATCACTGATTTTTACTGGCCCACATTATTGTGAGTTTTACTTCCAACTACTCTATCATATTCAAGAGAAATTGCCACAAGACTACAGGGAAAGTGGAGATAGAAAATATGTTTTGAAATATAGAAGTTTATGCTCCATAACAAAAGCCTACTCTCCAGTGGAAAGGACTTTAACAGAACCTTAACTCATGGAGGCAGAAATTCCATATCCCTCTAACCTACCAGTCTCACCCAAGTAAGGGAGAGAAAAAAAGGTAAGAAGCACTAGAGTGAAGGGCACAGATCAGGGACACGGGCTAACTGAATGACTGAAATTTAATCATAAGATTATAGGTCTTTAATTTATTTAAGCAATATTTCAAAATTTTCATTGTACAAGATCATGCACATATTATGGTAAATATATTTTTAAATCATATATACTTTGGGATGTTATTGTAAATATGATTATAAAATTTCATTTTCTAATAATTTTTTATAAAATATACAAATGTAATGGATTTTTGCATTACTTGTATCCATAGATGAGTTTAAATTTATTTATTAATTTTAGTCACTATTTTTGTAGATTCCTTGGGGTTTTTCATTTGAAGGATTAGATTGTGTGTGAACAGTTTATATTTTCCAAAATGCTTTAAGTACACACTTTTCTTGACGTATTTCACTGTTTAGAATCATTGGTACAATGTTGAATAGAAGTGGTGAGAACACATATCTTTTCCTTTTTCCTCAGTTTTAGAGAAAAAATATTTAGTCTTTTGCACTAAGCATAATAATAGCATAGAATTTTTGGATATTCCCTTTACCAAGTTGAGGATATTTCTCCATAACTTTAGGTTGCCAAGAGTTTATATCATACATGGTTGTGACTTTTATTAAATGATTTTTCTGCATCTAATGATATAATCATGATTGTTCTTTACCATTTATTTGTGAATTACATTGATTTTTGCATGAGAAACCAACCTTGTACTTGGCTATGTTGTTATCATTTTGTATACTGCTGTATTTGATTTGCTAATATTTTAAAAATTTCTATTTTATATTTATGAAGAAAATAGTCTTTAAGATATCTTTTCTTATTTTAATGTGTTTTTATTATTTTGATATCAATATAATACTAGCCTCAAAACATGAGTCTGGAAGTTCTCCCTCTTTTATGTTCTAAAAGTTCAGCTCATGCCTTTCCACATTTCATTTATTTTCTAGCCTTGTGGAGTTTCACCCCACACATTTGCAGAATATGATTCAATCCAAGATCCCAGGAACACTCTGTGATTTTTGGAGCTCTGTCTTCAAAACTCCCTCTGTTCTAGTGCCAGGCTCCACCAAATCCCATTATCTCACTCTCCCTGAACTCTAGTTTTTGTCTCTCCCACTCAGTGAGACTGCCATCCTTTGCCTGGGCATTTCCTTTTTAGTCCACAGTCTGGGATCTAACTCTGTAGAAGGCTAGCTAATTATAAGGCTCAGAGCATTTATTTCCTTTCTCTCAGGGATCAAAGTCAAATACTGTCTGTTTTTCAGTAACAGATAACCTTTGCTTCTTCTTTCTCCAGCTTCCTTCCTTCTTTCTTATCTTCTTTCTTTCCTTCCTTCCTTTTCTCTTCTTCCTTCCTTTTTTCCTCCCTCCCTTCCTTCCTTCCTTTCTTTCTTTCTTTCTTTCTTCTTTCTTATTTTCTTCCGTTCTTTCTTTCAAAGGGCAAATAAAGTGCTAGTTATTTCATCAAGGCCTGTATCAGAAGTGAAAAAAATGGAAAGGAGACGAACATGGTAATGACCAGAGGGGGTTATGATCAGGGCATCAGAATTGTTTTATGGATAATAGTTGTTGAGTTCAGTATGCTTATATCCTGCTGTATTAGGTTCAAAGTAGAGGTAAAGGTTTAGAAGGATGGAATGTTTTGAGGACCAAACTTATTGATTAAAAACAAGTCTATGGGATACACTGAAGAAATAGAAAGTCAAGTCTAGGTAAAAGGAGGGGAAGTTTAACTAACATTGGAATTAACAGAAATTGAGACAGAGAATTAGCAGCAAATAAATTCAGTTTAGTATATTTAATGGAGAAATATTGAAGTTTCTCTAGCATGATAGTTTCCATTATTTCAGTAAAATAAGATGAGTATTTTCAATTTATCAATTGGGCATGTTGGACTTGGATATATGTACTTTCCCAAATAATCACTTTTATCATCTAGGTATATAAGATGTGATAGCATTAAAGGTATAATATCAATAGTTTTTCTAACTTATAAACCTTCATATAAAACTTTTTCTTAGGAAAAAAATCCAAATATTCAACATCATAAACTCATCAACAATCTTGATTCATTTGTGCCCTTTACAATTCTCTTCTCCCCAAGATAATTTTAAAGCATAGTCCAGACTGCCTTTTTTTAATTCATGAATAATTGGTATATATCCTTAAGGCATGGATTTATTCCACCACCAAATATAATAACAGAAATTCATTAATATAAAATAGTCAGTGTTCAAATATGCCCAATGGTCTTGTCAATTATTATTGTTTTTAATATTTTATTTGTATCTGAATTGTAATAATACCCAAACTTTGCAATTGGATTACATTTCTTTTAAGTCTCTTTTAACCCATAGCTCCGTCTTATTTGTGTTTTATTTCTTAAAAATATAGGATGATTATACTGAGAATTATCATGATGTCTGAATTTGACTTCTTTGATTATTTGGTGTCTTATTCTGTCACATGAATTTTTATAAATCAGTGATTACAAATAGGCTCTTGGTCATATTTAGACTATATTTACTACATAGCTGGTATTATGAACTTCTATAAAAATGAACACAATGTAAAACATCTTTCCTTTTGTTATGATAATGGTTTTTGGTGATCATTGCCATATGTTTTTTCCTTTCAACAAGGTTTGCAAAATGGTAATGTTCAAATTTTATAATCTATTTATTAACTTTTTTTTGAGAGAGTGAGAGAGAGAGAGAGAGAGAGAGAGAGAAAGAGGGTACACGTGTACTTAGGAAGAGCAGAGGGACAGAGAGAGAGAAAATCTTAAGTGACCTCCAAACCCAGCATGGAACTGGAAAGCAGAGACTGATCACAGGACCCTGATATCTTGACCTGAGCTAAAATCAAGAGTTGGATGCTCAACTGACTGAGCCACCCAGGAGCCTTTAAAATATTTTTATAAATAACACCTGTTCTTCATCAAATATTTGTTTTCCTCACGGTTTATAGAGGAGGAAAATTTTTGATATTTTCCCCTTTATTAACCAATTATCCAAATAATTAGTTGGTTCCTCAGTAGTCTTTAAAGGTGATTAGTTAGTTGTGATGTTTTTTAGTATCATTAACTGATGATATTAATGTGCTTCACTCCATGGAAATTATTCTGATGAGTGGTCACATTGTCCCTGGTTAAGTCATCCTTCTTTACATTGGTCCCAGAGTCTTCTTGATTTGACTTCAGTTGCCTTTGATAGCATCTTTGATTTCTGGTGTGACAAAATGTCCCAAGCTCATCTTGTATATTCTTCACCATTTCTAAAATAAATCACCTCTCTCAGGAGTCATTGTTTCAAGTATGAATGGATGTTTGGAAAACACAACCAATTATCTAGATGTCATCATTGCTGTCTTGGTCTATGTCTTAGTTTTTTAAGTTTGCAGAGCTAAAAAACATCTTGACTGAAAGACTAAAAAAAAAAAAAATGCAGCTCTACTAGCTTGAAAGGCTAGAGAAACAGATTCTCCAGTCTTAATGTCACAATGAAGATTTTTGTTTAAGAAAAGATTATCATTTTGAAAAGTAGACTGAGTAAATTAGATATCCATCCATAATGTGAGTTGGACTCATTCAGTCAGTTGAAGGCCTTAAGAGAAAAAACACTGAGGGCCTTTGGGGTAGAAGGAATTCTGCCTGCATATTGCCTTTGGACTCAAGTTGCAATATCAAGTCTTCCCTGGGTGTCCAGCCTGCTGGTGTGCCCTGAAGGTTTTGGACTGGCCAGCTCCCACATTTGCATGAGACAATTCTTTAAAATCTCACTTTCTCTGTTTTTCTTTTTTACACACACACACACACACACACACACATTTTTGATTCAGTTTTTCTGAGAAACATGACTACTATCATAAGTGACTCTTTTCTTCCTTGCCTTTTCCCCATTTGTAAATGGAAATGTGTATCATTGTTAGTCTATGCCTGATCTATCATTGTATTTTGGGAACAGGTAACTTGTTATTTAGTTTCATAGGCTCACAGATGAAAAAGAATATTTTCCAGGATGGATCATACTCAAAGTGTCACCTATACCTGATTTATTATTTAGATGAAATTTGAGACTTTTGAGATGATTATATTTATGTTGATGTTGATGCTGTAATAGATTGATACTTTTGAGGATGAGAGGATAAGTGAAGGTATTTTGCACATGGTTTGTATGTGAATTGTTAGGGCAGAAGGCAGACTGTTGTAGGCTGGATAATGGTCCCAAAGATACCCAGGCCTTAAACCACAGAACCTGTGTGTGTATTATATACAGTAACAGGGACCTAATGGATGTGCTTAAATTAAGGATCTTGAAATACAGGAATTGTCCTAAATTATCTGCATGGGCTATAAATGTAACTATAAATATTCTTCAAGAGAATGACTGACAGAGATTTGACATAGAAGAAGGCAAAATGCTACAGTGTTGGCTTTGAAGGTGGAGAAAGGGATCACAAGCCAAGGAATGTATCTCTAGAAGAAGTAAAAGGCAAAGGAACTAATTCTTCAGAATGATTGTATTCCAGTGAAGCTTCAGACTTCTGTCCTATAGAACTCTTAGAGAATAACTTGTTTTAAGCCATCAAAAAAATGTGATGATTTGTTACAACAGCCATAGGAAACTGATAAGCATAGTATTCCCTGTTCTACTAAATCAGAAATCTCAGTTCCTATTATTACATAGTAAGTATTCATTTGCTTTATGCTGTTGCTTTTATGCATGTCATATAATAACAATACTGACACTACTGCAACAATTTGATACTGAAAATAATTTATGATTGTTTTCATTTCCCTTTTTTTAGGGTATTTCCTCTACAGAGATACAATCAAATACTGTGTTAAAAGTAACTTTGAATTATGCAAGAAGTCTCCATGCATATTAAGTATGTAATCATTGTCAAACTCCTCTCTTTTTGTTCCAGGGGACCTGGAATTACTCCAGACTGTCAAAGTCTCCTAAACTGTGTGAATACCTCATTGCTTGGGAAACTGGAGAAGAGTGCTCCAGTTCTAGGTCACTGTTTTGAGAACTTTTTCTTCCTATCCATAAAGACTCATCTTAAGATTCTTAATTTCCTCTCCCAACAAGCCAGCAGTAAAGATGGCCAATTGTACCCTTTACAATATGTGCACTATGCGTAGTGATTAGGGATCTGGAATGTGGCTCAGAGTGTCTATGTGTAAATCCTCCTTTGTCAATATACCATGTGTGGTAACGTAAGGATAGTTGGTTAACCTCTCTGTGCTTAAGGACTTTTTCTGTAAAATACAAGCATAATGATAACAGTACTTATTAAATAGAGCTAGTGTATTACATCAGCTAATATATATAAAAGTCTTAGAAAAGTGCCACATATGTAATAAGCAGTATTACTATTACTAACATGGCTGAGATAAATTGTTCTTCAATGTGAAGTATTGAAACAACCAAATGCATTTACAAGTAAACACATTTTATAACTGAAAAAAAAGTAAATTGTAATAGTTATTTTCTCTGTGTTCATACATCCAGTGTAATACATGCACAAATACTTACATAACACACATACACAGCCCATGTACATCTACATTTACATATTTGTTTTTATATAAACTCATAGAAGGCCACAGAAGCTTTATATAATAACACTGTCATTAAAGGAAAAGAGGAGAAAAGGCTGGCAAGGTGAAAGATAGAAAATTCATTTCTGTAAATAAATCTAATTTTGTTGTTTTGACTTAACCTTGCATAAGTAATTTGCATAATTTTATACCAGTAGAAACTTTTAAAAATGCAACTACTGCATATCAAAGACAAAAATGAAAATTGAGCTTAACTATATATTAAGGTTTAACTTCTTTTCTTAGATAAATGGAAACTTAATCTGACATGTTTCTCTCTCTAATTTTAAACTAGAAAAATATAACCTGAAATTCTTCCATAGAAGTATTTAGAGACAGTCTGTATTCCTTTTCTTTTTTAAGCTGCATAATAAAACATTGAACGGATGTTTCATGGCATATTCAATTAATTCTATATTGGTTTTTCTTTCTATTCTGCTCTTATAAATTATGCATTTGTCTTTTTTGTTTGTTGTTTGTTTTTCTAGTGTGTCTTTGGGATAGATTCTTAGCAGTGAGATTGTTGAATAGAAAGATAAATGCATACGTAATTTTACTACATAGTGTTAAATTCCCCTCTGCTTGAATTATTTTATATTCCTTAAAGTGGTGTATATATATATATATATATATATATATATATATAAAACAGCTTATTTACCTACAGTCTCAGCAAAATGTACAAAATGTACGGTCAAACTTTAGGATTTTACCCACCTGTAAATTAGAAAATGATCTCCTGAATGTAGTTTTAATTTACATTTCTATTAGGATGAAAAGAGTAAGTTGAGTCTCTTTTTTATATCATTAAGGCAATTCACATTCCTTTTTCATGAATTCCATTCACATTTTGTACCTGCTTGCATAAAGTTTTCAGGCTTTTTCTCTCAATTTTTAAAAGCTCTTTATATATTAAGGATTTTACTTTTGGCTTTTAATAACATTAGCAAATAAAATTTTGTATGGTGTTTTAAGCTATCCAAAAGTTTGCTTATAAATCAAATTTATCAGTCATTCTATTGTTGCATCTGGATTTTAAAGCATCAGTAGGAAAAAAAATTATTCTACTCCCAACTTAAATTTATCCATGTTTTTTTGTATTACTTCAATATTTTAAATTTTTAGTTATAAAGACCTGGTCAATTCAGAATTAATTTTCTGTAGATTATGAGAATGTGTTCAGTTATATATATTTTCTTATAGTAAACCAGTTATCCCTTTAAAGTTTATTAAAAAGACCATTTTTACTGCAAATTAAAGAAGCGAATATCTCTACATTTTACATTTACATATAAAACTAATTTGTACATTATTTTATTTGCTCTGTTGCTTCTTCTATTAACACATCATTGTTATGTTCTTTCTAACTATTGAGGTTTTAAATATAAGCATTTGTTAAGAATACAACCTCTCATAGTTATTCTTTTTAAAAATTTTCCTCAATACTTTTGTAATATTGTTTTTAAAACGGATTTTCTAACTCAAAATAAATAAAATAAATAAAATAAAAACAGAATAAATAAATAAATTAAAACAAAACCTTAATAGTATTCTTATTAGTTTTGCATTGAGTTAGCTTAGCAAAGACTGACATTTTTATGGTATTTAATTTTCTTATTAAAGAGCATGATATGTCTTTTAATTTTCTTAAGTTATTTTTGTGTCTTTTATAAGATTTTGGACATATTTTTGTTAATCTCTGATTAGATCACCAGATATCCTTTTTTAATATTTTCCATATTATTCCTCAGTGATTTGGACTCCTCTGCATGTATTTTGGGGTTCATGGAGTTATCATGTCACTTGGTTTTATTCCATATGCCAGATGTAATAATTTTTCTTAATTTTATTTTGTGGAATGATTTAGGAATATTCATAAACTATATTGTTGCCACTGTCACTTTGCTTGGCATGCTTAAACATTTTTGAATCTACATATTTTTTTAATGTTTATTTATTTTTGAGAGAGAGAGAAAGAAAGAGAAAGAGAGTGGGGAAGGGGCAGAAAGAGAGGGAGACACAGAATCTGAAGCAGGGTCCGAGCAGTCAGTGCAGAGCCAGATGTGGGACTTGAACCCACAAACTGTGAAATCATGACCTGAGCCAAAGTCAGATGCTTAACTGACTGAGCCACCCAGGCACCCCATGAATCTACATGTTGTCTAATATAAAACCCCCTTTCCCAAATATGCAAAAAGTAATTCCAAAATTAAATGATAATTACCCCAAGGACACATCTAATCACAGAAGCAATACAATGTATAGAATTTTGCCCTCCAGTGTTTACTAATTAAGACAGACAATATAAACAGAATCTGCAAGGAACAAAATAATTAAGTTGGAACCAAAGGTTCCAATTTGTTCTGTCCAGATGTCCCTCCCTATATGTGATCTTTGGCCTAGTTATTATTCCCCACTTTAAAAAAGGAGATATTTTGATTCTCAGCAAAAATTCCTGTTTAATCCATATTTTTCATGCCCACACAAGAGATATTTTGAATTATCTTATAGCAATGGCCTTAGTGAAATTTAATCATAGGTAAGCAATTACTGAACAAGCATGGATTGTTAATATATAATTACGTACAGGGAGAACGTAGGGAGTGATTGCTAAATGGAGCTGGGCAGTAGAGGCCTTTCTTAGGCTTGACAACATGGTCTCTATAATCATGGTGGGTCTGGACAATTATCTGAGAAAATCTAATGCTAACAGGACAATGCCACAATTTCTCATGAGTAGATATAAGAAGAAATGCATCCTATTATCAGAATCTGAAATTATGTTGAAATAAAAGTCTGCTTGTAGATGACGGTACACAACAGTGGCTTACACACATTACTATATTTTTCTCTCTCAAAAGAAATCAGGAGGAAGTCAGTCTGTGACAGCTCCTTCTGTCTTTCTGCTCAGCCATTCTTCTTCTTCTTCTTCTTCTTCTTCTTCTTCTTCTTCTTCTTCTTCTTCTTCTTCTTCTTCTTCTTCTTTTTTTTACGTTTATTTATTTCTTTTGAGAGAGAGAGCGCGCACAAGCAGGGGAGGAGCAGAGAGAGAGAGGTATATAGGATTTGAAGCAGGCTCTGTGGGGTCAGTAGACAGCCTGATGCTGGTCTCGAACTCATGAACCCTGAGATCATGACCCTTGAGCCAAATCAGACACTTAAATGACAGTCACCCAGGTGCCCCTCTGCTCAGCCATTCTCAGTAGATGACTTTCCTACTTGAGTTTCCCTCACTTTCACAAGATGCTTACTGAAGACCCATGCATTATATCTGGGGTCAAGGAAGCAGGCAGTGAAAGGAAGAAGATAAGAGAAATAAGGGACTTGCAAACTAAATTGGGACCCTCTCAAAGGTTGTCTCATAAGCTTTAACAAATGCCATCCACTTATACTGCATTCACTCCTCATAGTAATGAGAGCTACAAAATACCAGGGGTGTTTCGGCTGGCACACTGCTAAATGAAGTAAAACTGGTGCTGTGTTACTAAGGAAGATAAAGAGAATGAGTATTAAGTTGGTAGCCTTCCTCTCTGCCATGGGATAAGACTTAATTTACCATCTGTCCTGTTGCCTCCTTTTCAGTCTGAATAGGAGGACGTAATTTTAATACTTGTAGGTCAAATTTTGAAGAAAGCATTTTAGTAACTTTTATTACACTATTCCCCCTCACTATAGGTATCATTAATATTGAAGTGTCTTTAAAAACCATGTAAAGCAAAACATAGCAAAAGCATTTACTCTTTGAAGGACTGAATACTCCTCTGGAAATTAAAGAAAGAGCTATGACAGTCAATCCTTATATAAGTAGAAAGCTTTTGTTTGTTTGTATACCAACATGTTTTAGCATTCTACTGCTTTTTGTTTAGGAAATCAGTTCAGCAACCATGCAAAGTTTAATACCCAAGGCAGATCAAGATGAATGTAGCCATTCTTGGTAAATAGGGCACTGTTTGCTCTATGGAAAGAAGATATATTACCAGGGTGGAATGATATATATATATTTCTGCAGCATCTTGTAACCACACTCCATTAGAAATGACTACCACCACAAGGCTGCATGGTCTGATTTAGGTTCATATTTCTTTAGAGCACAAGGGCATGAAAGAAGCCAGCTGCCAGGACAACATGACCCAGTCTACTGCTCTGCCTGACCTATGTCAGGAGTAATCTCAATCAAAGCTGTAACGGCCACCATGTTAGCCAGGACACTTCTAACACTGGTGACTTGATGTTACAGCACTGGGTCTAAAAATAACAACCGTCCATCAGTGTCAGTGCATGAAAACTTGAATTTCATCAGAATTTAAAAGAATTGTAGACTAGACTAATGTCATAAAGTAAAGTCTTGCGACTGTAATTTGTTCTCTTTATTGTAGCAAGCTGGCAGCTTTCTAACTAACGTTTTACCAGTTTCTCTAATCAGAGGAGAAATGACAGAAGAATAGTTTTCAAAAATATTTACTCATTTTCATCACAAACACCTGAATATGCACACAAAAGTATTTTAAGAATATGTTGGCTTGAAATAATTTACCACCTGACAATTGCTCTCCTGACCTTTTGATTGCAACTAACACTGAGTGTATTCTTTTTTTTTTTT
>CM053577.1:85687138-85714604 GCA_028646485.1 Cryptoprocta ferox | reverse complement strand
TTGATGTTTTTTTCAAGTCCAGAAATTAATTTTATGACAATTGTTCTAAATTCTTGTTCGGTTATGTTGCTTAAATCTGTTTTGAGCAGTTCTGTGTCTGTGACTTCTTCCTGGAGTTTCTTTAGAGGAGAGTTCTTTTGTTTCGTCATTTTGGCTAGGTTTTTGTCTGTTGTCAGTTTTAAAAGCTCGTTATGCCCTGTGCACCTGTTAGTATTGCTCTATTGAAGGAGGTTCATTGACTGTCCAGGGCCTGTCGTATCAGAAAGTGTTCTTTTAATGGTGTTTCTCGGTTTCTCTTGTTGTGCCTTTGATTATTTTACTTCCCTGGTCAGTGATATTTGGGACTCTCCAGCATGTGCACTTTGGCTTGTTTCTTGAAGTAGCCCTGAAATGGAATACAGACTAACATACAGGGAACAAAAGCATGCAAACGCTCAGACAAATCAAACAAACAAGCAAACCAAAAGGGGAATGGAAGTAAAGAAAAGGAAAGGAAAGGAAGGAAAAGATAGATGTGAAGAAGAAATAGAAGAAAAAGAAAAAGAAAAACTAAAACAAAAACAAAAACAAAGGGGGGACAGAGACAGAAAAGACTGTGGACAGTCTAAAAGTGTATATATAACCAGCCAAGAGGAGAGATAAGAATAAGATAAGGGAAATATAATTGGATGGTAGGAGAAAAGAGGGAGAGCAAAGAAAAAAGGGAAAAAAACAAAAAAAAGGCAGGTCTCCCATGCGGATGGACGTGGTTTCGTGTAGGTAGGTCAAGTTTCGGGGGCTGCTCTCCAAGGCCCTGCCTTGGTGGTTGCGGGGAGAAGGATGGCGGTGCTTCAAGCTCTGCTGGAATCAAGCGTTGCAAATTGCTCTTCTGAGTCTGATCTCCCTGTGCCGCGGGGGAGCCAAACTGTATTCTCCAAGCTCCACCTCACTTCCAACTCCTAGCAGTTTAACACTACCACCGGCGATGAGATGCGTTCTTGCTGGCGGTCGGCCTCCCTGCCGGGATCTCACCGGGGGCAGGGCCGCCTTTCCAGGTGCCGCCTTAAACGGGCGCCGCTGCTGCCGGGGTCTCGCAGGTGGTGGGGGCTTCTCTTCCCCTTGCCGCGTGGAACGGGCGCTGCCACCGCCGCTGTGCCCAAGGAAGAATTCGCCAGCCAGATAGGATGGATTTCTCTCCCCGCGCCCAGCAGTTATATATGGGGAGACGGAGACGGGCGAGATTTTCCTCCCTTAGAGATGGTCTATATGCGTTTTCCATTTCTCTTTCTCTTCTCCTTGTCTCTCTGGGGCACAGAGCGCTCTCCCTGTGTTGGGTTGGGGCTCCGTCCCCCTGCACCACCAGGACCCGCCCGTCCTCTAATTTCCCAGATCACAGTCACTCACTCAGGCATCTTTGAGGTTGTTTTCTTTCTGGTGTCCTTTTCTTCTTTTCCCCCACTTGCAACTCAGCGTATTCTCCCTTCAGTCCTTCACAGTTCAACTGATGCGGGCGAGTGCAGATTACAGAGCTCCCCACTTCTCTGCCAACTTCATGAATATTTCTTAAACTGGCATTTATTCTTCCACAAACTAGTTGTGATTAAAAAAATAATAGTCATACAAATCTTAGGGACCTACTACAGGATAAAATTATTTTTTATTATACTAAGATTTAGTGATACTTTATAAGATAATACCATATATTCATATGCCTACTAATATAACAGTTTGAAACTCAGATTTCTGAGAGCCTACCTAGACCTGATAGGACAGAAAAAATAATGAAACCTTTAAACGTATTGATAAAGGCATTCAGACTATCAAAAGTATCACACTTATAAATTTTAATAGATCATTGAAAACTTATTTTCTTCCAATTTCTAAGTATTCATTTTAGATTAACATAGCATTTAAAAATAATACTGGTAAACAATAATTATGGTATTGACCACTCTGTAAACCAGTTAAACCTATAAATAACTTCCATTGCTCATGAAGTCTTTCTTGGATACTCTAACAGAGTAGATACTTCCTGGATTCAGAAAGTCAAAGATAGAAAAATTTACATCTTGACCTGTCCAAGTTACTTTAGGATTTCACCTTGGCCAATTCTAACCTGATGATATTTAGCTTATTCAAGAGATTTTAGGCCAAGGTTCCTAACCTGGAGTTCATGTGTAGACTTTAAGGAATTTGTGAACTCCAATGAGAAATATTTAAAACAGTTGTTTTTTCTTTTTCTCTCTTTTTTTAGTTTATTTATTTATTTTGAGAGAGAAACAGAGAGTGTAAGGAAGGTCCAGAGACAGAGGGACAAAGAGAGAATCCCAAGCAGGCTCTGCACTGCCAGTGTGAGGCCCGATGTGGGGCTCGAACTCACAAACTGAGATCATGACCTGAGCTGAAATGAAGAGTCAGACGCTTAACTGACTGGGCCACCCAGGCACCCAAGGGGTTTTTTGTTTTTTTTTTTTTCCCTTATGTTCACTAACCTGTAACTAATATTATGCATTACATTCAATTTTGATTGTAGGTAATTAACCAGAGCAGTATTGACTATACCTGAGATGTGAGGCTCTGTCACCTCCATCAAAGTTATTGTAGGTATCTCAAAATATCTTTTAGACTCATTGCTACCTTATGATTACAATAACTGTCAGATCAGTTGCTAAATATTATTTAATGTTTTAGTAATGAAACTTATGTCAAATATATTTTAATAATTTGTCAACTACATTTCAATATAATTGATATCTATTGTAATCTGAAAACTGTAGAACACTTATGAAGTAAATTAAAGACACAAAGAATGGAAAAAATATTCCATGCTCATAGATTAGAATAACAAAAACTGTTAAAATGTCTATACTACCCAAAGCAATTTACACTTTCAATGCAATCCCTATCAAAATAGGGATTTACACAAAGCTAGAACAAACAATTCTGAAATTTGTATGGAACCAGAAAAGACCCCAAATTGCCAAAGTAATGTTGAAAAAAAAAAGCAAAGTGGAAGGCATTACACTTCTGGACTTCAATCTGTATTACAAAGCTTTGATCATCAAGACAATATGGTTTTAACAAAAAAACAGACACATAAATCAATGGAACAGAATAGAGAATGCAGATATGGACCAACAACCAAATGGTCAACTAATCTTCAACAAAGCAGGAAAGAATATCGGATGGAAAAAAGACAATCTCTTACATGCTTTCTTTTTTTTTTTAAATTTATTTAATTAATTAATCTATTTATTTATTTATTTATTTTTTAAACTTTATAGTTTATTGTCAAGTTGGTTTCCATATAACACCCAGTGCTCTTCCCCACAAGTGACCTCCTTACATGCTTTCAAAACTATTCTAAGTGGGCATCCATAGACTCCACCATACTTCCATAGTAGTTCATGGCAAAATAAACTAGTAAGAAATTTTGTGTTAGTTAGATAAAACTGACTAAGAGTGTGATTTAGATCATCTTTATCCCTATGGATTTTCTGCCTGCATGATACATCAATTGATAAGCAAGGGGCATCGAAGTTTCTAATGATAACTGTAAATTTGTCTACCTGTTTACAGTTCTAACAGTTTCTGCATCAATTTTTTGACATTCTGTTATTACATGCTTACACATTCAGGATTTTTATACCTTTTTGGGTAATTGTCCTCTTTATCACTATGTAGTGTTTCTCTTTATCTCTATCTTCCTTGTTTTGTAATCAGGTTTATCTGAAGTTAGTATTAAGTCTGCTTTATTTGATTAGTTTTAGCATGGTATATCTTTCTCTGTTCTTTTATCTCATATTTAACCTATGTCTTTATATTTAACGTTGTTTTCTTGTAGACAGCATATAATTGGATCTTCTTATTTTTTAATTCAGTCTGACAGTCTCAGTAACTTACCTGGTATATTCATATCACTTGCAGCAATTATTGATACAATTAGATTGAATTTTCCATCTTCTTAGTTTTTTTGTTCATTGCTTTTGGCTTTTGTTTCTTTTTAATCTATTTTCCTGCCTCATCTAGTTTTAACTAAGCATCACTTATGATTTTATTTAAACTCCTCTCTGAATATCTCTTTTATATACTAAAAATATTTTTGGTAATTGCTCCTGGATTGACAATATATATTTTGAAATAATGTATATGCATCTTCAAATAATATTATACTTCTTCACATATAGTGTGAGTATTTTTTAACAAAATAATCACAATTCTTCTAATTCCCTGTGACAATGTTGTCATTTATTTCATTTTTGCATATACTATAAATATCCAATACATTATCACAAATATTGCTTTAATTAAGTTATTTTAGGGCAATTAAGTATAAGTAAATTAAAAGATTTTATTTAATTTCACATATTCTTTTTCTGATGATTTTCCTTATATGTATACAAGTTTCTAGTTTATATCGATTTTCTTCAACTTCAAGGACTTTCTTCAACATATTTTGTGGGGCAGTTCTACTGGTAAGGGGATTCTTCAGTTTTATTGCCTGAGAATGTCTTTATTTCTCTTTCACTTTTTAAGAAAATAGACTTAATATTTTAAAGTTTTAGATTTACAGAAAAATTTAGATTCAGAGAGATTTACGGTGTCTTTTGTTAGAATTAACATACCAAAATTGACATATAATTATTAACTGAATTACTTAGTTTATTCATTTCTCCTTAGTTTTTATTCACTGTCTTTTTTTCATTCAGGATCTCATATAGAATACCACATTACACTGAGTCATCATATCTTAGGGTTCTCTTGTCTTTGATGGTTTCTCAGACTTTCTTTGTTTTTGATATTCCTGACACTTTGAAGGAGTACTTATCAGGTATAATATAGAATGTCCCTCTGTTGGAATTTGTGTGGAATTTTTCTGAAAATAAGACTGCAATTATGGGTATTTGAGATGAGTATCACAGAGATAAAGTGTCATTTTCACCATATCATATCACGGGTATGTATTAACAGTATGATTTATGACTGCCAATATTGACCTTGATTATCTGGCTGAGGTAGTAAGTCTCAAGTTTTTCTACTGTGAAGTTTCTCCTTTTCTCCATTTTCCTTACCTTACTCTTTGGAAGCACATAACTGCACAGCCAGCCTTGAGGGTGTGTTGATTTATGCTACCTCTCCTTAAAAGGGCAGAGAGTGTACATAAATTATTTGGCATTTTTCTGCAAGGGATAGTTGTACCCCCATTTATTAATTTATTTAATGATATTAAATTTAGGATTGTTAGGATATAGGATTTATATCACTATAGACACATGAATACTTAATATATATTTTGAATTGTATCCAAGACTACTTTACTTTTGTTGCTGAATAGTTTCAACCTTATGAAAGAACTAAAGTTCTTTCAGCTGCCTCCTATGTCCCTTTCACACACACCCATCAGTTATTTGTTTTCTTTTTTCTCTTTCTCTTTTTTAATTTTTTTAACGTTCATTTATTTTTGAGAGACAGAGAGAGACAGAGCACGAGCTGGGGAGGATCAGAGAGAGAGGGAGACACAGAATCCAAAGCAGGCTCCAGGCTCTGAGATGTCAGCACAGAGCCCAACACAGGGCTTGAACTCACGAACTGCAAGATCACGACTTGAGCCAAAGTCAGACACTTAACCAACTGAGCCACACAGGCACCACCACTTTTTTGACATTGATTTCCTTTCTGGCTTTATAAGATTCTCCATACTCATGTTGTATATTCCCAGCTCCAACCCTGAAATCAGCGTTTCTCCAAAAATTCTGTTTCTTGTTTTGAAGAATATTATTAGAAATCAAGATCTAGGGTCTAGGTGTTCTCATTGTAACTAGTGTCAGTGCTTTTAGGTCCTGTCAGCTAAGAGAAAAGGCAATACATTTATATTACATTCAACATGAGTTTATGGTGAGTCTCCAAGTCGAATCCATTGCCGCATGGATTATTCTTTTTGTTTTTAAAGTCTGTTTATTATTTTGAAAGACAGAGAGAGCATGAATGGGGGAGGGGCAGAGGAAGGGGGAGAGAGAGAGAATCCCAAGCAGGCTTCACAGCCAATGCAGAGCCCAAAGAACTCCATGAAACTGTGGGATCATGACCTCAGCTGAAATCAAGAGTCGGATGTGTAACCGACAGAGCCACCCAGGCACCCCACCATATGGATTATTCTAGCTTCCCCTTGCTTATCTGTGAATAGTCTCTCCAACAGTGAGAAACCCATAATTTTCAATCCATTTATGTCATTGTTCAAACTGTGTATCAATACTATGATATAAAGTATCATACATAATAGTGTCATAGATATAAATATAAAATAGTATAAGTATATATATAACAGTATCAGAATTGTTTACTTTTACTCCCATAAGAAACAACTTGATCAACTTCATCACACCATATTAAGGGAATGTGCTATTAACAGTGGTTATATTTGTGTAAAAATTGCCTTATTTATATACAGTTAGTTTTTCTTATATTCTTGTGGACTGCGCTCAATAATTACTTAAGTCAGCACTTTTCCCTTCATTCCTACACTGTGGTTGTTTCATATAGTTATAACACAATTAGCTTCTCTTGTCATAGTTTGCAGTTCCTTACTGGGAAGGAATCCTTCAACCTCCCAAACAATTTTTTTTTCAGTTTGCATAGATCACATTTCAATCTTTGTGTTGTAAAGTTCTACGGGCTTTGATAAATGCATAATGTGATATATCCAACTTCACATTATCAAACACAGTAATTTTGATGTCCTACAACCTGCCTGTGCTTCACCTAGCTAATCTTCATCCTCTGCCCTGAGCATCTGGGAACCAGTGATCTTTTTATTGTTTCTATATTTTGTCTCCTCCAGAATTCTATATTATTGGAATCATATTTTTCTAACTAACTAAAGACCATAGTATATTTATATTTCCTTAGTTTTTACCTAAGGAAAATATATCCCTTATCTGTCACAGAATCTCATCCAGAATACTATCTTATATTTGGTTGTTACATATCTTTATAGTTCTCTTGACCAGGAGTGTTCCTCAGACTGTCTTGGGTTTGACGACCTTGACAATTTTGAAGAATACTGGCCAAATAATTTATCATTGCCTTTTTATTGGAATTTTCTGATAATTTTCTCATTATTACATGGGGTCATGGGTTGTTTTTTTTTTTTTTTTACAACAAGCCCATATAGGTAAAGTGTGATTTTCATCACATGATATCAAAGGTATATATTATCCATGATTTATGACCATTGATGCTGACATTGATCACCCAGCTGAAGTAGTGTTTATCAGTTTTATGTACTGTAAAGCTTACACATTTTTAATTCTTTCCCCTCTGTACTCTTTGGAAGAGAATCGATATCTGCAGCCCACATTTAAAGAGTGAAGAGTTATGCTTCCTTCCTCTTAGGATGAACGTAGGTAAATTATTTCGTATTCTTCTGTATAAGAGACTTGTCTCTTTTCACCATTTATTAATTTACTCAATTATTTTTTATATAAGTATGGATTCATGGATATTGATTTCATATGTTGGGTTATAGTCCAATACTGCTTTATTTTCTTGCTGAAGTTGTTCCAGGTTTGGCCATTCAGGACTCTAAGTTGGCTTTGGTGTCTCTTTAACATAACCCATTGATGATTTCTTTTAAGAGCACTTCCTTGCTTTGTGGCAAAAGGTACTCCAGACCCATCTTGTGTATTTCCTACCTCTCTCCTAGAATCAGCCATTTTTCCAAGGAGCCCTGCTACATTTTTTTGGATGATGGGTACAAACCAGGAGTAGGTATGCTTGTTCTGTTCCTTCTGGGTGTTTCTTTTAAACTCTATAAAATGAGAAAAAAATGTGTGTGTCTGTGCGTTTGTGTGCACAAAGGTGTGTATACACATTCATATAAATATCTTTATATATATTTTTTATGTTAAGTGAGTTCCTAATAATGTATCCATCTCTGATCTATTACCAAAGTGATTGCTCTACTGTCTTCTCCTTGTGTAGCTGTAAATTCCTACAATGAGAAACTGGCTCCTAATATTATCCATCCATTTTATTTAATTGTTCAATTCCAGTACAAATGTATTATGCCAGCAAGAATATTAACCTGTACTTCTATGGAAAATGGCTTTATTAATTATAATCCTTATGAGAAGGTAATTTTGCCTTTAGTCTTGCAGACTGTATTCTTTGTCAAAAATATGTAAATCAGCATCTTTCCCCATCACCTTCAGTAAAGTTGTTTCATATATTTGTGTTACAGTTAAATTCTCTTGTCACAGCCTGTATTCTTTCGATAACCTCCAAATTTTTAAAATTTTCTTTTACTAAGGTTTCTTTTGTGAGTTATACAGTTCTATAGTTCCTGACAAATGTGCAATGTCAAGTATTCTCAATTATAATATTACACAAAATAGTTTACTACCCTAAATATCTTCTATGTTTTACCTGTTCATAACCTCTGGCAATCATTTGATATTTTTATTGTCACCATAGTTTTTCCTTTTCCAAAATGTAAACAAATGAAATCATACAGCATGTAATCTTGTCAGACTTTTTTTTCACCTACCACTATATATTTATATTTAATTGTTCTTCTATGTCTTTTTTGTGGCTTGATAGATCATTTCATTTTTAAATTTTTTTAACATTTATTATTTACTTTTGACAGAGAGAGAGAGAGAGTGCAGTAGAAGGGCAGAGAGAGAGAGGAAGACACAGAATCTGAAGCAGGCTCCAGGATCTGAGCTGTCAGCTCATTAGCACCATGTCTG
The DNA here is from genome assembly GCA_028646485.1 of Cryptoprocta ferox. Taxonomy (NCBI): domain Eukaryota; kingdom Metazoa; phylum Chordata; class Mammalia; order Carnivora; family Eupleridae; genus Cryptoprocta; species Cryptoprocta ferox. Next base: position 85,705,875 of record CM053577.1, on the reverse strand, counting down.
ATATGCAGCTCAATCTCATGAGCTATGACATCGTAACCTAAGCCAAAGTAGACACTTAAATGACTGAGCCACCCAGGCACCCCAAAAATTTCATTTTATTGCAGAATAATATTCCACTGTATGAATGTACCTCAGTTTATCTATTAACCAACTGAAGACTTCTTTTAACCTTTTGTTTCCATTTTTTTTCAATTATGAATAAAATTGTCATAAACATTCACCTGTAATTTCAGTGTCAACATAAGTATTTTAAACTTAACTGTGTAAGGATCACAGAACATGATAGTTGGATCATTTGGTAATAGTTAGAATTACCATACTGTCTTGGTAATAGGTCAGTAACCATGTCCCCTATTTCATATTGATAAGCCATGTTTCTTCTTTTTCCTTTTTCCACCATGGTTAGTCTGGCCAGAGGTTCACCAATTTTACCAACTTATCAAATTTTTAAATGTTTTTAAATAATGTGCTTTTGGTCTCTCAATTCATCTATCTCTTCAGATATCTGGATGAGGTTTTATCCTAGGACCTTAGTTTTCAGATAGTTTAATAAAAGCTGTTGATAGTCTAATAAAAGCTGTTGATATTTGGTACATTCAGCATTTTTTTGTTTCTTTGTTTTTATGTTTGGCTAATTCCAAGGTTTTTACATATTAAAACTGAAACTGGAAGTTTATTTGTAAATTTAAATATATTTTCTTGCATTTTTATTGTTACTTTTCTATAACACTCTTTGTCATTTGTGATTTTAATGCCTCCTTGTGTACTTCCTGAGAAGCAGTATCTCTAAAAATTCTATTCTGCTCCTGGAATTCTTTCTATTTCTTTCAGAAATAGATTTTATATCTTAAATCATTTTTAATCATTTTTATTTTGTGCAATTTCTTTAACTTCCTTTGATCCAGAACAGCCCATTCATATTTAAGAATGATGCCTAGAATTTGGGGGAAGGAACTCTACACATATAGGCAGGATTTGTCCAATATAATTTTTCATTTTCTGTGTGTGGTCTCAGAGCTGGTCACTTTGCTGGACAGAAAGTAGGAGTCTCTGCTGGGGGTTCATTCAACTTCCTTAAGAAAGAGTGTTGATTTATAACTCTCTGGCATTCTCATTATGAAGCGAAGGGTGTGGAATTAATAGAATAACTACTTGGTGTAACTTCAGTTAATTTCCTTGGTTTTCAGGCTCATGATTAACCTCTGATATTCCTAGTGTTTCCAAATACAAAGGCTTTCCAAGATGCCTTCAGCAGGGTCACTGACTTCTCTGAAGAAAACTGTGTAAGTGTTCTTAGCTGCAGCTCTGTCAACCTATTCTATCACTCACCACTTCCCCGTCTTCATTTACTATTCCTGCACTCTGTTGAAATCTCTTCTGATTTTTTTTCCTTTCTAATGATCTTTTACAATTGTAAACCTATACACTATTTCTATAAAGTCATTTAATTACATCTTAGGAAAAAGGTAGAAGAGATAAATGTGTATGCAGCAGCCTTATTTAATTAGAATTTCCACCTGAGATGCTTGAAGCTTAAAAAATCATATAAGCCACTTATTTTGAAGGATATCAAATCTTGTCACTTATTTAAAATATCCTTATATTAGACTATTCAATAAATAGTTCAGAGAAAGCCATAGCAGCTCAGATTATTTGTCTGTTACTGCACTGACTTCCAAAAAAGAAGTGCATGGATTTTCTCTTATTTCTTACAAAATTTTTGGATTTAGTAACTTTCTTTAAGTGGAAATACTTCTATTTTTCCAAGTAAACATGTTATGAAAAAGATAGGAAGAAATGTTGACTAAACCTTTTACTTCAGAAACATAGACATTTTATCACAAACACAGAAGAAAGATTTAAACTCTTAATAATGATCAAGAAAGATTGTGTGACACCTTACACCTAATCTTCACCCCAGGCTTATTTAATTCATAGCCCAGTGCTGGGAACCAGTTCTTAACACAATTATTGAAAATGATCACACAGTCACAGTAGCTTTTAGTAAGCCTTTTATTATTCTACGAATTTGGTTTGCTGTGATGGAATTTAATCAAGCTTTCCTGATTCTCTGCATTGGCTTTTTTAAACAGTCCCAACAACTATGTTGACAAACGTTGAATCACAAAAGTAGGATCACCAGTGCTATAGCATAATTCACTTTTTATTTGCTGACTGGCCCAGTGGCAACCGCGAGCAGCAGCTGGAGGCAGGGAACACTTGAGATATACATTTAAAAATATGCCCTGTTTTTCATTTTTTGTTCACTATTGACATGTTTACTTTGCTAAGGAAATCTGAAAACAAGATTATTAGATACAAACCACCTTTAAAGACTAGATATTTTCCCTTATACCAGATCTATTATTAAAGTTGATACAAGTAACAACCTATATTAGTTACTGGAATAAGATTTGAAACTTAATGGGCAACCTTAATATGGAACAGTCACAATTTATTCCACAATCAGTTGTACCATCCTATTGTTCTTATATAGCTGGAAATTGTAGATGAACACTGATTTGATTTGAAGCAACAAAATTAAAAGGCAAATTGATAAAGATGTCTGAAGAATTTCCAAAAGCTACCAAAATAAAATTTTGAAAACGATGGATGAAAAATTTAATGCTTATTCTAAATTAAGCTTCACCTTATTTTAAAAGCCTCAATTTATTCTTTAAAAATGTTTAATTGGTATAAAATAATGGAGAATTCAGAACAATTTTTTAAATAAAATGCTAATATCTTCTACAATTATATTTAAATGCAACAGGGATGCTATTTGAAATTAAAGTAAAATTTGGTTGTCAGACTTTTAACTTCAGACTAACTTCAAAGTCTATAAATTTGTCTATAAAAATGATCTCAAATACTTCAGTGAGAAATAAATTTAATTACTATTTTAGGATTTATTTGCTATGGATTTAACTTGTAATAATAAATAATTTCTTTTAGTCCCAATTGTTTAACTGACTTTGTTAAACTGGCTTCTATAATCATTTCCCCCCAAAATGCTGGTATTGGAGCAGATTGCATGGGAATTCAGGCACTTGAAGGGGAGGGGAGCAGACAAACAGACAAACAAAAAGAGACCTTTTGTCTCAAAACTAGAATTATTTTTATTGTTGTTTCCATCATTATGGTGGCAAAAAGATAATGAAGGAAGCAAAATAATCCACAAAAGAATAAGAAGGAAATAGCCGATGACTGTCATGATCATGACTCATTAGTTCTCCAGGCATGACTGATGTTTATCCTCTCCTTCAAAACAGTCTATGTTGTAGGAATTCTGAACTAATTAACAATAGCCAAATTCACAATAAATTCTGTGACAAATTTTCTTGGACCTATCAAATAAATGAAGTCATAGGGTAAAAGACCATCTGGAAAAGAAATCTGAAGGAGACAAAGAGTCACAGCTGAGATCTGCTTACCTGGAGCAAAAACTTCTGGACCATAAACTGGTAGGAACATTTATGGTAATTTGGAGGAAAGGCTGGAGGGCTTAATGTGGACTACCCTGAAAATGAAATCTACTGGAGACTACAGTCTTATAGAGGCTATCATAATTTCGTGGCTTTAACCCACAGGAGCCACACAAGCATTTTACACAGAAGAAACAGGAAAAGATCTCCTAATGGCTCTGGTAGAATTGGAGTATGTACTGTGAATAAACCCAGAATGTCCTACATAAAAAAAAAAAAAAAAAAAAAGGGCTACTCTCCAGAGAAAACACTTTGCATGCCTTGTCCCACCTGGTGAAAGGGCTTTTCCCTGAATTCAGACCCCTCCCCCCCAGCTCTCCTATCTCACCTAAGAGATGAAAGAATCGAGCTAAAAATACTTTAAAATCACAACCCGAGGACACAATCCCACTAAATGTGATTTAATATTAAAATAATAGAATGCTTTTTGCACCTACACATGCCCAATCCACCAACAAGGTTCCAACATAACAACAGTGGACACAATTGAAGGAGCTGAAAAATTCACATTCTAATTAGAGAGAAGATCTTACAGGAGCCCAAAGGCGTCGAGGGGCACAAAAAGCAAGCCACTGTAGAAACTCGAAGCTTTTAGCACTTGCAGCTACAGAATACTAAACAAATCTAACTCCTGGCCATATCAACATTAAACCCCCCTCTCAAGACCTATTTACCTCAGTTTTTATCACCTTATATGGCCTGTCCAGATTTCAGCAAAAACAAAAACAAAAACAAAAACAACAACAACAAAAAACTATAAGGCATGCTAAAAGACAAGGAAAGGACAATCTGAAGGTGAAAAGAAAATATCACAACCAGACTTAAATATGATATAGATTTTGGAATTATCAGACAGTATTTAAAGTAACTATCGATTACAAGGGTTCAGGGGGATATTTAGGGTAATGAAATTATTCTCTATGATTCTATCATTGTGTGTGCATGATGTTATACATTTGTAAATAACCTTTGAAATTTACAACACAAAGTGTGAACGTTAATACATGCAATTAAAAAAAATTGGAGTTCAGCAAATCCCAGGATGGAATGCAGAATGCGCCAAAATAATCTAATTGTATTACAGATCTAGGAAACAATTCACAGAAGTACTGGGGGAATAAGATGCTCAACTAAGTAACTTTCGAAGTGAGTAGACTGTAAAACTCAAGGCAGAAGGAGCTATACATAAACACTTCAGTTAATAAAGTTCTTTTCAACAAGGTATGAGTGAGGGGTCCTGATGCAGATATACGTGAGTGTAAGGTTTAAATCACTGTGTAAATGGGAGAGGCCACATTTCCCACTGCTAACTTGAAAGTTCGCAATGAGCAAGAGCAAGAAGCTAGAATGATCCATATAATGAGGAATTAGAATTGAATATCAGTATAAATTCACATTTAGCTTAATAAGGATAGAGATGTTTACTATTGTAATACAAAACGTGTCATAAAAAGTACCTTTCCAGTGGAGTAACTTGATAGATACTGACTTGGCGACTTGCTCAGAATCTCCATCAACAGTGATAAGTCATGTGTGATAAGACGCACTCATAGTATCTAACCTTGATAAGATGTGATGAAAATGGCATTTGACTTCTGTGGTCTTCAGTAACATTCATCATATGGTATGATATGTGGCTTGTGGAAACTTAAGAATAATTAGAACATGGTATTGAAGTCATGAGAATAGAGGAGATCTCTTGGAAAGTACAAAGAAGAAAAAGAGAAAAGATTGTAAGTTTAACTATTAGAAAACACCAACAATGAAAATTCCTTTTTAATAAGAAATTTAACCACTATAACTGGTTAACTTTAACCAGTATAACTAGAACAATGCTCTCTGAGACCTGGAATGCTACATTTTGGGTGATGGTTGATTTTTGTTTGAGTTTCTTCAGAGATCATTAACATTGCCTCATATCCCTGTTTGGTGCATCATCTTTGAATATTTTATCGTGGAGTATTTAGTCACAGACCCCAGTGAAAGCTTAGGCCATGGCACAGCTTTATCTCTCCTATTTGAACACATTTCTGCTACGGTCTCTTTGCAAAGATTTGAGGATTATATTATCTTTATAAGATGTAAACTCTGAAGAGTGCTTTCAAGACTCAGGCTTCTGCAGGAATTCCAAATAGAAAATAGATTCTAATGTTTGAAAAATTCTGAAAAAACATTAATATTAAATAACTTTATACCCAATAGTATATGAATAAGATATGCCATACATATATATGAGGTGAAAAGTACTTGTGTTATAAAATATATTCTCAAGATAAGACTGACTGAACATAGGAAGATAAAGAACTAATTCTTCCCTAGGACACAGAAGTTACTTTTCAATTTATATGTTTTTTTCTTTTTTGTTCTTTTTTTAATTTTTAAGTTTACTTATTTATTTTTGAGAGAGAGACAGAGAGAGTGAGGGGGGGAGGAGCAGAGAGAGAGGGAGAGAGAGAATTTCAAGTAGGCTCCACACACTGTCAGCACCAAGCCCGAGGTGGGACTCAAACCCACAGACCGTGAGATCATGACCTGAGCCAAAACCAAGAGTTGGACACTTAACCCAGGTGCCCCTGTTTCTTATAACTGAATGTCACACAGAAGATTGTCATAAACAGATTATTTTTATAAATTCTGCTCTTTCACCAGTTTGGAAACTACTGCCAGAAAAGGATATTTTGTGTAGTGTAGGACCCTGTAGCCATATAAGCAGCTTCTCCACCTTGAGGTGTTTTATTCTGCAGGACATCTGCTGTGGCTTCCAGCTGTGCAACAACCAGTATATTTAAAACAAATAGCTATCCCTAAGTATGCAAGCCCTTCAGCATTTAGGTATAAAATGTAGATACCTACTGAGTAAGAAAGAGATTTAAAGAAAATAGAGCCAGGTCCAGTATAGATATTCACTTCGGATGAGTCAACTCCACTATAGCAGCAGTGAGATGTGTGATCAGGAGGTTTAGCTCATAGTCACTCTGTTCATTTTCCCTGCAAACTTTGATGAAACAAATACCTTAATAAAATTTACATAGGAAAATAAATGATAAACTTTAAATCCACCAGTAAATCTATCATTAAAAAGAGTATTCGATAAATCTTTATCCAGAAACAAATTCTGGTAGTTAAATGATAGGTCTAAGCAAAATCAAGCCTATGGCACAGAAATCAGGCCTAACTTGTTTTTCTAAGGTTTCTTTAAAGCCTCTAATCATACTATTTCAAATAATCCATTCTTTGATTGATATTCCCAATAAACTGAGTGTAAATTATTTATTATACAGATGTATTAAATTAGGTAATATATTATGATATTACTCTCTAAGTTATAATTTTTTAATTAAAATTCATGTGTTGATGCCTTTCAGGCAACAAATTCATTTTCTTCCCTTTTTTATTTTTTCTTTACTACTGATATTTTTACTTGTTTTTGTATGGGTAGAAAACATTTATGATATTTTTTTAAATAATAAATTAACAAATATTAAATGCTTCCAGGTAGTTTTGTTAGCAATTTATATGTTTTTCCATTTATTCTTAATGAAGCCTTATGAAGTAATTCATCATTATTCACATTCTACTGGGACATTAAGTGAATTGCTTGGGATCATATAACCATTAAGTGTCAGATTTAGCTATTTAAGCAGACTTGACACTGAAAAAAATATAAAAATACATCACAGAAAATACAAAATCCCTTTGGGAAAAACACTGTGATGTCAGACTTCTAAGAAATTTGATTCCACAAAAGTTTACATAAATCAAAGATCTTGTTCTGGGGTAAATACTTATAAGTAATCTGAGTGAATTTTATGACACATTCCTACCCTTACTCCATTTGCTTGTACTGATTTAATTTTATTTTCTCATCTACTTTTCTCTCTCGCATTTTTGTAGTTCTCTTGCTCACAACACACTGGTGGGGAACATTTTTAAGATTATCTTTATTTTTTTCCAAGAGAGGAGTATCTGACCTCCCTCTGAGACCAGGAGACAAATGAAACCAATTGACCACCAGAGAACTTATCTCCAATTTAAAGGGTCATTAGCACTGCACTCTAAGCAAAGAAAGGGAATGGCAGCTCCTTAGTTATGTGCCTATTTTACACTAAGTGCTAAATTAGTTGTTTGAAAGTCTTTGCTAAGTTTCATCCAGGGCACTCAAAAACTATATTAAAATCAAAAGTAGATTAGTGGAATGATTGTTATATCTAATGAATTCCTTCTGGAGCTCATACAGTACAGTGGAAATGATACAGAACTTAAAATTTGAAGTTTTGCTTCTTATTCTGCTATTTTTGAGATATATGTGACTGGGAAGGCCACTAAATATTCATTTAAAAATCTAAAAATGTTTAGGTAACTATTACTTGACAGGTACCATGCTCAGTACTGGAGATACAAGATGAGCAAGAGGCTCTAGCCCCTGGCTTCTAGAACCTCTCAGCATCTCCAGGGAGAGGCACAGCTAAATATCATATCATAACACAGTGCATAAGGTGTGTGATATGAATACAAAGAACTTGTAGTTCAGAACCTGGCTTATTGAGTTAACCATTCTACCTCCAACACTGTTGCTGGCATTTATGAGGCATTTGATAAGTAATTTTAAGTAAATTAATTATCAAATGAATCTCATTTTCAAGTCTCATCAGAATGAATGAATAAGTGATTGAATCTGCTTGAAGGAAACCTTCAAGCTGATAATAGATCAGCTTAAAGATGAGTAAGATTTTCCTAGGAAAAAAAGGCATTCTAGGAAAACAGACAATATAGATAAATTCATGGAGGCCTAAGGCATGATCATATGTCAAATGTCAGGAAAGAACAAAATGATGTTACAGACAATATAGCCTTAGTGAAGAATTATGGAATACAGTTGGAAAAAAGAAAGTTGGAAATAGATCTTGAAGAATTTTATATTTCAGGCTAAGTTTTATTTCATTATAGTTTAAAATACATGTTATTTTAAGTTATTCCTGTTTTAAACCTCAAAATGAGAATTACTTGAAGTGCCTATTTTACAAGGTGATAATAGGGATGTCAATCTAAAAACAAGAAGCCTGTTCAAGAGGCAAAGCGTTTATTTGGGATCAATTAATTGTAATTTAACATACAGAGGTTTAGGTAGAAACTCAAAGAGTGTTTTACCTTCAAAAGGTGTATTCAAGGTTTTTATGGGCAAAAAAAATTAGGCAAGCTTGCTTTTAAGAAAAGTTTATTAGTGCTGACAAGCAGGTCTAGATTTGTACATCACCAATCAGTCAGGGAAAATGGTCACTGAGCTAAGTAAGTACGTTACACTTTTATCAATATTTTCAAACAGGATTTACTCATTCTTGCTGACTTCTTGGAACCTTGGAGGTTTGGCCCACTTCCGAGGTTTAGGAAACAGGATGTGCAGGGCAATTCCTCTGAAATGGCTGATTTGGTTCTATTTTTAAAATGGCTCTAGTCATGTCATTTTTCACATTTTCTCATTTTGATCAAGATTTTTCCTGAAATCATCCCTGATAAACTATTTGAATTGGGTTTTCTCATTTTTGATTTTCAATCCCTGGTTGCCAGAGAGATTCCTTAATCCCTCCTTGTCAGGAAGGACCATTCCTGGTGTGTCTCATGCTACATTAGAGGGAAAGTGGTAAACTTGGGAGCCTTTAGACCACATCTGAGCAAGAAGAGTCCCCAAATGGAGGAAAGTTTGTTGCCATATCCTATAAAATAAACAAAGTTTGCTAAAGTTCTTTTAATTGACCAAATAAATATTACAAATCAATTCAGAACATTGGGTGACCATTATTTTCATGGAATTTTTATAGCACTGTAAAAACAATAGTCTTATAATAATAATAATCTCTAGAATCACAAGCAAGATGCTAATCCCAAATTGCAGAATAGTTCTAAACCATGAGGTCATACCTGAGAGTATTCAACTGCAGAAGTTAAAAGGCCAAGAGCTTTCCAGAGAGGTCTATTGTAACCGGTGTGTTTGTTCTCTAATTTTGTATAATTGTTTCAACCAATCCTGACAAATTTATCCAGTATAACAGATGGTACTAGCAATGGTATAGATGCCACCTTGCTCTGCTAAGATACAGTCAAGGGCAATTCTGTTATCCAAGACAACTGGAGTGAGTGAATTTAAAGATTGACCTGGGACAGCTATTGCCTTAGTGGTAGATTCAGTAATATCTCCTAAACTTCCAGATAAAATTATGATCGTGTAGTCATTCACACCAGCAAGGCATCATGGAAAATGGATCCTTAAAAATCTTATTCCTTCATTATCAGAGACACCACCTGACAATTCTCACTTTAATCTGTGATGTAGAGTTCAGGGTGATGTCCAAGGCCAAGCCTCTGATTGATTATGTAATTAAACAGATATAACCAATTATTCAACTGTGCAATAACCTCCAAGTTGATAAGAATTTAAGCAACATGTTCCCCATAAATTGTTCTGCCATGTATAAGTAAAAATAAGTCCTAATGGGCCACAGATCATGGAATTATCATAATGAGATTGATTGAAACAAGGAACTGAAGGATGCAAACAATTAAGATAGTTTTATGCAGGTGGAGTAAAATTATATGGACATAGAAATATAAAGATTGCAAAGGAAAAACTGTTGAAATCTGTGATTCCTGATAAGCTTAATGTTCCATTGTTACAAATGTTAAATCTCTAGAGATTTGAATGGGTAGGCAAGAAGTTCAGACTGAGTCCAGGTAAGTTTTACAGGATGTGAAGGTTTAATAGTATATTTAGCATAAGAAATTAGAGGAGAAATGACAAAGAGATTGGTATTTAAATGTACTAAGAGATCTCTATCTTCATTTATAGAGCGAAGCTTCTGATGACAAACCCAACAATTCGTCAAATCTCCTTCATATGCAAGGAAATGGGAAATTCAGACAAGGGAGTCATCCTTCCAGGCAGAGACTGAGAATAAAAAGGAAAGATAATTGCTAGAGCAGATATTTGGCCTCTTTTATTATTATCTTTTATCTTCCTCATTCTCAAAGTAGAAAGGGACTGATCAAAAATACATTCAAAGAAAATAATTTCAATAGCTAACACTGCAGTTACAATGTTTTCTGTAAAGGTAAGATTCTTATGGTATGTTCCAAATCCAAATGTTAATAAAGTGAACCTTTCCAGTAGGCACTTAATTAACAGATAAAGGGCAATGAGGAGGAGTGATAGCCTAAAGATTGCAGGAATTTTTATTAAAATAGTCTGACTCTAAGTATAAATCACAGATCCACTGACTAACTTTGTTGAAGGCTATGTACAGGGAGTGAAGTATAAAAATTATAAGTAAGACAATACTAATGGTATGAACAAGAACCATAGGGTATATAGTCCTGGCTCAGAATCTTGGGAAAGCTGTCAGCATCAGATGTTGTCTGCTTCAATTACTGGTGAGCTTTAATTTTAATTCTCCCTTTGATTCAGCAGTCCAGCAGGGAGTAGAAACTTTCTTTAAATGAGAAACATGAATCCAAGAATCAATACCTTTTAGTTTTGTAGCACAGGGTTAGTTAAGAGTACCTGATATGGTCCTTTCCACCTAAATTGTAAGGAATCCTTTTGAACAAGCCGCTTCCAATAAACAAAGGGAACTGGTTGTAGGTTGTGTTTTATTTCTTTGTCTCCCAGGAGCATGCTGTGAAAAGACTGTTCTCCAGGGCATGATTTTTGTCCATAACCTTAATTAGTCCCTTACAAAAGTGGAGAATATCTCCTTTAATTAACTAAACATCAAATGCAGCTGGGACCAAATGCATGGGTCTCCCAGTTACAAGCTCCAAGGGAAAGAGCTGATAGTTTTGGAAGGGAGCAGCTCTTATATTCAATAGGACCATAGAAAGTGCTTTAGGCCAAGACAATTTTAATGTTTCCATAAATTTAGCCAATTGTGTTTTAATGATGTCATTTGTTCTTTCCACCAGTCCACAGGACTGAGGGCGGTGGGCACAGCGAAAGTGTTGTAATATAAACCAAAGAGAGTATATTTGCTTCATGATGTGGCCAGTAAAGTGCGTTCCTCCGTCACCATGTAATTTCAAGGGTATGTCCTAAGCAGATATTATCTTTTCTACAAATACTTTTGCAACAGCTTAGGTAGCAACACACTAGCAAGAAAATGCCTCAACCCAATGACAAAACACACACCTCATGACAAGGACTTAGTTGCAACCATGAGAAGGTGGTAGATCCATTTGCCAGATCTCGAAAGACCCAGTAGGTAAATCAAAATGGCTGAGAGCTGTCTGAATCATTTTCCCTGGGTGAAATTTTGGACAAACAGTGAAGGTTAACAGCACTTTCTTAGCAGCCTTAGAAACATTTCCCACCAATATTGCCTCATAAAGCTTATAGTTTGTCAGTTGCCCAGTGAGTCATTTGATGGGCTATTTCAAGTACTTGTTTGTGTGGGTTTTTTTTTTTCCCATAGATTCTGGTAGTACTGGTTTGTTATTTGGATCACACTTTAAATTTGTTAAGGAACTAAAAACAGAACAGCCAGTCCAATAAAGTTTTTCTCTATGTGTATGCTGGCTTAGGCATCCTTTACAAGGAGATTCAAATCTTCTCTAGGAAAACAGGATTTGTTTTGAGGTTCCCAGTTTCAACATAACTTAAAGCAGGGTGTTTTTGTTGCTTGATCATCTAAATTATTTCCTTTAAACCCATCCACCTCAGATCACAACCTGAGCCAAAATTCAAGAGCCGAATGCTTAACCAGCTGAGCCACCCAGGTGACCCCCAAAGCTACATTTTTTTAAAATTTAATACCCCTCAGATTTAAATATCTTGTTTCCAAGGCAGATCAAAATCACAAACAACTATAAAGCTTTAGCAGTAACTGTCTGTTTAACCTTTTTGCTTAAATGTAAAAGGCTCTGTCTGTTTGGACCATAAAATTCTGACTGTTGTGCCAAAGTAGTCATTGTGGTAAAGAAGCTGCGTCCATTACTTGTAAGGGAGTGGTAATAGTACTCCCAGCCAAGTTTTTCCTTCCATTATTCCTATATAGGAACCATCAGTAAACCAAGAGAGTTCCATTATTAGTTTTCTGTAAGTCAGCTCTAGGTGTCAGCAGTTGGCCAGTCAAGGTTAGAAGAGCCGTGCCGAGTCTCGACAATAGGTAAAGGGAGAAGAATTTCAGGGAGATTTCTTGTTGGAAGCGGACCCAGGCTCTGCAGACAGGTGCAGCAGAATCCTGGAACCGCGTCCATGGCTCCAAGGCTCCTCCCAGTAGCCCGCCAGGCTGGGCCAGTGGATTCCCGCCCCTCCCTCGGCTGGGGTCCACGCCGCAGATGCCCCGCTGCTACCTCCACGGGGGCCTGGTGCACGCCATCGCATGAGATGGGGAGTGAGAGTAGGGCAGAACCTGAGCTGCTCCTCGGGTGGCCCCTGGAGGTGGCGGCAGAGCCTGCTTCCTGAATGACAGGTCCTGCAGTGGATGTTATAGCTGTAATCTCTTTGAAAAGAAAAAAAAATGCAACGAAAAGTAGTGTAAGGCTAAGTTAGAAGAGGTGAATTGGTTCACAGAAAGTTGTTGAGTGTGATGGGAATTTAAGAAGGCTTCTGCACAAGAAGCAAATGCATAAAGGAGAGCCCATGACTATCCCTCCTGCTGGTCTGGTTAAAGCTATTGTAGCTGAAATTGCTCTCAAGCAAGGCAGTCCTTTGGCTACTGGGTCTGATGCTGGCTGCAAAAGCCAAGAGGTCTATACTGAACTCCGTATTTTTAATATGGGCACCCAAGGCATTTCCTTATTTCTCATTGTAAAAAGAAAGAAAACAATGCTGATAATTAGGGTGTCCCAATAGGAGGGCTGAGGAGTCATTTTAATTGGCCATGTATTTTCTTCCCATTGTATGGTATCCAATTTGTCAGATTTTAGTAGGATATAACAGAGTTGGGTAATTAAGGACAAATTCGGTGTCCAGTTCTTACAGTATCCTTCAAGGCCTAAAAATTCTACAAGGTATCTCTTGGTTTGTGTCTGTGGGAGGCTTAAATAAATGCTCTGGAGTCTGTTGGGGTGTAAGAGGAGACCTTGGTCAGAGATTAAATGTTCCAAATATTTAACTGGAGTCTGGATGAATTGAAGTTTTTCTTTGAGACTTTGTGGTCTTTAGTTGCTAACAGTTTAAGGAGGTGGATACTATCCTGCTTACATGCTTCATTGTAAGGGGAGCAAAGGGGAAGATCATCAACATACTGTTGATAAGGGTTGATTTTTTTTGTGGGAAAGTGTCATCTGCCAAATATGCATGAAGATTTGTGAAAAATAAGGACTTTCTGGGTAGTCCTATGGCATCACTCTCTAAGCATATTGTTGTCCTTCCCAAATAAAAGCAAATAAAAATTGGCTTTGGAGATCCACAGGGATACTAAAAAAGGCATTACAGAAATCAAATTACAATGAAAATCTTACTCTTTATGGGAATGGAGGTTGGAGACTGTGACGGTTAGGGAGAACTGGGGTCAGGGAAAGAATGTTATTGTTGGCTTTGGGGTCCTGGACAGACTTGCACCCTTGTCCATGAGGTTTCTTTACAGAAAGGATGAATGTATTACAAGGGCTGATACAAGGTTTTGAGGCTTGCATTCCTCTATAATTGGTTTTATTCCTGCAATAGCTTCAACATTTAAAGGGTATTGCCTGTTATTAGGAAGGGGTTTGCTTGGATTAACTTGAAACTTTACTGGGGAAGCAGAATGGATCTGCCTGATATCTATCATGGATTTTCCCCTAAGTCCTTTAAGAAGTTTTTCTAAGAAAGTTAAGCTCTCAGTGTCCTTATTAGATGAGTTAGGGAGAAAGAATATTAGAGGTATTGAATGGTTTCCAATGACAGTTGAAAGAGGGGTTGAATTGATTTTAAGAATGATTTCTCTTTCAGGTCACCTGGGAGGCTCAGTCTGTTAAGTGGCCGACTCTTGGTTTTGGCTCAAGTCATGATCTCAAGGTTGTGAGATGGAGTCCCGATTTGGGCCCTGTGCTGAGTGTGGAACCTGCTTAGCATTCTCTCTCTCTCCCTCTTTGCCTGCCCCTCCCCTGCTTGTTTGCTTGTTCTCTCTCTCTCTCTCTCTCTCCCCCTCTCTCTTTCTCTCTCTCAAAATAAATAAACATTTTTAAAAAGATAATGATTTCCTTTTTTTGGGAAAAGGAAATGGCAGTGTGGTATTTTTCTAAGAAGTCTCTTCCAAGTAGATGGACAGGAGCTAAGAGAACTAGTAAAAAGGAATGCCTATCCTGAAAAGGTGCCTAACTGAAAAGGTAAGGAAAGAGACTCATAAGCTGTTAAGGAAGGGTCTATTAGAAATTCCCACCAGTTGAATTTTTTCTGTATGGGATTGTTTGAACATGAACACAGAAGAGTTGCTCCAGTGTCAAATAAAATGGTAAGAACCTCATTTCTAATCATTAAGGAAGTTTCACCCAGATGATTAAGGGGCAAAATCAGAAAAACCTCTTGCATTTCCTGGGAGTAGTCTCTGTCCATTAGAGGGCTTGAGGGTTTAGCATTAGAGAATTGCCATTGGTATTTACAAACATGGAAGATATAGGGGCACTTGGGTGACTCAATCGGTTAAGCATCCATCTCTTGATATTAGTTCAGGTCATGATCTCATGTTTTTTAAGTTTGAGTCCACATGGCCTTTGCACTGACAGCACAGAGGCTGATTGACATTCTTTCTCTCCCTTTTTCTCTGCCCTTCCCGTTTGAGTGTGCTCTCTCTCTTTCTCAAAATAAATAAATACTTAAAATAATTAAAAAAACTAATTGAAGCTAATTATAGCATTCATAAACTAGTTTATTAAGCTTTGGAGTACATGTCTGGATTTTTTTATTCCAATCAATGGCTTTAGGGAAGACATGGAGCATGGCTTCATGTAAAGCTTTAGCAATGCACCCAACAGGTACCCTGTCCTGTGGTAAAACCCAGTGGAGATCATCTAATGGCATGCAGCCTTTGGCATCCAATGTTGAGCGTGACCCTTTCTAACAAGTAGATGGACCAACTGATAAATATTAAAAAAAAAAAGAATGGTATGTTTGTATGACAATATTAAATGTGACAGCAAACTGATGAAAGTCTTAAGAAATCCTTAGAAACTCCTTAGCAATAGCTCTCAATTCAGCCTCTGTCTAGGGAGAATATAAAATGTTCAGGAGTATAACTTCTAGGTCTAACCTTGAAAAGGTGCATTGAAACAGGACAATGTAAAGAGAATAAAAAAGTAAGATCTAGAGAGGTCTTGGGATATTGAGAATAAAGAAGGAGTTTGGCCACAGAGAGACAAAGAAAAATAGAAGAGAGAGAGAGAGAGAAGCAGCAGGAGGTGGCTGAAGAGAAGAGTAATTCTGTAAAGCCTTATGATTCTTTTCAAACTGAAAATTTTTCTCTCTTAAGTTGGAAACAGTATTCTGAAAAGAGGCAATCAGTCTTGAGTTCATTTTGAAGTTTCCAAATACCAATTAAGCAGCCTATTTGATTTGTCTGGTTTTAAATCTGTGCTTGTCAAGTCAAGTTCTGTGAGTTCAAAAGAGCCCCAAAGTGACCAATGAATTGTAGATAATTTTTGGAATTTTCAGTCCACTGGGATAAATATTTATAAGAAGAAGAATTCTAGTTCTTAAACATGAAACCAACTGGATTCGCTGAGGGAGGAACCTCTTGAAAAAACTTGGAATAAGAAACCAGTTCAAGAGGCTAGCATTTATTTGGTATCAAATAATTGAAATTCAGGGTACACAGATTTAAATAGATGCCCATACAGTGTCCTGATTACAGGAAGTGGACTCAGGATTTTTACAGACATAAAAAATATTAGGTAAGTTGTTTTAAAGAACAGTTCATTGTTCTGACAAGCAGGGCTATTTGTACATCACTGATTGGTCAGGTAAAGTGGTCTCCAGGTAAAAGTTCATTTTTAGCAGTCTTTTCAAACAAGGTTTCTCATTCTTGCTGACTTCTTCGAATGCTGAAGTTTGGCCCATTTCAAAGATTTAGGGAACAGGATGTGCAAGGCAATTCATCTGCAATAACTGTTCCAGGTCTAATTTTAAAAGTGCTGAAATTATGGAAAGACCCAAAATGTCCATCGACGATGAATGGATAAAAAAAAAAGATGTAGTGTGTGTGTATACACAAACACACACACATACACACATGCGCACACACGCACACACACATGGACTATTACTCAGCTATCAAAAAGGATGAAATCTTGCCATTTGCAATGACATAGATGGTGCTAGATTGTATTATTCTCAGCAAAATAAGTCAGAGAAAGACAAATACTCTATGGTTTCATTCATACGTGGAATTAAAGAAACAAAACAGATGAACATAGGGGAAAGGGAAAAAAAAAAGACAGGCAAACCAGAAAAACACACTTAACTGTAGAGAACAAAATGAGAATTACTGAGGATAGGTGAGGGGATGGGTTAGGTACGTGATAGGTTTTAAGGAGGGCACTTGTTATGAGAACGAGGTGTTGTGTATATAAGTGACAAATCACTACACCTGAAACTAAAATAAATAAATAAATAAATAAATAAATAAATAAATAAATAATAAAAATAAAAATGGCTCTACTTATGTCATTTTTTATAAGTATAAAGTGGGTGAATTAATTTAGATACATTTAAGAAATGCTATTTGAAAGTATGGACTTAGTAACTCATCTTTGAATATTATAAAATAAAATTACTGAGTGCTTTAATATACAAAGGAGGGGCAAATATTGGTTCAGGGCATAGCGTGAGTTATTTATTGCATTATTCTATTACTTAATAAAATGTTTCATATTTATATTTTTCAGATCATATTATACTCTACCTTTGCTGTTTTTAGACTTTATCTCTATCATTTTTGGTGTAAGGTATTACACATTAATATACTAGAAAAAAAGGCAAGTATAATGTTTTTCTCCCAATAGTGTACTCTGTCAAAGTTTAAGTTGTTATTTAACATGTTTGATTATTCTAATTTCTAATTAATGGTTTATTAGTATTTTTAGGTGAATCATGTAAGTTCTTGATGTCATGGGTTCCTTTCTGTGTTATGTAAGACATTGGATGGAGAGATACTCTCTTTAGGTGAACCAAATAAAAGTTGAAAGCTAAATTTTGAAATGAAATTCAGAGTAAAAAGTTAATCTAATTGATTTTGGATCACAATCATTTTTATGTAAATTAGATTATATTTTTAATTATGCACATTGATACCATCTTGTCGTCTGTGGAGCAGATGTCCTTTCCATACAGAAACACTAATACTAAATACCAAAACTGTGAAATAAATATGTCTACATAGCATCATGGCTTTAGGATATTTCTCATGATACATAATAGTTTTTACTATGCCAGGCTTATAGTGTATAGTGTTTATTATTGAATTTTTCATTCAAACACAACTAGTTTTGACTTCTGTCCATGATGTTGACTGTCTGAGTGAATTGGAGTTGGTTAGTTAACCATATCCATGTCATGTGTTCACTTTCTTCAATGGTCAGGTAACAATGCCTACACAAGGAATATTAAATAATATATGTATAAGACTTAGTTTATGACACATAGTAAATTTTGGTTGTTAAGACACTACAGTGTCTAAAATATGCTATAATCTTAGGGGTGCTTGGGTCTCTCTGTTGGTTAAGCGTCCAACTTTTGATTTCAGCTCAGGTCATGGTATCACAGTTCGTGAGTTCAAGCCCTGGGTCAAGTTCTGTGTTGATTGCTTGGATCCTGCTTGGGATTGTCTCTCTCCTCTCTATCTGTCCCCCCTCTGCACTCTCTCTCTCTCACTCAAAAATAAATAAACTTTAAAAATATGTTATAATATTTTTTAAACATTTTTTAAATGTTTATTTAGTTTTGAGAGAGAGAGAGTGGGAAAGAGGCAGAGACAGAAGCTACAGAATCCAAAGCAGTCTGCAGACTCAGAGCAGTCAGCACAGAGCTGACTCACAAATGTGAGACATGACCTGAGCCAAAGTTGGATATTCAACTGACTGAGCCACCCAGGCGCCCCAAAATATTCTCTAAACTTAAAGGTTTCTTTAGATTTCCATTTTTTAAATGTATTTAATTAGAGTCATCTGTAAAGTATTATTTTTATTGAAGTCTTTTAGAACTTTGGACAGTGTTAGGTATTTCTTATACATATCCCACAGAAAAGTTGGTTTTATATATATATATATATATATATATATATATATATA
>CM053577.1:85621776-85686638 GCA_028646485.1 Cryptoprocta ferox | reverse complement strand
TATATATATATATATATATATATATATATATATATACATATTTTAAATGATCTTTAGGAAAGAGATTTTAAGTATAGATGTTGTGCATCTCCCAAATCACAGAATAATCTTTGAGAGAATATTGTGTCAACAATTTTATTATACTACATATAAAATCTCTTTTTTGAAGATACTAGCATTTTATTTTTTTTACTTTTATTTTTTATGTTTATTTTTGAAAGAGAGAAAGAGAGAGAGAGTGCTCGAGAGAGAGAACCCACAAACCACAAGATCATGACCTGAGCCAGAGTCTGTTGCCTAACCGACTGAGCCACCCAGGTACCCCGAAGATACTAGTATTTTAAATGGTATTAGAATTCTTGCTGTGAAGAAAACATTTTTTATAGTTTTATTTATTTTGAGAAAGAGAGACTGCATGGACACACAAATGCACACACTCACACATGCAAGCAGGGAAGGGACAGAGAGAGAGGAAGAAGTAGAATCCTAAGCAGGCTCTACGCTCAGCCCAGAGCCAGACACGGGGCTTGATCTCATGACCCTAAGATCATGACCTGAGCCAAAATCGAGCTGGTTGCCTAACCGACCGAGCCACCCAGGTACCCCAAGAACATTTTTTTTTTAGCAAAAATTTCTCAAAATTATTTGCCCAAGAAACTTTCTCCCATATTCTACTTTTGTGTGTGGATGTGTGATAGTATAACTGTAATCACAGATAGAAGAGCTAACCCCACACCTGATTACCTTGCTACCCTACTCAAACCATGCAATGTTTTCTCATCAGCACAGAGTAAAAATCATTCTTCCTATGGTTTGCAAAGAACCACATAATTAAACTCCTGGTTTTTCTTCATCTTCAGATTTTGGTCAGGGTCATTCCATTTCAACCACATAGAGTGCTTCTGTCCCAAGGCTTTTCCCTGTTGTTAGCAATATCTGAAATACATTTTTCTCAGATAATTGCAGCTTTATTCAGGCCTCCAAAATCGGCTTTACCATTCTATCTATAATGGCATTCTTATGAAATCATCTTGTCCCTACCTTTTTATATTTCCTCTTAATATTGATCACCTACTACCTGAAAATTATACTCAATATTTATAGCACTAATTTCTATCCCCCACCACAACTGGAAACGTAAGTTTTATGAGAACAATCACTTAAGATTCCTTTGTTTACTGTTATTATCCATCAGTATGTAAAATATGACCGATATATAGTAAAACCCAAATATTTATGAAAATTTAGCATTCATCTCATCAGAATTCAAAACTTAAAGGTTGCACCTGAAACAAATAAATACACTGTTTAAAGTGATTTAAATAAAATCACTTTTGAGTTATCAATATTTTACCTCATCTATGAATTAGGTGTGATTGAGTTAATACTTCTAATATTGAATTTGAGATAACAAAAATCTATCTTTTTATAACTCCCATCCACTGAGAAAAATGAAACTGAGAAAAGCGAGGAAAAATATTATTATTTTTTAGGTTTATTTGTTTTGAGAGAGAGAGAGAGAGGGAGAGGGGGGGGGAGAGAACAGAAAAGAGGGAGGGCCAGAGAGAGAGAATACCAAGGAGACATCACACTGACAGCATGGAGCCTGATGTGGGGCTCGAACTTATGAACTGTGAGATCATGACCTGAGCCAAAACTAAGAGTTGGACACTTAACCCACTAAGGCACCCATGCGCCCCCATGGAGGGAAGTAATATATTGACTTATTCCTGAAATACAAAGAAATAGAAAGAAAAATGTAAAGAGTACTGGAGACACTATACAACCCAAATGCATTTTTGTTTAAAGTGTTCAAAGACAGTTTTTGGTACTAATTAGTGGAAATTAAATCTGAATTATTTGTGTGTGTATCTCTTCTCTTACTTACAGTTGTTATTTTTGTAACACATACAATTACCTAGTTTTAAGTTTCTTATATTTCCATCCAAGATAACTCAGGATTGTTAGGAAAAGCAGGATTAAAAAATATAACACTCTAAATTCTTTTTGAAATCAATCATAAAATTAATGTTATTTTTTTCTCTCCCCCATACTATGCTACAGTTTACTGTTTACTGTTAAGTGTAAGTTTCAAATGCTAACTGCACATCTGATGAGTCTAGGGATTTAAACAGTTATTATAGAAAACTGACAAGTTCTTATAAAAAACAGAATTCAGTCTCTTACCTTCTATTTACTCAAAGGATAAGTTTTACAACTGTGTTATCACCACCAACCAAAGTTGATTTAAGAGACATGATGTCTTCTTTTTTTTTTTTAAAGGCATGTCTTCCATAATAATTGATGCAAGAGAGACCCCTAGCAGCATCTGCACATGCTGAACTCTTAAATCAATGATACTGGCTTCATTCCCAAGTAACAGGTGTACCTACATTGATTAATCCTTTTTTGCCACCAAGAAAAGGAAATACAACATCAGGGTCATTCACCCTGACTTTTCCAAATATTCATGGTATGATGTAATTTTGCAAAAATATAGGTAGCACTTCACTTTTTAACCCTGCACTGCCTAGCCAATTGAAATGGATGGAGTCATAGGTGGCAATAAAGCACAACATGGATGCTATTCAGGATGAAATAATACTTGGCTGGAAGCCACAATACTGAAAACCAAAATCCCTGACCATTTGCCTATTCCAGTCACAGATTTACAAAAGATATATGGAAAAAGGGTATACAAGACAAAAAGTTCCCTATTTTAAAAATTAAGATATGATACCTCAAACTTGTCAGCAACTTTGAGTAGCTACCGAGAATAGTTGGAAGAAATGGGTTCAGTGGTGGCCTGAAACTGGACTCTCTAGATGGACACATGAAAGATAAGAAAAGTAACCCCAAGGTGAGAATCCAAGAAGGAGGAAAGCAATGATATTCACAGTAGAACCAGTCAAATCTATACCTCAAACTCCCTCTGGGATGATATTTCTTACTAAACAATAAAGAGCAGCCTGAGATCTTCTTATCATATTGTCCAACCAGATGATAGAGGGATATTACAAAGAGAGACAAGACAATAATAGATTCCCCATTATCAATGGCCCAAATGAGTATTTACCACTCATTTGAGCTGACTTGCATTTACAATACAGGATGAAAGGGAGAAGAAAGCTTACTCTCTTTAGAAGCCAAAATTTTTCTTACCTTTTGTTCTTTATTTTTAACCCACTGGGCTTAGAAGTCAGACTGTTTTCAGCCAGAAATGTTATATCTGTGAAGGAAGAAACTCAACAGAGTACAGTAAGCCTTCCTCCATTTTTTTATTCTCATTAATCTAATATTCATATTCACCCAGAACAATGGCATATACATTTTAGCCACAGAGGCCTCTTCAATGGAACACAAGGGGACAATTAAGTTTACTTTAAGAATACATATGTTATAGAATAAAATTTTAATCTTCTAGATCCCATTTAGAAGTGCCAACACATTTTCTATCCAAACTCACTCAATAAGGGCTACACAGTGGACACTATATAATAACATGATGCTAGCAATAAGGAGGACTTCAAATTTGTCCCTACCTCATAAACTTTGACAGTGGGAACCTCTCACATTTTCAAGTGAACCTATTGATTCCACAGTGAAATTAATGTTCCACAATATATATAAAAGCATCTGACCCACTCAATTTTCTTATTCTGCTTTGTGCAAGCCAGGGAGGTTTCCCTTGGTGCCTATTTGGAATTTGCTTCTTTCAATGAGCAGGCCCATTATCTCCTCTAGTGCTTGTTCCCATTCACTCCTTCACCACTGAATAACCCCAACTGCAATTTTCTCTTAGGGGCAAGAAGAGACATAAGAATATAACAGCAGCTCTCTCTGAAAAAATTTAGAACAATGAAACAATTTCAAAATCATTGTTCAGATGCTTAGAATCTTCACACTAATATCTTCTTAAAATATAATTTTTCAGCAAAGTAATTGTTTCCAGAACCCAAAAGAATTCAATCTAGAATCATATAAGATAATTACACTGTATCAAGCTTTACTAATAATTTTAAAGATCAAGTAATCTGGAGACCAGACAAAGCAGGGAGAGATCATCCCATGTGGCTCTTCTGTGACCCCTCCCTTTTCACATCATACACATGATTTCTGCTCCAGATTAATAAGAGAGGTTTCAATAAGAGGTTCACAGGTTACCCCATACAGAAAGATGTTATGAAAAATTTATGTCCTATACCCCAGAGAATTGTATTGTTTATGTGACATTCTCCGTAAATTATGTTTGCTTTACTTAAGCAATCCTAATCCAGGGACATTAAGATTACTGCATAGATAATGACTAGTGTCATTCATCTATTTCCCCAGACATTCAATTATCATATTTACAAGGAAATCACACTAGGTCGCCTGATTTTTTTTTTCTTTCCTCCAGTGTCCCCTTATTCATTAATCATGGAAGAAATTGATCATAGGAGAGAGGACCAGCCCTGAGCTCTGGTGGAGAGCAAACCACCACATCTGGCTGGACCCTGAGCCTTGACTAGCTCCCCTCTTCTGTGCCCCCATGCCTATAGGCAGCATCCATGGCACCTAGCCAGAATGGCATGATCTTGAAGCCCCTTTTCCACAAGGGCTCACAGTGGGTGTGTGGCCACATGGTTCAACCAGATGGCATGGAAGTTCAGCAGACACAAGGCCTGGCAAGCCAGAGAAAGCCCCATCACCCTGCATCCCCTGTCTGGACCTGTCTGGACCCATCTGGCCCATCATGAGTTGTTCTATGAGGAAGTAGCACAACAAAGTATGAGCTGGTAGGGGTTTCTGCTTGGAAGAGTTAGGGTGGCTGGCATTGACAAGAAGGTGGTATGAACTATTGGGATCTCAGTGGATCCAAGAAGGCAGACAAGTCCACAGACTCCCTGCAGGCTAATGTGCAGTGGTGGAAGGAGTACCACTCCAAGCTTATCCTCTTCTCCAAGATGCCCTTTGCGCCCAAGAAGGGAGATAGCTCGGCTCACGAACTCAAATTGGCTACCCAGCTGACAGGACTACTCGAGCCCAGAGGGAATGTCTCTAAGAAGGAGAAAGCCAGAGTTATTACAGGGAAGGAAAAGAACTTCAAGGTGTTGACCAATCTTCACATGGCCTGGGTCACTGCACTGCTCTTTGGCATCCAGGCAGAAAGGGCCAAAGGAACTGTAGAACAGGATGTTAAAAAAGAAAAATAAAGTGTCATTGGCAGCTTACAATTAAAAAAAGGAGAAATTGATCACAGGCTGGCTGTTACAACTTTTTCCTGCCTAGTCTGCTATTAACCTTGGTCAGTGTCTCCTTATCACATTAAAATAATTTAATGTTTATTTATTTTTGAAAGAGTGAGAGAGACAGAGACAAAGACAGAGAAAGACAGAGTACAAGCAGGGGAGGGGCAAAGAGAGAGGGCGTCACAGAATCTGAAGCAGGCTCTGGGCTCTGAGCTGTCAGCACAGAGCCTGACACAGGGCTCAAACCCACAAGCCATGAGATCATGACCTGAGCTGAACTCGGATGCTTAACCAACCAAACCACCCAGGCACCCCTCTCCTTACCACATTTTAAAAGATATTGAACAACATTTAGGGCAATAATTTATCCTAAAGAATATGTCTACTAAATCCAAGATGAACATCAGGATCTGAACAATCCAATGGGAATAGGATCTATTAACCATGATTTTTAATTATATTACCAGGTACCCAAAGGGTACATAAATTCAAATTTATGTATATTATTTGTACCTTTGGGTATATGATTTGAAGGGATGTATGCACTCTGATATTTATAGCAGCATTATCAATAATAGCCAAATTATGGAAAAAGCCCACATGTCCATTGACTGATGAATGGATAAAGAAGTGGTATATATTATTCAGCTATCAAAAAGAACGAAATCCTCCCATTTGCAATGATGTGGGTGGAGCTAGAGAGTATTACACTAAGCGAAATAACTCAGTAAGAGAAAGACAAATTCCATATGATTTCACTCATATGTGGAATTTAAGAAACAAAACAGATGAATATAGGGAGGAAAAAGAGACAGACAAACCATAAAACAGACTCTTAACTATTGAGAACAAACTGAGGTTTGCTGGAGGAGAGGTTGGTGGAGGGATGGACTAAATGAGTGATGGTCATAAAGGAGGGCCTTGCTGTGATAAGCTTTGGGTGTTTTATGTAAGTTATGAATCACTAAATCTTGTACCTGCAACTAATATTACTATATGTTAACTAACTAGCATTTAAATTAAAACTTGGAAGAAAAATTTTTAAAAAATAAACATGGTATTAAAACCATATAACTCCATAGGCCTTTGGATAATTTTTATAGTTTTCAATCAGCTCTTTTACTCTTATTACTCCATCATTCACAGTTATTTGAATCTATTTATAGATGTTGATGGGGACACTTATTTTCATCTATAATTTTCTACAGCCAAGTTCACATTTCCCAGTTGATCCATATCCATATGTATTTCTACACAAGTATAAAATCAGAACTTCATATAAACTGCTACTAAGTTTCTAAAATATTGTCTTATCCTGTGGATTGTCATTGAAATAATAAGCTTTTTATTCAATTCTACCAGTGTGCATGTAAATCCTTTGATACACTATGTAAGTAAGGCAGAGAGGTTAAATGTTGGACATACCACATTTCAGTTAAAATTGCAATGCTTTTCCTGCTCAATAGTCACACTTTCCAAGCACCATACATTTCCATTTTCCAGGAAGGATATTAGAAGTCACTCTTCACTAAATCCAGGGTTCCAGATGGTTTGTGGACATAACTATATATTACATATCATAGTACAAATTTTTATAGACACTGGGTTTCCAAGCACAAAATTCTTATACAGTACATAAGACTAAGAAGTTCTAACCTTTCCCTTTATAGTTTATATATATGTCAATCTGTTAAAATAACAATAGTATTAAATTAGTATGTTTTTCTACTCACCAAAAATGTGTCTGCCAAATATCTGAAATGTGGAGGGGAGAAGAGTAAAGAATGAGTTCAAAATTAAGCAACCATCAGCTTAATATAGACTGCTATATTAAAAAGATGTTATATATAATCCAAACAGTTACCACAAATAAAATTAAACAGTAATAGGTTTTCAAAACATAGAGAAGAAGGAATCCAATTATATCGTGAAAGAAAACCAGCCATGAGAGAAAGAAGAAAAGATCAGAGAAAAACTACAGAATCAACCACAAAACAAATAATAAATGGCAATAAATACATATATATCAATAATTCCTTTTAATGTAAATGGACTAAATGCTCCAATCAAAAGACATAGGGTGACAGATGGATTTAAAAAAATAAGACCTATATGCTGCCTATAAGACACTCATTTCAAACCTAAAGTCACCTGAAGATTGAAAGTGAGGAGATGGAGAAACATTTATCATATAAATGGATGTCGAAAGAAAGATGGAGTAGCAATACTTACATCAGACAAAATAGACTAAAACAAAGTCTATAAAAAGAGACAAAAGACACTGTCTAATGATAAAGGGGACAATCCAGCAAGAAAATCTAACAATTATAAATATTTATGCATCCAATATGAAGCACCCAAATACATAAAACAATTATTAACAAACATAAAAGAACTAAATTATAATAATACAATAATAGTGGGGGACTTTAATATCAGACTTCCATCAATGGACAGATCATTCAAATAGAAAATGAACAAGGAAAACAGTGGTTTTGAATTATATCCTGGACCAGATGGATTTAATAGATACATTCAGAACATTCCATCCAAAAATAGCAAAATACACATTAATTTCAAATGCACAAGGAACATTCTCCAGAATAAATCACATACAAGCCTCAACAAATTCAAAAATATCAGTCATAACATGCATCATTTCTGACCAGACTATGAAACCAGAAATCAACCACAAGAAAAACATGGAAAGATCACACAAAAACATAGAGGTTAAACAACATGCTACTAAACAATAAATGTGTCAACCAAGAAATCAAAGAAGAAATCAAAAAGTTCATGGAAACAAATGAAAATGAAAACACAATGGTCCAAAACATTTAGGATATAGCAAGAGCTGTTCTAAGAGGGAATTTTATAGCAATACAGGCTTACATCAAGAAGCAAGAAAAATCTCAAACAACCTAATCTAAAGGAGATAGAAAAAGAACAAACAAAACCTAAAATGAGTAGAAGGAAGGAAATGATAAAGATTGGAACAGAAACAGAAATAGGGGAACTGGGTGGCTCAGTCGGTTGAGTCCAACTTCAGTTCAGGTCATAATCTCACAGTCTGTGAATTCGAGCCCTGCATCTGGCTTTCTGTTGACAGCTCCGAGCCTGGAGCCTACTTTGGATTCTGTGTCTACCTCTCTCTTTGCCCTCCCCTGCTCACACTCTGTCTCTGTCTGTCTCTCTCTCTCAAAAATAAATAAACATCTAAAATATATAATTAGAGAATCCCTGAGACATGCTCAAGTTTTACCTGACGGTATTACATGGATTCTTAAATGGAAAATGAAAGACACAATTTTATTTCATTCAGAACACATCAAGAAGAGCTTGCCCAACAGGTTGGTTTATATACAGGTTTATATATAATCAGTAGGATATATACATTAAATTTTCCTGAAAGAGACCTTATTAATATACAAATACAATAAAAACAAATATACTGTGTATTAATCATCTATATACTGGTTTAAATGTTGTCCTAGTAATAACAAAAATCTTTTAGAAGCATTATAGGTGTATGTAATTAGAAGATCATTTCCTATTTCTTGCCCATTGAGAACACATTACATATAATTGGATGTAAGTTGACATATTTATCAGCATATTTTTTAGTTTAGTGTTAATTAATCCATTTCATAGAAGGAGAAAGTGAAACATAATATGAATGAACTGTTTATCTATAATACTTCAAGAGTAATAGGCATAAAGTCAAGAAAACCAAATTTCAGGGCATAATCTTAATGAGTAGATAAAGATGTGTCAGCATGATCCAGGAACCTCTGGGCATCCAGCAAATTGGCCGTATGCTAATTTCACTCTCAGAGCCATTTCCAGAAGCTAAAATGTAGCTGGACTGGGAAATAGTTGCGCTGTGCTCCTGTAAGCCTGGTATATCCATGTTTTTGAGACATTTGGAGACAGAGTGAAGCAGACCCATGAGGAATTTCTACAACTCCCAGTAAACAGTAAATCCCATTTTATAAATTACAGATTATCAAGGCTGGTTGCTAATCTCTAGGGCACCCTTTTTTCTGACTTTATGCAGCTTGTTTTACAAAAACCCACAGAAGTGTTATAGAATATACTATGTGTGATCCCCAAACACAATATTTTTAACAATTGATATTCATGTAGAGCCTCAAACTATATGCTTTCTAAAACACATTTGCCTCTGATTATCCTAACAACAATTTTCTTTAATTTTTTTTTTGTTGTTTATTTATTTTTGAGAGACAGAGACAGAGGCAGACACAGAATGTGGGTGGCGGAGGGACACAGAGAGAGAGGGAGACACAGAATCTGAAGCAGGCTCCAGGCTCAGAGCTGTCAACACAGAGCCTGACCTGGGGCTCAAACTCATGAACTGTGAGCACATGAGATCATGACCTGAGTCAAAGTTGGACACTTAATTGACTGAGCCATCCAGGCACCCCATAGCAACTTTCTTTAGAGAATAATTTGTTATTCACATTTTGTTTAAAAAGAAGTAGACATAAAGGAGTTTTGTGGCTTGAGTCAAGATACTTTCATGCATATAACAAACACTGTGCAATTCTTAAATGCAAAACAAGAACATGTAAGAGAATTAAAAATAGACTTCCCTTGTCATTAAGTAATCACAATAAATATGTAAACACCTACTACTAAAGACTAATATACATGTCAATAGGAGAGGTCAACAAAATGGTGCAGCATTCAGAGGATGATGTAAAAGCTTATGAAAGGCTTCTTATGGAAGAAGACTTTACAGTTAGATTTCAAAAGAATGCAGAATTTTACAGAGAACTAGAATGAGGAAAGGAAGGACACTCCAGGCAGAGGCAGTAGCACTATCCACTTTCAAAAGCATGAAGCCCATCTTATGTGCCTAGAAAAACAGATATGCTGGTATACTAAGATCCTAGATCTTCTAGCTTGGCTCCTGTTCATTCTTCCCACAACTTCAAGCTGTTTCTGGGCATAAGGAAGTTTCTCTAGCCTGTGAGTGATTGAGGATCGAAAATGAATTAAGTTCAGTCCCCTGGAGTTCAATTAGGGTTCCCCAGGGTGTCTTTGAAAGAGTCTTGGAAAAGTCTCAACATTGAGATTCAATTTGGAGGTGCACCACTGGGCCTGGAATATTACACCCCAGAGTCATCTGTCAATCATTTTCCATCTCCTGGTAACTGACTACAGAGGAAGAAAGTAATTGGATGCCCATGGGGGGGCCACCTTCTGAAACTTCATTGTTGATAAGCATCTAATTTTTTGATGGTATAAAGAGAAAAGACAATCAGACCACAGGGAAAACCAGAACTGAGAGTCTCTGAGTAGGATGATAAACTCTTCTACACATATGAGTACTGTATGAGAATTGTTAATATTCAGTTCTCTATTTTCAGGGTTTTTAAAATATTCTCCCTCCCCATATCTCCTTAGCCTCACAACCCATATATCTTACAGAATCATCACTGCAATTACTTTCTTTTATAAGAAAATAGATTTAGAAATTTTGCTGTCTAAAACATACATTTCTATTAGCTTTTTCTTTTCTTTTTTGTGAAAGTTATTTCCTACTGTTTTTAAAGCTTTGATTTTTTAATGACTTTTATGAAATCATGAAAAAAAAATAAAAATGTAAAACTGTGTGTCTCCTTTTCAAAATTTAACTTCAATGTACGAAAGCCCACTTTGCTTCTATGTTGTGCAAGAAATAGCATATTTTTAGTAAAATAGTAAAGGTTGAAATAGGGCAGTCTCATTTTATTTCTGCAAATATAATAAAATATACCAATAGAGCTAAAAACTGAGTATTTCATCATGCTAGTTTTATCTTTGCCATTGAAATAAATAAATTTTATTTTTTGTACAGTGAATTGTATATTCTTTTTTCTTTTGTTTTCCACTTGTTTTCTTCAAAAATTTTCACAAATAATAATTTTTACTGTGTTTTCATTTGGTCATTTGGATATGATTTTGAGTTTCCTGGATATTGTGTCTAAAAATGCATCTTTTATTTTAGAGCCATGAAATATAAAATTAAAAAATATGTATATATTGTAATTGTTCAAATGACAATATAATTGAAACATTAATGAGATTAGAACTATTTAATTTTCAAAATACTCTTTTTAAAACCAATTTTTTCATTATTTTCACTTGAAATCAGAGTCTTTAGCCATATACATATAAGTACAATACTTACAACATAAGTAACATCTGTTGCCACACACTCAATTTCCTTCTAAGTGCCTAAGAATTAAATAAAATGAATCAAATTTACATAAGACAAAACAATTTTTCTATGGGGTTAATTTTCATACTTTTTCAGGTAGGAATTTCATTCAGTTGCTGTCAAGAGACACTCAGAAACAGTGGTTTCAACTGTATTAAAATAGAAGTTGATTATTTCTCATAAACAAAAAAGCCCAAAAGAAGACAGTAAAGTTCTTTAAGCTTTGCCATGTTTGTGGTCTGACCTTCATTCTCATTATTACATAAAGGCTGTCAGATATTTGAACATCATATCTTTGTTTCAAGCAAGATGAAGGAGAAACATAAAGGATTAAAAAGATGTGTGTTAAGATGAAATATTCCCCTTTAAAAATCTATTCCAGAATCCTGTCCAACTATATTTGCTTATATCTCATGATTTAGAATTGCTCCATTAATCCACAGGTAATTATAAGGAAAACTGGGAAATGTATTCCTTTTACATAGGCACATTGCCATCCTTAATGAAATCATGTTATATAAATAAGAAAAGGTAAATATGTTTTGGATAAATACCTAATATTTCATCCCTCACAAATTCTATACTTGCCTCTAAGTTGATAATTTAGCAGTGAGTTTTACAATGCAGGAAGAATGTTGGCTTGAATTACAACTCCAGAAAGACACTCAATAGGAATAAAATTAAGTACTTATATACTATCTTATGAGCTTCATAGTAGGAACAAAATGATTAAGAACTTGGAATTTGGATCAGCCAGACCTAGATTTTATTCTTGGTAATATCACTTCTACACTATATAACCTTGACAGGTTATTTAATTTGCCATCCCGGTTTCTTCATCTTTAACATGCGATAATAATTTGGCTAGGTTTTATAAGCATAATATAAGTTAAACCATGAAAATGCCAGCATAGTGCCTAGCCTAGAAGAAGCACTAAACACAGCTTAGCTATTATAGCAATATGATTAAGAAATTTAATAATAATAACTGAATTATGTAAAATTGTAGGAATGGTACCCTTCCCAAAAACATAAATTCCTGCTTCAGAAAGATTTACAGGAATGTTCTCATATTATTTTTCTCCTATAGTTTCACACGTTTTGTGGATTTGCATAAGGCACTCAATTACAATGACAGTTAAAGGCCATTTTATTTAATAGTTGAAAATGGCATATGTGTGGGTTAAATATTTTTTATATTTGGCATTTCAGCTATGTTGAATATTAGTAATGATGTTCGAAAATGAAAGCTTGAGTGCTATACTTTCTGATGTGCTTTAAAATAGAGCAAAATAAAAATCTATTTCACATTTTCCCTCTCTATAACAGAAGCAGGTTGGAATATGTGTATGTTCTTAAACCAATTTTTGTTTAATACTTGAATAAAGGATAAGTACTAAATGATGCCTACACATGCCTTTATGAAATACACCAGGATTAAAGACTGTGTTGAGGGGGCACTGGGTGGCTCAGTCGGTTAAGCATCTGATTTGATTTCATCCCAGGTCATGATCTCATGGTCACGGAATCGAGCTCCTCCTTGGGCTCTGCGTTGACAGCATGAAGCCTGCTTGAGATTCTCTTTCCCCTTTCTCTCTGCCCCTCCCCAGCTCATTTTCTCTCTCTCTCTCTCTGTCTCTCTCTCTCAAAATGTATAATAAACATTTAAAATATATAAAAACAGAATGTGTCCAGAATATGGAAGTGAGTAGGATTCTGCAGTCTATTTTTGTGAAATCCTTTCTTGACCCTGGAACACCTTTTTGTTACCTCTTTTGAAAAACCACCAAAAACTTCCTATTTCAATATTTACATGGGACAGTAATATCTAGGGAGATTCCATTTTACCAAGGTTAAAGATGGACTGTAGAAATAAAGATTCCCCCCTCTTTGTTTCCATATATTGAACTCAGTATCACTAAAAATGAGGCATTCAGGAATAAAAATTAAAAGTCTGTATTTGTCACTCACTTTGAACAAATATCTAAAAATTATTGGTACCCAAGTCCCAATGTATGGGGATAATAGTGTGTAAATTTTCTGACACAAAAAGTTGCTGTGATTACAAACAAGAAAATTAAGATATTTGTCATTTGGACATCCTGTAACTTTCAGCGTCACTGTGCATGTCATCAGTCTATGAATATCATTAGCAAGACCAGAACTATAGCTATAAACACCAGCTCGGTATATTGACAAAACAAAGTAAAAAGAAGGGACATGGCATAAGGCAGGGACAGAAAGGATAACCAGTCTTTTTCCACAGGAAAGTACATAATCATTCCATGTGACATAAAAAATAAGAAAATGAGAAGATTTACTTCTATAATATGCATTTCAAATTTTAATTTTCATATCATATTAATACATATTTTTACGTCTTTCACTTTAGGCACTTTTGCTGGTAAAAAAAAAACTCATTTCAGAAGTTAAGAACTTGAGCTTTCCTTTTCATAAATCAAAGTTGCATGTAGTTATACTATCATAAAAAGGCATTAAACTGGTAAACGGGTTTTACTGGAGTTTATACACCTCGCTGCAGAATAATAAGACTGATATTTCAGGACATTTATTTGAAAAAGTGCACTTGCAGAGACTTTCTGTTGAATGTAATAAATTTCAGATGCACAAACTTTACAATGGAGGCTCTGATACTTTTGCCTGTTTGTGACAGAACCATTTTTATATATGTCACAGTTATTTATACTGTAAATACCTTCTTTTTATTCCTTTGCTGACAAAATAATTCCTATCCCAAAGCAGAGGTATTCTTAAACTTGCTTTAGAATCTACCATGTCCTGATTATAACCAATAATTGAATAAGCTGTGTTTAAAACTCATGTCATTGTAAATTTTTTGCCATATCATTAAACTAATAATTGATTTCCTCTCTCTTAAATAATGTCATTGCCTTCCCTTGCCAGGCTGCAGCCTTTCTCTTTTCTGCCCTAAATTTTATCACAACTTTTAATTCTAAACTACTACCTTCTCTGATTTTATGTTCTATTTTTAATTTAAAAATCCTAATTTTAGCTTTCATAGTCCTGAGTGGTCACACTTCCTCAATGGGGAGACAGCTTCTCTTTCAGTGTCAGCCTGTTTTGCCTCCTAACTCCTCACCTTCTATCCTTTCCTCTCTGTGCTATGAAACTCTACTTGTGTGCACCTTGGAATCAGCTGCTACCTCAATAGGAGTTTCTCTCTTTCCCGGGAAAGCTCAATTCCAGATGCTTCTTCATAAGAGACTTCTAGCCCTCTTACTTAACCTAACTTTTCTTTAGGCTATCAGTTGCTAATATATGCAGACTTGAATATCATTTTGTATCCTTGCCTTTTTCTCAAATAATTTTCAAAGCAAAGATATCTTTTAAATAGGGTTAATTCACCTGTTTTGAATGATTTGGATAGTTAATTCAGAAATAATTTCTAATCAATTGAAAGAAAAACTGAAATTGATGACTTAAACACTCACATTTAAAGAGGTAATTAGTATAGGTGCCTCTTATATTATAAGCAAAGGATCCTTGAAGAAATGGACTGCTTCTTCTCTCGGAAGAGATAAATATAGATGAACTATGACGTATTTACAGATACTTGATTAATTTTAAGAAGTTAGGTATTGGAGCACCTTGGTGGCTCAGGTCATGATCTCACAGTTATGAGAACAAGCCCCAAGTTGGCTCCCTGCTGAACATAGAGACTCCTTGGGACTCTCTCTTTCTCTCCCTCTCTCTCTCTGCTCCTTCTTTGCTCAAGCTTTCTCTCTCTCTCTCTCTCTCTCTCTCTCTCTCTCTCAAAATATATAAATAAACATTAAAAAAAGAAGTTAAGTATTAATCATAACAAGAAAATAATCAATATAATGCCAAGAGTAGAACTTAAGTGTTTTCACACACATATACAAAAAGATAAATATGTGAAGTGAGAAATGTGTGAATTAACTAGATGGGTAGAATAGTTTCACAATGTATATGTATATCAAATCACCAGAATGTGCATTTTAAATATCTTACACATTTATTTGTCAATTATCCCTCCATAAACCTGAAAAAATTCAATGATGAGGCATTTAAAATTTCAATAATTTGCCTTTTCAAATTAAACTATCTGTACTTGCTTCAAATAATTTTACTGTTTTTCCAGAAACTCTTTTATTAGTATATTTTATTTCTCTACCTGTTGCTTAGAAGTCAGAACAGGCTGATGTCATGATTATGCATATGCATTATGTAAAAACAACCCAAAGGTAAGAAAATGTTAACATACCAAGAAGAAAAACACATGTCAGACCTACGTAAGGTCATTAAATGTAAAATATGATAAATTCAAGAATTGTTTATTACATGTCAAAATAGTAAATCTCTATGAGAAAATCTTCAATAGGATTGTAAAGAATGTTGAAAGATTCCAAGGAATCAGTAAAAAGACTCTCAGAAAGCCAAAGTCTAGAATAAAACAAGGCTAACAAACACTGCTTCTAAACTTTACCAATATTTATAGAAGGGATATAAATATTTCAGTCAAGTTCTTTTTCTATGGTTTTGTGCATTTTATTTTTTAATGTTTTATTTATTTTGAGAGAGAGAGAGAGGGAAAGAGAGAGACAGACAGCGTGAGCAGGGGAGGGTCAGAGAGAGGGAGATACAGAATCTGAAGACAGGCTCCAGGCTCTGAGCTAGCTGTCAGCACAGAGCCCGACATGGGGCCGAACCCACAAACCGTGAGATCATGACCTGAGCTGAAGTCGGAGGAGGCTTAACTGACTGAGCCACCCAGGCATCCCTGTTTTGTGCATTTTAAAAGGCATTGTATAATAATTTGATTTCAATCATTTATATTTTTCCCAATAATTATTTTTTTATTTTTTTATTTTTTTGCCCTTTTTATTTATTTTTTTAATTTATAGTTTATTGTCAATAATTATTTTTTTAAATCCATGTATTCCAGAAATAGAGATTTCTACTACTCTAGAATGTCCTTAATAAAATTCCATATTTGAAGGGAGACTATAAAAGTTCATTTTAGAAAATGTCTTGAATTATTTAAAACAGGCCCCAGAAGAGATAAGACACAAGATATCTTTTATAATCTCACAGTTGGCTTTGAAGGTTATCTTGATAGTAACATCAACTTCTCCTTCCCAAGGTTCAGTCTTACAGCACATTTACATGAACATGGATCGTGCTCTTAACGTGCTCTTAACGTACTCTTAAGGAACATGGATCGTTCCCTTTAAGAGAACTCTTTGACCTCAAAAATTAATATGACCTAATTATCAGACAAGGAGCTGACACAGCGGGTGCAGTGAGCACAGATATATCTTGCCTAAAGCTTTAAAAGGTTCAAATAGCTCAGATTTTCTGCTTATTGTAGATGTTGAAAGCTTAAGGGGAGAGAGAGCATGCATAATAAAAAGGGATCCTTTCTACCGCATGTTTGCTCTATCCTTGCCTAGCGTGTGAGAGACAAGTCGTGTAATGCTCTGCTACTCAACATTTGGTCTGCAGAGCAGCGGCACCTTGGAGCTCATTAAAAATGCACAGTCTCTGACTCCAACCCCGACCCATTCAATTAGTATTTACATTTCAACAAGTTCCGGGGTGTTGCATCTGTGGAGTCCTGGGAGCATCCACTGTGGAGCCAGTTTAGCAGAGTTCAAGTGGCGTTTCTAGATGGGTAACCTAGGCAAGTTACTTATGTTTCTGTGCTCTGTTTCCTTTATCTGAAAATGGAGAAAATAATAGCACTAAGGAGAGTTAGTGTGATGACTACAGGAGTTTTTCATGGACTACTCTTAGACTGGACCTGGAATAGAATAAATGTATGACAGTGTTTGCTATAACTGTTGTTAGTCCTGTTCAAATTGTGAGCATATGTTCTTTTATTTTAGGAAGAATAAAAGAGGAAATGGAATAGAGACAGTTTGGAAGTTGGAGTGAGGTGGAGATGAATGTGAAAGAGTCTAGCTCACTTCCTGCTACGGGGCTGGAGCTGACCTGATTTGGAGTGCTGATGTGCAGTTTTTTATATCACTGATTCAGGTGAGTAATTGCACATCAACTTCCTTCCCCCATTACCCAGCATTCTTATTATCCCTTCTTATTATCAATTAAGGTGATGAAAGTGTATTTGATACAATTTTGAAGAATAAAGGGAAACATCCATGATTGTATCATCATAACAATTACTTTATTATTGTATTAAGAGAACAGGGGTGCCTGAGTGGCTCACTCAGTTTAGCGACTGGCTTAGGCTCAGGTAATGATCTCATGATTTGTGAGTTCGAGCCCCTTCAGATCCTTTCTTTTCCTCTCTCTATCTCTCCCTCTCTCAAGAATAAATAAACATTAAAAAATTTTATAAAGAGTTAGAACAAGTTTTAAAATAATTTTCTTGAT
The DNA here is from genome assembly GCA_028646485.1 of Cryptoprocta ferox. NCBI lineage: Eukaryota > Metazoa > Chordata > Mammalia > Carnivora > Eupleridae > Cryptoprocta > Cryptoprocta ferox. Next base: position 85,668,782 of record CM053577.1, on the reverse strand, counting down.
GCAGTAAGTGTTGGGAGCTCTCAATTCCCAACTGACACCTATGCTCATCCCTATCAGAATATATACGTGCCAACATTATGTGTGTTCCTTCTGAATGACCCACAGCTCATTGGATGCAGTGAATGTATTTTCACTTCTTTGTGTTCACAGTATGTTGAATTGTAGATGAAATATCAATAGATCATAATGAAACATTTAATCTCATGGTAAGGTATTTAAATTCTCATAGCTCTGATTGTGCTGTTTATTTTTTATATTATGCTCTGAATTCTAACATATATAGTTATTTTTGCCTAACAATTAGTTTGAAAAACAATTCTAAACATTTCCAGCAGTACCATATATATTTTCAGTTCTGAGTATTTGGAGCTAAATTTATAAAGGGAGTATTAAAAATACAAACGTCTTGGGGTGCCCAGGTAGCTCAGTCGGTTAAGCATCAACTTCAGTTCATCTCTCTCGAGGTTTGCGGGTTCAAGCCCTGCGTCAGGCTCTGTGCTGACAGCTCAGAGCCTGGAGCCTGTTTCAGATTCTGTGTCTCCCTCTCTGTCTCTGCCCCTCCTCCGCTTGTACTCTGTCTCTGTCTCTCTCAAAAATAAACATGAAAAAAATTTAAAAAAATGCAAATGTCTTTTTACTTTTGCCCACTTGAGTTCTGCATTTACTGATCTCAGTGTTCTAAGGACATATTAATGAGATTTAATAAACCAGAATAATGGAATAACATGCTTCAATATAATTTTGGTGTTGTATATTCACTTTTTTGTTGTTTTTTAGTTTTGGTTTTGTATGTAATTGTTTCAGCTTTTTTCGGTACCTTTTTTCGGTACATGCTTCAGAATGTATTTCACTAAAGGTTTCAATTGCATACACAAATATTTAAATTGTATTCACTTACAATAATGATTCATTTACTCAAAAATTTATGTATTGCTATAATGAAGAAAATGCTTCTATTTTTCATTAATAGTGAATACAGAATAAGAAGAGTTATTTCCATGTGGATTTTCATATATGTACAACTTGTTTAGGGGAAAGGTAAATGGGATTATAGTGAACCAAAAATCTTTGAAAAATAGTGCAAGTCATTTGACAAATGAAATAGATGGCTGGATTCATCCATCCTTACAAGAAAGTTAAATTGAGTTTAATTCTGTAATAAAATAAATTCAAATATTGTTTTGCACCCATGAATGTAAAAATGCTGAAAATGCAAAGGGAAAAAAAAAACATGATAAGAGTATGCTTCAAAAATTTGACCTATTCAATTTTAATGGTCTATTTAGAAAAATGTGCATTAAAACAATAAAACAGTAAGTGCAAGAAGTGTGAAGATTCAAATTCAAAAGTTTAAAAAATGGTTAAAATATAAAAGGTTCTTTTTTTCTGGAATAAACAAAAGAAAAATTTACTATATCTACTGAATGTGTCAAGAAATATGACTAGAAATATGAATGCACTTGCATATCATGTGATGTAAATCCAGCCTTCAGAGAAAATCACCAAAGGGTTTGACTGGAGAATAGTGAAAAGTTTTTGTATTAGTTGTGGATCCACATAGAGAGCCTTTTTATCCCCATTGTCTTTCATTGAATACAGATATAAGTTAAAATGAGATCTGAGGACTACTCAGAAATATATAGTAAACCATGTCATTCTGAGGATCCTTAATTCATGGCAACTTACTATAAGGTTGCTATGTCTCCATACTAGTAGGACCATTTTTAGGGATAGCATCTGACTATAACATTTGTTAAGACATGTTTGTTATGTTGCTTATAGATATATCTAAACAAAGAACATCTTTAGGATAGAAAACTGAACTGTTAAGACAAAGAATTTGTTAAAACTGAACATGAGTATTTGGAGACATTAGTGACTATGTTTTTTGGTTTTATACATGTTTTATGTAACATGTTTTTATATAACATACTATCTTCTCCCCTTAAATGAAGGAGTTATACATGTAAACAAGCTACATAAAATCCACAATAAAAAACCTTTAAGACAAAAGTAGTTTTGGGACACTTGGGTGGCTCAGTCCTTTGAGCGTCTGACTCTTGATTTGGGCTAAGATCTTACAGTTCCTGAGTTTGAGCCCCACTTTGGACTCAGTGTTGACAGCATGGAGCCTGCTTGAGATTCTCTCTCTCCTCTCTCTCTTTCCCTCGCTGCTCGTGCTCTCTCTCTCTCTCTCTCAAATAAATAAATAAATAAATATTTTTTTTAAAAATGTAGTTTGAATTAAATATGAGTTGCCTGCAGTTCTCATTATTGGCTGTATTGAACTGTAAAGCTGTTTTTTAAAATTTATTTTCTATGAGCTTAAAGCCTTAGGAAATTCACCATATTCATACATAAATTAATGCAAAGATGAAAAGTTGTTCAGTAACTAAAATTTCTACATGCACAATCATCTTGTACTGACTTCAGATCATAAGTACTTATATATTTAAAACATAATGCTCTTATTTATTTTGAAATTATGTAATTATGACTAATTAATAGCATCTTTTAATTACATAAGATTTTTTAAACATTTTTTTCTATGTATTTGTATGGTCACATTCTGAATTTCACTTATTTACAGAGTTTATATGTAAGAACTCAGAAATTTATCCACAAATGAATTTGAACTTAGAGGAGTTGCTTAAGGTTATTAAGAATATTTTTAGAATTTCAGTCACTTTATTTTATTTATTTTAATTTTTTTAATGTTTATTTACATTTGAGAGAGTGAGAGTATAGGGGAGGGGCAGAGAGACACACACACACACACACACACACACAGAACCTGAAGCAGGCTCCAGGCTCTGAGCTGTCAGCGCAGAGCCCTGCGCAGAGCCCTACGCAGAGCTCGAACTCATGAGCCATGAGATCATGACCTGAGCCGAAGTTGGATGCTTAATGGACTGAACAACCCAGGTGCCTCATCAGTCATTTTAAAATCTGGACTAAGTTGATTATAAGAAGGTATGGTTAGATTTGCTAACATTGGCTGTTACACCAGTTTAATAAAAATATAAAAACAGTAAATATTAACTAAAAATAATAAACTGGAGTAGTGGCCAGTTTTAATAAAGTTATGAATTTTAATTTTAGGAAACATTTTAATAAAGTTATGAATGAGGTAAAGAAGCATACAAGAAAATCTCTGAGAGTAGCACATCTCAGGTAAAGGAAACATGTTTCTGAGGTCCTGAGAAGCTTGCGTTTCCTAACGCAGAAGGAGTATGGCTTAAATAGAGGCAGCAAAAGCATGAGTGGGAAGGGATAAGGCCAGAGATGTGACAAGGGACTAGGTCACTGAAGACTGGCTTCTACACCCGGACTTAATATTGGAGGCCATTTCCCTGTGGGGACAATAGCCTGTAGGGGCAAAGAAGTGAGGCAGTTTATTTAGAAGCCGTAATCCAGGATATGAGGACCACTGGTCCTTTAGTGGCAGTGGCGGAAGTGGTAAAACAGGGTCATATGGTGGGTACAGTTTACAAGGAATGCGGAGAAAATTTACTGAAGGATTCAGTGTGTTGAGTTCATCATGTAGATAAAACAATGTTTCTGATCCTGCGAATGTACTAATTTATGTTTTTTTGAATCTACTCATTTTAAAATTCATTTTTCTTGACGTGGATTTTCATGCACACTATCTTTTACTGCCCTTCTGCTAAAATGACAGGATCGTTATGATTCGATAACTGAGAAAAACAGCTTCAGTTCCACGTGACTCTCAAAGAAGAAATGTGACGATTATCTGCAGCAGGGTTATAACAATAAGCAGAGGAAAATTAGACAAAATAAATAGAAATCTGGTACATATGGAGTATAACTTTAAAACTAATTATTGTTATTAAGGCACCTAATTTTCTATACTTGCTCCTTCTCTAGCCATTCTAGTTAATTTCACTCTACATTCTATTTTAGCTCTTCGCTAGGGTCCCTCCACATTCCTTCCGGGAAAGATGTAAAGATATTTATTTCTTGAATCGCCTTACTTAATGAGTTTTCTCTTTTTTATGGGCTATCCCTGTTTTACCTATCAGACAAATCTATTTTAAAATATCTCTTGCATAATTTTCTCCCATAAAATGGCCCATAGAGCACCATTTATTTATTCAACTATTTGAAAACACTTTAGTATTGAGCTTGTTATTTTTTGATATTCAAGAAATTTATGCAATGTTATACGTTAAACTTTATGCAATATTTCCTAGTAGTTCTAATTGGACTAGAGTATCTCTAAGATTTTTCCCACAACATTTTAACAATTGTATGACATCAAGTGCCAGAAATTTAATTTTCTGTTGCCATTTGATTAAGATCAAAGGCAGGGCAAAATTGGACAAATAGTAATATCTACGAAAGAAACATATCTGGCAAGATTACCAAATGCCATGCAGTGCTGATACCAGGCCTTTCTTCCATTCTTCAGAGAACATTTCTGAGGCCTCTAAAGCTAAATGTTGATCCACTCAGGGGAGCTCTGAGTGTCCCGATTGCCTCAGTAGATACCCACAAGGCCCTTCATTGTCTCCACTGTACTTGTTCCCATCAAATCTGTTATCTGTGAGTTTATTTGTCTGCTCCACACAAATAATTTCTGAATTACCTTTGTCTAGTATGGACCTTATAGTAACAGTTGTTCACCGAATTTTTTTTTAAATACTCAGAGGGAGATTCCTGAGAGAGGGATACGAGGCAGCGGGCACCTCACATCACATAGTGATGTGATAAGAAGGACCCCATCACATAGTGACAATTTGGGGCATTCCTAGCTGTTAGCCACCTCTTGTGATTTTCTCTTCATTAGTACTTAAATATAAACAATAGGGTATACTCTGTGAGATCACATGATCTCTCACAGCCTCCTGGAGAATCCAGGAAAGAAAGCATTTAGAGTCCCCTTATGTAAATAATATGTATTCAATAATTTAAAAAATGTATGAGAAAGGAATTTTACTATGTATCACCAAAAGCTTATTATAACACATAAATAGTCTGAGCCTCTAAAGAAGTAAGTCGACACTTTGAGAAACATAATTAACTATGTAAATCCTATTACTCATACAACAGTTTTATACCCAGAAAGAATGAGACATGCTGAGAGTACCCTTTGGGGCCAAACTTCTTTTGAAAACAAGCATTTGGTCAGTCTCTACAGGTGGATTTATTTCTATAACATGATTTCAAACAATTGAAATTCCACAAAAAATATATGTACAAGCAAAACCTAGGTTTTCCTTATAGTCAATAGTGTCACAATAACTAGGGCAGCATTTCAAAGGTGTGTATATGCATGTGTGTGTGAAATCACTGTAGACTTGTCAAAAATTGATTTAAAAGCTACATTTCAGCTTACTCTTTCTATCAAACTTGATGGGATAAAAAATACAGAGCTTATTTATCTGTATGGTAATGTTCACATTTGTTTATATTTCCTTAATTGGACATCCTCTCTGCTTTTGCACTTCTTAGTCAATATGGCATCAGCGGGAACCGAGTGACTAAATAATATGCTAGAATGTCTCTATGCGTAAAATAGCCATAACCTACTTTGAGGTAATGCAGTTCATATGAATTTCCCAAAAATCAATATATGTGGGAAAAGGGAGCAAGACAACTGAAAGGAAACGAGAAAGGATGCACAAAACTGAGAAGGGGAAGAAAATAAAATGATGAGTTGCTGGGGGAAGAATAATTGGTTTAAAGCTCAAAGGAAATGTGTGTTTCTGTATCTGATTACCTGAACCACTTCTCAATAAACTCTATGGACTCTACAAACTAGATGTTGTCACCAAAGAGAAATTTAGGGAGGCATCAAAGACAAAAATAATTAGTTTACAATGCTACTGAGTCTGGAATTGTAATTCTGGGCTGGTAGTCAACATTATGCCTAGATTGATATTGTTAATATTGAAAATTGTGTCGTTCTAATTTGTGTTTTTGGAATCACAAATAATCACTCCCTTTAAAGGGGACTACAATTTAAAATGACCTAGACCAATAAAAGACAGAAACATACAGTTCCTTGGTTTTGATTCTACTTGGCTTCCACAGGTTCTGGGATCAGCGTTCTGTTATGATCACAAGTCTTCCTTTTAAAAGGGAACACATGTACATCATTATCTATGAATTTGCTCACTTTACCCTCACTATCTCATCTATATTATTAGCTAAGACAAAATATGCATTTACTGCATTTCCACCACTTGGATTTTACTAAACTTATTTTGGGGAAACCTACCCTAATGGCAGATGAAAAAGCATTGTGCAGAATTACTGTGAAAAAAAATCTTGGTTTCTCTTCTTTCTGGACTGTACCAAAAAACATTTGAAAATATGCAGGGCTTCAATATTACTATAGAAAGCTCAAATTGCTTTGATTTAAAATGTCATCATCAGGAAAAAATAAGCCAGAACTCATAATCCATGGGGCCTATGCACATACAAGCTAATCACATTCAGTACTTTTGAGGTCAGGATTCATATCTGAGCCTGAATCAATATTAATATTCCTTCTCGGCACTTGGTAGATGAAAAATGTTTTCTGCAAAAGGAAGAGCTTCTATTACTTTTATTAAATAGTAGTTAGTTGGCTGCACTTTCCTTGGATATAAAAAAGATAGTGTAGAAATGGCTGTGCTTATAGTTTCACAGTTTGCAAGAAGTGCTTTTGAGAAATGATATTTTAACTTTATGGGATTCTATGACTTCACAATAATAGTATTTTCACTCACTTCAATATGCTTCTCCCTTAGCAATCTAACAGTGTTAAAGTATACTATCTCACTGGTCTTCATTACAATCCCATTAGGTCTGAATAGATTCCTATTTGATAAATCTTTGAAAAACCTGCTTCAGATGAAACATCCTTATTGTTCTCCCAAGCATAGATGAATCCAATCCTCGACCAGTGTCCTCTATGAGAATGGGAGCACATGAATCACTTTTTCTAAATCCAAGTTCAAAGATAGAGCTTCCTTCTGAACTTATATGGATTTTCCCTCCCAAGGAATAATCATCCCAGGGTCCTGAGTTAGCCAGAGTACATTGTACAGGGACGAGTTCTGCCAGTTTCACCATGTCCCTCCCCAACTCACTCATCAGCTTTCCTAACCTCTTTAAAAAGTGCACTGTTTTGCCAATAAAAAGAGAGAGGATGAAAGGGAGAAATGTCAGAGAATTATTTTTCTTCCATCCTCCGGATCTAAAGATAATTTTCAGTGGAGATAATTTTAGGAACATTTAAAACATTTCAGTGCATGGAAAAAAAAATCCAAGAAGCATGTTCGGTTAATCACACGTTTCTTATTGTGCATCAGGTAATATAATACATTTATTCCACTGTTTATGAAAAGCCTCTCCAGTTCCCTCATATGGGAGAGGACATAATTATTTACAAAGCATTTATGTTGCCTGAATATTCACAGCCATCACCCCAGTCACCCTGTAGGATATGAAAAGCTGTTCCTTTTAAGACACACTTGGCTTAGCAGCCACTGTCTCTAAAAGTATGTTAACGAGGTAAGACTATTTCACAAATAAGTGAAACCCAAGGAGTTGAGTGACAGGTCTATATTTCACAAATGAGCACAGTTCAAATGTCACTTGCGAAAGACTTGCTTTTCCAAACCTAAGGTTTTTAAAATTAAAAATATTATTTTTTACTCTTCCTAAAAAATAATCTTAAGGATAACAAAATAATGGTAGATTTTGTAATTATTAGGAATTTGCAGCACTAAATGTTGGATTTTTTTCTTTGAGATTTTTTAAAGCCATATTTTAAATTCCAGGGAAAAGAAAACAAAAAAAAAACAAAAAACAAAAAAAAGAGTAATTTTAGTCTCTTGGTAAAAATTTGATTATTCATCAGCCAAATGGCCTTACCTGCCAAAGAATCTTGTGTCCTCGTTTGTTTTTCCTACTACTTTACCCTTCAGGAAAAGTTTTTAGAGAAAGGAAAAAATGGAGGCCTTTGAGAGTTACTCTATTCTATTGCTTGTGGCTGGAATTTTAACCATATTTAGTTTTTGTTTCTATGGCTTAAAGTTGTATCTCTTGCCCTAGTTTTCCAATTTTCATTCAGTTCCACAATAACAGATCCCTACTGCTCAAAGTAAGACAGTGTCTTTTTGGTTGATTCATTAAAGCAACCCTTCTAAATCTTACATCGGCAATCTGTATCTGGACCTCAGGGTATGTCCCCTACACCATAAAGATTGTACTCACAATCCTAAAATAAATCATTTGGAACAACATACCTGGGAATTACACCAGATATACTTTCCAGCACTTATATTTTCTTTTGGGTTTATTTATGTAATGCAAGAGCAGAAACAAATTGAGTCAGTCTATTTAATAGAGACTCAAGCTCTGTCTCGCTATCAGTGAAGACAAGAGCTGTCAGGAAGCAAAGACTGCAAAGATGCGTGCTGCCCTCTGCTCAATGATGTAAGTAAAACAATCTTGGACAGAGAGGCCAATATCAGACAATAGAACAGCTAACACAGAGTGGTGAGGCAATTAATTTCTCAGATGCTAATTCAATGTCACAAAGAAGAAAAGAAGGAAAACAATAGAACTATAGCAATCTTGTAAACATCATGTAGACAATGGATTAATAAAGAGTAAGAAAAATGAAAAGGAGAAATATACTTTCAATTCATCTCATCCTAACTTTGATTGGAAATAGCGTAGCATTACAAAACTGCTTTCATTTGTTCTATTGTTTTTTATTTTATTTTTTTCATGGAATAAAAAGTTGATATTTCAACTCTGCCATCCCAAATCAATCCTTCATCTTCCCTAGTCAATATGCTGAGATAAAAGGTAGATTGCAGGAATAGATCTTGTTTGATATATGTATTATCTTATAAAGCAGTAGCTATTTAAATGCTTCTAATTCAACACTGTACGAAAAAGGGAAATAAAATAACAAAATCAGTACCCTGCAATGTGCTTTTGAGGGCAGTGACATCAAAAAGAGAGAATCATTTCTAAAGCTACACTACTTTTGCTGCAGAGACAAGCACCAGTAGCCTGGTTTGAAATTAGTCACACCTTTCCTTCCAAGGTCCTGTGACTATCCACATTTTGGGGTGTTATCCTAGTAACTTCCCCAGTTTGGTTGCCCTTTAAAGCCGGAAGCAACTTAAATGTTCCATTTTCATATTCTAACATAGAAGTTCAAATTGTGAAGAGCACAGCAGTGAAGTCTGAAAAGAAGAGGTAATCAAGTCCTTTGGAATCAAATCACCAGCTCATCCTTTCTGAGTGTTGGTGTGTTTAAATTCAGCTGCTGAGCCAGCTTCTGTTGCCTCCACAACCACTAAGAGAGGAGTATAGTTCCTGAGGGTTGCTTGGGTAGCTCAGTTGGTAGTGCATCCGACATCGGCTCATATCATGATCTCATGGTCTGTGAGTTCGAGCCCTGCCTTGGGCTCTGTACTGATAGTTCAGAGCCTGGAGTCTGTTTCAGATTCTGTGTCTCCCTCTCTCTCTGTACCTCCCCCGCTCTGTCTCTGTCTCTCTCTCTTTCAAAAATAAATAAACATTAAAGACATTTTTTAAAAAAAGAATTAAGTTTCTGGGTATAATTAGAATTATTGCTTCCAGAAATAATGAACCAGACCTTGCTGTCCCTATGTCAGTAAAACAAGAGGATGAAGACAGATAAAGGACCATTTCTGAAAGACGGCAAAATATGCAAACCAAGCAAATACTATAGTTACTGGATGCATGGAAAGCCTCCCGAACCCACATAGACTGAATTTGCATCCTCAATAGATCAAAGTCCTTTCTTCTCTCTTCCTGGAATTCTTACTAACTTTCCCTGTAAAAATAGTTGTGGCATGGGAGGTAGAAGCAGTTCGATACATAAACTTCATGAGCATCATAACAAATGAAAGAAGAACAGAGGCAGGAATTCATATTCACTCTCTATGGCCATTACTGCTTACAATCTATCATTATATTTGTCTGAGACCTATCTGCAATGATAACAATCATTTCAAAAGCTGGTTAAGTCATACTGGAAGCCAATCAGTTCATTCAGAGTACTGCAAAACATCCTGAAATTTTGAAGTTACCTTACCCTACTATTTTTATAGTTCTTCTGTACAGATAACTGAGAGCATCCTATTGGAATAAAGGAGGTGACTTAAAAGTTTTATAAAGCTACTATTATTAATGCCTCTTTAGCTAATGAAGTCAAAATTCTTCATGGTTTGTGCCTTTTAGGCTATAAATATGAGTAGGTAGGACCCCGTTAAATCATTCATTTTAAATCTAAAAAGCAATTTTCTGCATGTTACCTAAATGCATGTAGTCTGTTAGTGTTTAGGTTGTCTTGAGGCCATGCTCTTCAATTATACAATTGCATTGTCAAATTGGGATTAGTTTTAAAGTTCTAAAAATGTTTTTTAAAGCATGCAACTAAAGTCTATCAAGAATCTCTAACTTCAGTGAAAAGCTTGATAAGAGCTAAAATTGATTGTCATGTAGAAGAAAAATTCAAAATGCTAAAGTAATTTTCACATTTTTATATAAATTTAAAAGTATGTTCATGAAATAAAAGAAAATACAAAACCTACTTCAATACAGATGTATAATGTTTAATATTTCATTTGTCTTAAAAGGACAGATCACATAGTGATGACACATAATTTTAATAATGTCTAGAGAAATATGACATTATTACTTGATTTTATTTTAGTGTCTTATTAATACCCACCTCAGGCAACTAAAACACTTCAGCCCTAGCTTCATGCGTCATCACACAGCAAAGGTATTTATTAATAGACCATTAAAATAACCATGTCATGTTTATCTTAAGAATTTATTTGCAATATATGTGTGCTTGTCTCTGACAAGTAGTCACTTTGGGGAGAGCCATTAATTAAATTGATCATAAATGATCCAAATGCTTCTAGAAGAAATATAACAGGTGAAAGCATTTTTCTGCAAATGTTATATCTTCTCTTGAACTGTTTATTCCTTCTAGTGCTTCTGGGCTCATTATTTTGACTGTATGTCTCCATAATCAACTTGAACTTAATGTACATCCTAGACACTTCTTCCTACCAATAGTTGACATTTAGTTAATGTCTTTTTTAATAACTTATAGTTATAAATGCTAATAATTTTTTCTTATTCATTAGTAACTTTATAATATAAAATAACCTCATTCTAATATAACTATTATGTGAATTAGAATGACACCATAGAGTAAGTAATATTAACTAACACCATTTGAATATACTGATAGCTTTAAAGTATATGATTAACCTCTTCTATTGTTAAAAATATTGACTGAACAACATTTATAAAATAATTATCTTAATTATCTTTCATTTATGAGTATATTTATCATTCTTTTTCTATTTTCAAATAACATTTGTATAAAGCAATGGAATTTATATCATTATTCAAGGGAGGAGTTTTGGTGGTTTCGATGGAGAATAGTTGTATATGTATTATAAATTGACATTAGCATGTGCAAACTATCAACTAAATAGCAGTTATTTTGTTTTGATAAGATGGTATATAATGGAATATTATATATCCCATCCTACCAAAGAATAATTTAATTCAAAAATAAGTAAACTAATAGCACTTTTTAATTATCTAAAGGCTTCTGTTTTCTAGACCAAATATTCATTTTCCCTATTCTTGATGTCCAGAAAATGTTGTAAAAGTACATCTGTATAAATGTATTATTTTTAAAAACTCTCACCACTAAACAGAAGACAGGAAGCCAAGAGACTACATTCACATCATAGTTACTTTCTTAATTAAGTGTTAATTTATAATGTTTATGTGTAAGTTGATCATTTATTTAAATTTTTATTAACAAGCATATTTTGAGAATGTTTAGGAATAGTGCTTAGAGCACTGAATGAAAACATAAAGCACTATTTTTTACATTATTCGTTTAAATAATTTTAGGGGAAATAAATCATACTAGTATGGTAAAAAAAAAAGTGAAGACCAAGGACATGTAAAAAATACAAAGTAAGCATAGGAACACTAACAAACACTTAAGTCTCTACTAAATGTGAGCCTTGTTCTTTGAGAAGCAAACACTGAGATTGTATTGGATATGCAAGAGATTTATCTGGGGAAATGCTAGGGGAGGACAGTGATTAGGGACCCAGAAAAGGCTGAGACATCTTCAGAGTGTCATTTCCACTCCTCACAGGAGGAGCTATGAGTGGTGTTGTGGCTACAGTATACAACTTGTCTCACATGAGTTTGGGGTCGCCCACCCCATGATCCCGGAGGTACTCTTTCCTGAGGAAAAACTAACTGTTGATGAGATGAGCCACAACCCAATCTCAGACCAGCAACTCATTTTCTCCTTCTTCCCTAATGCTTTTCAAATGTCCCTCACCCTCACATATCAAAGACTAGAAATATTTGATAACTAACCTTGTGATACAACCTTAACTTTCATTTCTAAGGCCTCTAACTCTTGCTTATCACATCCTTCTCAAGTCAACATTGCTGTATGTATCTGTTCACAGATACAATGCGGAGAGTGAGTAGCAGAAAATACTCAAGTGGATCACTTAGGTTCCAAATATATTTATTCCTGTCCTACTGTGAAATCCCATCCAACCTTCTCCTATAGATCAGGATCAATTACACCTTCCAGATGATGATTCCTCTTCTTGCCTCCTGGTACCTAGGAACAAGGTGTCCAAAGTACCCTGGCAGCCTACTAAGGAAAGTACAGCAGGAACTTTACCGTGTTCCTGGCAAGAGGGTAACTATAGAGCCCAAGACTTCAGGTACAGAAGCACAAAATCTCCCAGTGGGGCACTGGAAGTGATGCTGCTGCTATCACTTCTACTTCCCCCTTGATTACCAGATCCATATATTATTTCTACTTCCCCCTTGATTACCAGATCCATATATTATTTCTATACACAGAAGTGTATAGAGGCCTCTAACTTCATTCATATACTGCAATCTGAAGGGTGGTTGCCATCTTTTCATGGTGTTGCCCCTCACCTGGCACTTTAGTTATACTAACAAAAGGCTTTTCTCTAATGGTATGAGACTGACTGCTTCAGCATGGTAGAATATATAATACAACCAGTGGATCCCATGATTGTTGTCTCTCTCCTGAAACTTTTTCACTGCCAAGTTACTCTGCTGGTCAAATACTGTGATGTGTGGGATCTGTGCTTGTGGACCATGCCTTCTGGATAGCAGTGGTGGCTGAAGCTCAATAGGAGATGCAATTCTATACCTAGAATAGGTATCTCTCTTAGGAAGACAAAGTGCTGAATTTTCCTGGATAAAGAGGGTCCAGTATAGTTGAGTTGCCACTGAATGACTGATTGATCTTCTTTAGCAGCTCTAAAGTATACAACTTTAGCAGTCTGTAAAGTTGTATCAACCTTGGTAAGTCAGGGTCCATACTATTGGGATAAGACTGGGTTCTATTTCTGCCCCTGTGCCTACTCTGTACACATATTAATTGTGTCAATGTTGGGCTATTCAATGATGAATATTAGCTAATGTCAACTGACCTAGTTATTAGGTCTGTTTTGTTGTTTAATGTATTCTTCATGGCAAATATATATATATATATATATATACACACACACACACAAGGAAGTATTTGCCATGAAGAATACATGTGTGTATATATTTCTTCCCCACTGTAATTCCAAGACCACTCTTGAATATTGATGTAATGCAACCACCATCCATTTTTGGCTCACACCCAAACCATATTCAAACTCAGACTTTTTCTTCTCCTTCAGCTGCTTCTGTGGTGTGGGATCTCTCCTCTGTGGCCAAGTTGTGAGTTTGAGGAATAATGTTGGTGCAACTGTTGGAACTGTGTACTATATGTTCTTTCACCACTGATACTTTCAGGCACAAGAATCAAAGGTTCTTGTACTTCAGCCCAGAACTGCTGCAGAGCCCTTTCCTCCTTTAGATGTCAACTGAAGCTAGAAGATTTCCATGATATCCAACATATGGGCTGGGGAAATATTTCTAGGTGTGGAATGTGTTGGATCCAATTCCAAAGGGCCTATAAGATTCTGTGTTTCCTTCTATGTGGTAGGAGCCATAAGATATAGAAATTTTTCTTTTACTTCCTGGGATATCCTGGGATGCCCCTGACTGTTGGACCCCTAGACATTCCACAAATTTACTGACTCCTGAATCTTCATAGAGTTAGTCTCCCACCCTCTGGAACTCCAGTGACTTAACAATATTTCCAGTGTCCTAAAATCATTTTTATCATCCCATCTAATTATCATAATGTTATGTTATCAATGCAATAGATCAGTATGCTGTCTGTCCTGTGGGATATCCAAGCATTCAAGATTATTTAGATTATATTATAATAGGGACATGCAGCTTGCTTAGACTTGCATAAAACTGTAAGTGAATATTTTTTAAAACCCATTTCAATATAAACTGTTCCTGATCCTTTTTTTATTGGAATGGAAAAGAGCATAATTATAAAATCAATGGCCATATACCATGTACCTGAGACCTTATTAATCTCCTCTAAATGATACCATGTTCAGCACAACAACTGGAACCAGTGATACTACTTAGTTAACACTGCATTAGTGCACAAGTTCTACAAACTCTTCAAGCTTGTGCAGGGCAAGACTGGAATATTTAATGTATGATATGATAAGAATCACAAACCCCTCATCCTTTAAGGATTTGACCTTGTATACACCTGTTTTTCCAACTTCAGATTAAGTATTATTTTTTACTTACTCTCTTGGTCACAGGGGTTTTTTCAGAAGTTTTCATTTAGTCTCCCTACTATGATCTCTTACCTATAAGCCAGGGGTCTAATGTGGAGACTAGTCCAATTGCCAATCATATAATTCTAATCATATCCTTAGGGGATGGTAGAAACAACACAATATACCCAATGCTTATTCAGAGCATATTAAAGACTTTTGGAGAACCTTATGCTAGCCCTGCAAGGTATTGCCAGTTTGTTGGCACTGGTCTTCCAAAGGCCAGGAGTCTATCATGGTAGCTGCTCCAGGATGGAGGGTAATGTGATATGAACAGTAAATTCTATGAGCATAGGCTCATTGCCACATTTCTTTTGCTCTGGAGTTTCTTGAGCAGAAACAATGGTATATGGGATACCATAATAGGGATATGGCATTCTGTAAGTCCATAAGTCATAGTTTTGGCAATAGTTTGGCAGTAGTTTCCTTCCTTGCATTGTATGCAGGGAAGGAAAATCCGTATCCAGGGTGTCCACTGAAGTAACAAGAAAATACTGCCACTTCCATGGTGCAAGGGGTCCAATATGATCAACCTGCCACCAAGTAGCTGGCTGAATACCCTGGAGAATGATTCCATTCTGAGGACTCAGTGTTTGTTTCTGCTGCGGCTAAACTGGACACTCAGCAGTGGTGGTGGCCAGATCAGTCCTCATGAATGGAATCCACTTTCTTGAGCCCATCCATAACCTCCATTCCTGCCAGATAGCCACTTTATTCATGAGTCCATTGGGTGATGACAGGGATAGCTAGGGAAGGAGATTTACTGGTATTCACAGAATGGGTAATCCTATACTCTTGGTTATTTTAAAAAAAAATTTTTAATATTTATTTATTTTTGAGAGAGAGAGAGAGAGAGGGAGGGAGGGAGGGAGACATGGAATCCGAAGCAGGGTCCAGCCTCTGAGCTGTCAGAAGCAGGGTCCAGCCTCTGAGCTGTCAGCACAGAACCTGACACAGGGCTCGAACCCGCAAACCATGAGATCATGACCTGAGCTGAAATGTGACGCCTAACTGACTGAGCCTCCCAGGTATTCCTATCCTCTTGGTTATTAAAATTCTTTCTTGCTATGCTCATCCTTTGGTGATCATTAACATGAGACATGAATATTTTCATGTTTATTAACCACTCAGAGAGACCTACCCAATATACCTCATTCCTAAATTTCCTTGTCACCAATTTTCCAATTTTGTTCCTTCTAAGTTCCTAACCATCCAGCCAAAGCATTGGGCACAGCCCCATGAAATGGTACATAATAAGACATATGACCTTTTCTCCTTCCAAGCAAAATGAACAACTAGGTTCACTGCTCAAAGTTCCACCCATTGGGAGATTTTCCTCTTATCTAATTTCAAGGATGTCCCAGATAGGGCTACAATGCTGCTGCTGTCCACTTTTAGGTAATGCCTGCATATCATTTGAAAACTTCAGAGCTATCTGTAAACCAGACCTGAATTTGTTATTCCTCTGTTAACTGATCATAGGGAACTTCCCATATAGCAACAGATTCAGAATGGAAGAGAGAAAGCTGTGTAGCAGTTACAGGGAATCTGTGCATTTGGACCTCTTCTTTATGTAGCTTGCTTCTGCCTTCAGGGCCTGCTCAGGCCCAATCACGTATATAGCACTTCAACTTGATGATGCAGTGCTGATTTGCATGTGAATTTTTATGACTTAGTGGGTCAGATGCCACCCAGCTGATGAGAGACAGCTCAGGTTGCATGGTGACTTGGTGATCCATGCCTCAAAGACTAAATAGTAAGCTAAGAACTTTTTCCAAAAAGGAAAGTTGTTATCTGCAGAGATTCGTGGGGTTTTGCTAAAATATCCTAAATGCATCCATTGCACTTCACCTACAAGGGTCTGTCAAAGGCTCTAAACAGCATCCTTAGCTGTCACCAACACTTCAAGCACCACTGGATCTGCTGGATTATATGGCCCAAGCAGCAGAGCACCTTGCACAGCAGCCTGGATCTGTTGCAGAGACTTCTCTCATTCTGTGTCCAAAGGAAAACTATCAGCTGTTAGGATCTCTCAGTAAATGGACAAGAATAAAACACTTAAATGAGGAATATGTTGCTCCAAAATCCAAAGAGGCCCACTAGGCATTGTGCCTTTTTGGTCATAGGTGGAGTCAGATGCAACAGTGTATCCTTTACCTTAGAAGTGATATTTCCACATGCCTCACACCATTGGATCCCTAGAAATTCCACCAGCGTAGAAGTCCCCTGAATTTTTGTTAGATTTATTTCTCACCATCTAGCATGAAAATGTCTTACCGGTAACTAGAGACCAGTTGCTATGTCTTGCTCATTGGGTCCAGTCAGCAAAATGTCATCAGTGTGATATCTTGTGGAAAGGAAAGATGATCAAGATTCCTGAGAAGAAAATTATGACATAGCCTGAAAAGTTGATACACTTATGAGGTAGAAAGGGAAGTTGTACTGCTAGCCAGCTAAAAGAAACTGCTTCTGGTATACCTTATTGACAACAATGGCAAAAAGGAATTTGCCAGATCAATAGCTATGTACTGGGTACCAGGGGATATGTTAACTTGCTCAAGCAATGAAGCCACATCTGGTACAGCAACTTAATTGCAGTCATCACCTGGTTACGTCTACTATCAGCCACTGTCATTCTCCAAGACCCATCTGTCTTTTGCACAGGCTAAATAGGTAAGTCGAATAGGTATGCAGTAGGTATCAACACCCTGGTATCCTTTAATTCCTTGATGGTGACACTAATATCTACAGTAGTTCCAGGGATGTAATATTGGTTCACTATTTTCCTAAATAGAGGCAGTTCTAGTGGCTTCCCCTTGGCCTTTCCCACCATAATAGCCCTGAATCCATAGGTAAAGGAACCAATGTAAGAAATCTGCCAGATGATGAATGGATCTATTTCAACAATACATTCTGGAACAGGGAAAGTAACCACAGAGTGGGTTTGAGGACCCACTGGACACATTGTAAGATGTACTTGAATTAAAAAATCTATTAATCTCCTGAGCTCGATAAGACTCTGCCCTCACTGGTGAGCCACAGTGATGTTTTGGATTTCCTGGGATTAGTGTCAGTTCAGATCCAGTATCCAGTAATTCTTGAAATATCTGATTATTTCCATTTCCCCAATGCACAGTTACCCTGGTAAAAGGTCCCATTGGGGAAGGCTAAAAAGGTTAACATTATACATTTTTGGTAGTGTACTAGGATTCTTCCTCCAGGGGATCCAACCTCCCCTTTATTCAAAGAGTTCTGGATCTGTAGACTGACTCAGGTCTGTTAATTGATTGAAGGACTGTGACTCTCTGTTTTTATGATTCAGGTACTCCTGGTACCCAAATCTGTATTAGTCATAGTTTTCCAGAGAAACAAAATCAATAGAATATGATATATATTTTAGGAATTGGCTCATGTGACTATGGAAACTGAGAAATCCTTTGAGCTGCCATCTGTAAACTAAATACCCAGAAGAGGGGGTGGTTCAAAGGCCTGAGAGCCAAAAAGCCAATGGTGTAGACTACAGTCCAAGTCCGAAGGCCTGGGAACCTCAGGATCTCTGAGGGTAAAATATTGATGTTCTGGCTCAGCAGTCAGGTAGAGCACCAATTAAACTTTCTGACTTTTTATTCTAGTCAGGCCTTCAACAGAGTATGTGATGCTCACCCACATTGGGGAGGACCATCTGCTTTACTCAATTCACCAATTAAAATACTAATGTCTTCCAAATAAACTCACAAACACAAACACACTCAGAAATAATGTTTAACCAGATATCTGAACACTACTTGTCCCAATCACCTCAGCACATAAAATCAACCATCAGAGTTATCATCTCCCCTAGATTTCAAAGAGCCACTACCATAGCAGCACATTTGCCTCATCCTCTGGAAACTTTTCTAGAACATAAAATATCATATTTTGAGAAAGTGCCCCCAAATCAATGAATTATGACTTCCATTTGTATATTTTACCCCCTTGTTCAAGCTATCTCAAAATCCACTCCAAATGATACTTGCCTGTCTCATTCTTGTATATGCTATGAAATTCTTGCAGTCCTTTCAGTGTATAGTCTCTTTCAAGCTCACAATATCCCCAGTCATGATGCTGAGATTTAACCCTGTTTTTTAGCCTGAGAGTCAAGAAAGGAGTTTGGAACAGCCTTTGGGGTGATGGTGGGAAATACCGTTACTTCCTAGACCATTGTACTGTCTTTCAAAACAACAGACATATTAACTCTTACTAGGGAAAGGTGGGTCCACCTCTGCAAGCCCAGAAGGTTCATAGTGGTCTGCAACATGCTCAGAGCCTCCGTTTAGTTGACCCGTTCCAAGTTTTCAGGCCCCAAGGTTTCCATACTAGACTCTGGCCTTAGCATTGTCTGAACACTCAAAAAGAGTCAGATTTCCCAATCTATTATACTGCTACTTTGCTGCTCACAGCTGTCAGCTCTTCTCCTGCAAGAGATGTCTGCTTTGTAAGTTATCAAAGACAACCTCTTACTTTCACACTTTTCCATTAACTACTTGCTAATGACCCTTAGTTCTCATTGGCCATCATCAGGTGGTTAATACAGCTTAGTAGTCAGCTAACTCCACTCTCTTTGTAGGCATCTTTTACACCATTATCTTTGAAATGCCCAAATAGCCACACCCGCAAAAGCATTCCCTCCATATTAATATTTTCCAAGGTGCCAGTAGGAAAATTTTTTAGCAGTTGGGGTCCTATTTAAGTAAGAGATTCCCATGCCCCACCTACCAACAAGGATGGTGTTCTCTTTGCCTGTTGGGTGATGAGTGAGCTAGTCCCAAATTTCCATCTTAATATCTGCTGCGTCAGTTCCACTTGTGTTAGTCTGGGTTCTCCCAAAAGCAGATGCCAGGACAGAATTATATGTACAAAGACTTTATGGGAAAAGTGAGAGTGAGGGATAATGGGAGGGAACTAGAGGAGACTGTGAGAGACATTAATCTCTGATGAGTCTGATTACTGTCAAGGAGAGAGGAAAGGAAGAGTCATAGCCTACAGTGCAATTCTAAAAAAGTTTCAGCAAGGCCAAATCTTCAAACCAAAATTACCCATCAGAGGAGCCCCAAGTCTCACAGAATAGGCTGCCTTAGTACATCGTCTACATTCAGTCATTGGCTGGAAGCAACGCTGGAGAAGCATAGCTTCAACGTGAATGTGATGTGGTGATGAATTTCAGATTATGGCAGCTAGGGCAAACAGTCAATTATGCAATCCTCACTAGGAAGTCTGAGAGGTGTACTTTTATGGCAGCAACATATTTCTACCACTTATGTTGAGACATTTTTTAACAATGACACAGAGATTTTATTTTTGTATAATAGAGGAGAGTTTCTGAAACTGCATTGAGCTACTGACACAGCCATGGTTCATCCTATTAGTTTAGTAAGCAGTGAATAGCATCTACAGCGGCCAGCACTGATGAAGGAATAAGATGAAATACATGATGAGAGGAGGAAAACACAATGATTCCTCAGGTTAAAAAGATGGAAGTAGCAGATCTGTAAGTAAATGAAGCACTGAATAATGTGAATGGACAGTAAATTTTGCTAATAGAGTTACTGACATTTCTAAGTGCAGTTTTTCTCCTTCATTCATCAGGTCATGATATCCAAGATAAAAGTGTAAAAGGAGTCAAAACCATTATGCATACTATATTACCAGTTTAGTTAATCTCTAATTTGAGTTATCTCTACCCATCTAAATAACCAAAGTAAGGCATGACTCATGAGAAAGTTTGTATTTTCCAAAATTAGCTCTACTTAATTTGAAAAGAAAAAATTGGTTTCTCAATACTATAATCAAAGAGTTTCTGTATCAGGTCATGTTGCATAAAACATAATGCTTGCATTAAAATGATTTCATTTGCAAATAGGAAACAGGGTTTGTCCTGAATGAAATCCATTTTCACCCATATGTCCTATTGAACTCTGCCAAGACACTAACATTCTGCCCACATTGTGAGGTTTCTTTCTTTCTTTCTTTCTTTCTTTCTTCCTCTTTTTTTTTTTTTTTTTTTGTAATGAATGCTAAAGAGCCAATGAGCCCATCTGGCATGTAGAGAACAAAAATAAAAATAAATAGATGTCTCAGTAATAGATATAGAATGAAGAAGCACATATTTGGCTAAGAACTCAGGTATTGCTGAAAATATATCAAAACTAACTTTCACAAATTGATACCAACCTCACATCAATTATCTGAAATTTAATGGGAATGCCTATTTCTATGACAATACTATATTCAAATAATGGTATTAAGATGATGTGGTTTTGTTCTACTTCTGGGCACAGTATATCTGCTATTGCATAAGGATAGTAATTTTATTCACTCATAAGCCATTTAAATAATGAATGAGGTATATATCATTTGTGTGATTTGTTTGTTTATTTCAGCAGTATGCTACAGAAGGCTTATGACCACAGAGAACCCATGAATGGATTTAAGTACAGGTTATTAGTGTCACATAGAAAATGAGATCTGGGTGCTGTAAATTAGATGTCTGTATGATGATTTGATGCGTGCATGTAAACTCTCAATGGTCATTTGGGTTCACGACCAGAAAGGTCACTTTTCTCTACTGCAATTGATAACAATGAAATGTATTATATATGTAATACATGTTTGTATTTACCTTTGTAGAAGGAAATGAAATGGGGTTACATTACAGTAATATGAAGAGCTTGAAAGTATAAAATTTAAAACAAATACTAAATTTTTCTAGTCCCCATATATACTACTATAATAATAGCAGAACTGAGTGTGTTTCCTCAGCAAAGGGTGATTAATTTCTGTGCCTTAAATTATTCTATAGCTGTAACAAGAAAAATGTTCAAAGGTGAAGTAAAGGTTTACTCATAGAATTAAATATATTAATATGTCATCTTATGGATTGAATTAAAATTATAGATATATAAATCAATATATATGATTTTAGACACATATCCATAAAACTTTTCTTTTAAAAATTACATTTTTACAGTAAAATTCTCCTTGGACTGAAACTTGGCTCACAGGATTTCAGTACAGATGGGAAATACATTTTTAAATTATATATATAAAAAAATAAAGCATTCTTTAGAAAAGAGTTGAAAATGAAAGATGTTTATAATTTTAGGATGCTTTCTTTCAATTCTTCTTGAAGGTGATTCAACATCTTAACATTTTGATTCTTAATTCAGAATGTGGTTTCTCTGTAGCCAAATTTGAACGGAGTATAGGGACAATTATTCAGGTAATGAAGATAAATAAACTCATTCTAAATGAAAGTGGCTTTATTGGTTCAAATTATCCAGACTGGGTGAATAAATTAATTGAATTAGTTAGAAAATTGCTAAACACTTCACTTTGCATGTATGGATACAACCTGAATAATATTGTAATGAGGATAATTAAAAGATAACCACATAAATATGTGTGCCTCGATACAAAGAAATTTTGAGGTGAGTGAAATTGCATTAGTTTTCAATAAATGAGTGATTCAAGTGAAAATAAAATAGTCCATATGTCCTATCTTAATAAAATTTAATTAAAAACAAATTTTACCAAAGGTTTTACTTTCCTTTAACCCAAAATATAACAAAATGAGTACACCCAAGGAATGATCATATAAATATACTTTCAGCATTACAGAATATCGTAAGGCTAAAAGACTCTATCCAGGTAATAAAGCTTTGTTCTAAATATAAATTTAAATATCACATTTTTATGACTCTGAAAGTATTTTTCTCACACTAACACTTTAAAAGGAAGACTCAGCCATTTTTCTTAGCTAACTATATTTCCCCTCAGACTGTAGACCCACCATTGACAACTTTTAAAATCATTGGGGCATCCAAGGGAGAGGACAGCAACTCAGTTTGAGTCTTTCTTCTGTTATTTACTTGTATATAAAATTAAAGAAGCTTCATTTACTTTATTTGTAAATATTACATGAGTTTATATATAAAGAAGTAGTTTTAAACTACAGTATTTTTTAAAAATTTTTTAAACATTTATTTATTTTTGAGAGACAGAGGGAGACAGAGTGCAAGACAGAGAGAGACAGAGTGCCAGCAGGGGAGGGGCAGAGAGAGAAGGAGACACAGAATCTGAAGCAGGCTCCAGCTCTGAACTGTCAGCACAGAGCACCACGTGGGGCTCAAAACCACAACCCGTGGGATCACAAACTGGTCCGAAGTGGGCACTTAACCAACTGAGCCATGTAGGCACCCCTAAACTATATTATTCTTTAAAAATGGTATTAAAAAAACAATAGTATGTAAAGAAAACACAAATCTCAGCTGGAAACAGCAACTGTTCAAGAAATTTTAAAATAAAATGATTTTTTTTAAAGATATTTTTAGGAGTACCTGGGTGGCTTAGTCAGTAAAGCCTCTGACTCTTGGTTTTGGCTCAAGTCATGATCTCATGGTTTCTTGGTTCGAGCCCCATATTGGGCTCTTCACTGACAGTACAGAGCCTACTAGGAATTCTCTCTCTCTCTCTGCCGCTCCTGTGCTCTCTCTCTCAAAATAAATAAATAAATTTTAAAAAATAATAAAAATAAAAAAGGTGTTTAATTTCTACTGTTTTATATTCAAAAATGTTCTTGTTGAAGATAAGGAATTAAATATATAGAAATGTAAAATCTGAAACATACAGCTATTGATAATAAATAATAATAAAGAACATAATATAAATATTAAGTAAATATAATACTTATATATTATATATAATCATATAATATATAATTGTATAATATAATTCTATTAATAGTGTATAGTATTATATATAATATATTTAATATAAATATTATACAATAAATAAATATTATATAATTATATAATAAAATATAATTATATAATGATTTGTATATTAATAATTACATAAATATAAATAAAAATAAAATAATCATAAGATCAATGAAGAAAATTCCTAGTTGTTTGGTTTGTTTTTCTCTATCTGTAAATAAATACAGAAACCTGCCCTGTTGGAAGAAATACAACCTAACACGGAGTGGAAAAAAGAAATAATTCCTTGGTAACAAACAAGATTTGATTCAATAAATTACTACTGAGCTTGTACTAGAGTGCAAGTGATACTCTGTATAGTTATAAAGAAAATCAGGAAGAATCATGTATTTGAATAGAAATAAAGTTTGCTTTCAGGACTTCAAGCCAAATGTTGTCAAATCCTTTACATCTGTTGTATTATGTCCCTTGTCATCCAGAGAGCTCCTAGGTCAGTACACGTTCAGTTTAGATGACGTTGGCATCTTTGGGTGTGAATAAAGCATATATTTTTGAGACTTCTATGTAAAGTGTCATAGTGGTCATTGCTTTGAGACAAGATACATAATCTTGAGGTTATAAATAAAAGGAAAAAGAAAAGAAAAATAAGGAAAAGGAAAGGAGTGATCTAAGAATGATAAGTTATTATCTGGTGACCAAGAGGGACTTAATGGGCCCCTCCACTTAATTAAACTTTAGATGTTTTTTTGGCTGACTAAAAGGCCCTGACCCTCCTTTCTTAGAACATTTACTTTAGCAAACTTGCAACTGTAATCCTTTTTCTTTCCCCTTGAGATGGATATCTTCTATAACTCAGGATTGTCTTTCTCAAGACCCGAGAGCCATCCCTTTGAAAGGCGATCATCAAGGTGCTCCTGGGTGGCTTAGTTGGTTAAGCATCCAACTTTCAGCTCATGTCATGACCTCACAGTTCCTGAGTTCCAGCCTCTCATCGAGCTCTGGGCTGACAGCTGGGAGCCAGGAGTCTATTTCAAATCCTGTGTCTCTATCTTTCTCTGTCCTTCTCCCCACTCTCTCTCTCTCTCTCTCTCTCTCTCTCTCTGTCTTTCTCTCTCCCTCTGTCTGTCTCTCTCTCAAAAGTAAAAATAAAAAATAAATTAGAAATGTAATCATCAAGAAAGATGGTGCCCCCCCCTCCATGCCCAACCCTGCTTCCCAGTCTCTGTGGAAGTGTAGGAGCCTAACTTGGAACAATGAACAAACACAGATGGCCTAATCACACTGACCAAACCAGCCCATCATCCTGAAGTACTTTTCCACTAGCTTACAGAGCACTTAAGAGCCCTCCTGCCATTTGTTTCAGAGGAGTTAACTTCAGTGCTTCTCCCCTACTGAAATACAATAGTCTTCAATAACATCTTTCTTGCCCGTTTAACTGGTCTGATACAATTTTTTTTAACACTGGGTAAAGACTGCTATAAAAACAACCACCTCCTCTTCCTCTGTCTCTGTCAATGAAAAAAAAAAACAAAAACACAGTTTAAATCAGTTAAATAAAACTGAGGATATAGAGAAAACACAGGCAACATTCCTGGTTCTCACCAAATGATTTTTATTTGCTTTGTAATTCGGTAGAACTCAGCAGTCTCTTGTAGGTACAGGGCTGTTGAGAAACTAAGTATTGAATCTAATTCTTCTTTTTCTTTGCATGTATGTATATATATATACATAACGAACACAAACAACATCCTCCTGGGAGAGTGGGAAGAATAAAAGTCTGGGGTAGTTCACTAAAGGTTTAAGAGATAGTATTCAGTGTTTGACGGCTGACTTTTAAGTAGTTTTTAGATACTCACAGTGATGCATACAGATGTGTCCTGCATCTAATTATTTGGTACACAGGCTACCACTGAGAGAAATTTTTCAATGTTAATAACTTCAGTTCAAAACTCTACAAAAAACATTTTGTTGCCTTTCCTGGAAATGCTATATGCTACAAGGAAGATTAGCTTCTAAGAAGATAGGGAAAGATAAAAATGAGATTTGTAATATGAAACTTGTTAAAAGAAGGGATAACATCAAAGGAAATAGCAAATGATAATGGATACATTTCTAAGTAGAAGACCTAATTGTTTTATATATTTTTCTGATAATAAAATAGATTTTGCTTATGCTGTTTGTAGAAGATCTATAATATATAGAAAACTCTAAAAAAATAAAGAATTGTCATGGGCACATTTATTCAACATACAGATACTGTACAATTATTACTAGGTCTTGTGTTAAACTGTGGATTCTATGATAAATGGCTATAGATTTATGATCCTTGACATCAGATGCTTGCATATAGCAGAGACAATAACCAGATTAATATATAGAATGCAATATGATAATTGCAATGTATTGTATTCTAGGTTGGATTTTTTGGGAGATGAATCTCAAATTTTTACAATATAGTAGCAGTTGACCAGATAGAAAGGGAAAAAATAAAAACAATTTAAAAATTCAGCTGCATTCTGTTTTTCTAATTTTAGTTATCTTACATAACTCTTTTTAAAAATATTCTTAATGTTTATTTATTTTTGAAAGAGAGAAAGACAGAGTACCAGCAGGGGAGAGGCAGAAAGAGAGAGGGACACACAGAATCTGAACCAGACTCTAGGCTCTGAGCTGTCAGCACAGAGCCCAGTGTGGGGCTTGAACCCGTGAACTGTGAGATCATGATATGAGCCAAAGTCAGATGCTTAACCAACTGAGCCACCCAGGTGCCATAAATTATCTTACATAACTCTTATATGACTTGCTCACCAAGGCAATGTGCATGTACTTCAATATAATGCAATAAAAATGATAAATCTCATATAAAATCTGTAATAAATAACAGTATCAAGCGTGGTCAAATTAAATGCAGATTAATCGTATACTGTTCAGATGTACAAGAAATGAAACTTTTTGTCTTTCTGTAACTTCACCCTTTTGTGATGCCTTCCTGTTTTTGTTATTAGGAACAATGAAACAAGATGGAAAGATAATAAACTAATCGATTAAATTAGTGTCTCTATTTTAAACATCCTTTTAAGGGGCAAATATTAACTCAATTCATAATTTCAATCCCTCAGAAAAGAGTTTTGTTTTTACTCACATGTAATTTCTTTCCTCCTCCTTTACTCAGAGGTTGAATCTGGGTATACAGTGCAGATTATTTAATATCATGATTTTAAGGAGTTCTGTGGTATACATGTTGTATTCAGGTTCTTGGTGGCCTCCTGTGACATATTCTTCATTTAGTCAGACCACTGAGTCCCATGAGTTACTGCTGAGATGTAATAGATTCCACCAGAGAGCTCCCTTTACGCTTCTATGATATGAGAACACAGATTACAGAAGGTTGAGGATTTGGAATATATGCCTAGGAAGGTCATTAGGGCCAGCTGAGATGCTGTCTAAGGGAGGTGTGGTATCTAGAATGGATAGTAGATAAGGAAGATGATGAACATAATTTACAGCCTATGACCAGCAACAGTAGCTGTTCACAACAATGAACAGTGGGACTATAGTACATTCCATTAAACCTTATTTTCTAAAGATTCCCCAGGAAGAGGAACCATCTGGAGTCCTATAGGCACTACTTTCAGACCTGATAAAAGGGAGTGCATTTGAACAAAACAAGAGTAGTTTGTGGTGGACTCTGTGATGCACTGTCCTGAAAAAGGCCGGCACTAAAATGGGGCAATGATGAAAAATGGGCACAATATAAGGAGGTACTCATTCTCAAAGAAATACAAGTCAACACCTTCTTGAATTTCATTCCTTTGGTACCTTACTCCCCTCATCTTAGTCTCTGCCCTGGACCAAATTCTTCTTTGGGGAATAGAGGATTTATTCCATCAGTTACTGGGGGAACTACCAGAACGATGTCTTCAATGGTTAACCATCATTAAGAACAGCTTTTGTTGAATCAAAGCGCTTTACTCAAAGTTACAATTCTTATCAGTGGCAGCCCATAACCCAAAACTACTGGTCATCCAGATGTAAATGCCCACTGCCTTCTCCCTAACTCAAGACAAATCTGACAGGCCATCTCAGCATTAAAGTGTTCTGTGAGGTATCTGAGACCTTCACTGGAATCAAAACACAGCTTATTTTTTTTTCCCTCTGCCTAAACCTACTTTCCCCTCCCTCACAGGTGTTCATCTGAAAAGACCTCCTCAATGACCTTCCTGCACAGTAAGCTTTTTTTCAGAGTCTGCTTCTTAGAGCAAATCAACTTGTGAAATTAATAATAAATAACAAATTCTATTTTTTGGTAATAAATTTCAGGCCTTTCATCTGGATAATAGTATTATTCATTAAAGCATCCCACATAATGATCCACTTAATTTTATTCATTTTATTTATTATCAGTGTCAGGTTTGGCTTGAAAATCTCCATATATTTTTCCTTTTTATTCTTTCCTTTCCCCATCTTTCACTCTCTCTCTTTCTTTTTTTTTTTTTTTCATCTTCCCCCTCTTTATTTGAAGGTGGCCACATGACTGTAAGATATTCCCATAGCAGAATAGGGGCTTTATAATTAGAATTATAATTTCATAGCAGGTACAATCTACATTGTTCTAGTGCGTGGACATGCTCAGGGGGGAGGTTAAATTTAAGAGCTATTTAATTTGCATGCTTAGGTTATACTTGAAAGTCTATAAGGACTTATTTATGAAAACTCTTCTTATTAAGGGCATTCCTCTCTTCTGCTCATATGTATGTACCAAAGATCTCTTGGCCTATTTCTTAAATAATTCTTGTAACCCATTCTTACAGGATCCATGTAGACACCATAAATATTAGCCAAAGCAGAATAATTAGATGTAATTAAATTGGCATACTCTCCCCAAGGCCAAACTAGTTAGATAAAGATTCATTCTCTGGACTAAATAATTAAGAAAATGCTATATTCTCTTTAGACTAGGTGAGCTTGAATATATGGTCATGGCTTGGGGCAGATTTGTGGCTGGATTTCTCATTGTTTGGCTACAATCATTTGTATAACACGTACAGCATTAAAGCCTATCCAATTCCTATTCTCACCTCAAAAAAATTCTGTCTGAAGACCATAAAATAAGTTTAAGAGATTACATCTGGTTGATAAAATTGGGTTTGATGACTTAAACTAAGTCTCCATTAGTTGTTTATCTAATTGGATCTATGTCTTTCTATGAGTGCAGGTATGTTGACATTAATAAAATATATATATTTATATTGTATATTAAAGTTACTATTTCCATAAATGATTATTTCAACTTGAATTTAGACAAATTATCTTGAAATAATTGGGGCAAACGCTTCCCTATTCAAACAGTTTGGATATTTTACCCAACTTATTACAAGATAATAATTATGTATTTTGTTGTTGCTAATTTTGTTAAACTGGTATCTCAGAATTGTATTTTCCTTCAGAAATTGAACATTAGGAAAGACTTTTTGGAAAATACTGGGTTAGTAAGAGGGAGAGGGAGAGGAAGAGGGAGAGAATGAGAGATGTGTTTGGTTAATTTACATTCCTTGGATACATTTCATTTAGTGATTGGGTAAATTAAACTGGCATTTTACCATCAATTTAGTGTCCATTAAATGAGCAAACAAGCCTGCACTATAATATATAGAAAACATTGAATAAAGTTTTATCTATCAATAAATTAAATTAATCTCATTGCACCAATATTTAATAAAAAGTATTTTGGGCAGTATTTTTCATAACTTTTTGAATATTAGAAACATTTTTAGATAATTTTTTACCTACTATAGTGTTTGGCAATCAGATTTTTAAAAGATGGGACTTGAGGTTTAGTGTGATACAGTTCTTATTTTAACTTTTTAGTGAAAAAATAATAATGTAGTTCCCTGATTATATTTCAGGTAGAAATTCTCCTAAGATTGTACATACAAAGGAGATGAGTTCCAGGGAAAATATAATTTCTGAGCCTTTTTAATCAACCATAAAAAGTGAAACCAGTTTATTTATAGAGATCCAGAATAGACCTTTCATCTATGAAAAGTAATGCAGTCTAGACGCTGGAATTCTTAACTCAAATGTTGTAGCCATTATTTGAGTTTTATCCTGCTTTTCAATTAGCGATAGATAGGCTTACAGAGTTGGAGAAGCTGAGGTTTGGCTTAGTTGATCATGTGAAAAATTGGATATTCACCGGTTGCCACTCTGAATTATCCTGACATTTGAAGAGTTTGTTCCAACCAAAAGTCATTTTGAGCAGGTGCAGAAAACTCTTATTTACCAGATAAATGAGATCTTCTTTTTCTCTTAGCTTTTATTATCCTCTAGCACATGTCTTTTAGATGCTACCAATCCTCCTAATCAGTGGCTCAACAAGAGAAGAAACTCAGTAAACCTGTTTATTATATGACTAAGTTAAAGGCTCTGTTACAGAGGGATTCTTGTCTATATTTCTAACCCAGATTGTGGAAGTCTGGCATGAGAAAAACTTTCAGTGGATAGGTCTTATATCACAAGGAAATTGGCTTAAGCTTTGTTTATAATTCTTTCTTTTTTTTTTTTTTTTAGAATCTCACTAATATTCTAAGCTCTATAAGGATACTGTCTTTTTTTTAACGTTACTTACTCGTGAATCACCAGTGCTTTGCAGAGTGACATATAGTAGATATTCAATAAATATGTGACTGAATGAAGGTATAACTTCTTTAGATTTGTTTTCAAAAGTTGAGTACTGCTTCAACGTAACTTTCTTTTATTCAACCAATTCTCTGCATCATGTATTTTTTTATTTTTTTTAATTTTCCTTAAATATTTTAATGTTTATTCATTCTTGAGAGAGACAGAGACAGAGCATGAGTGGGGGAGAGGCAGAGAGCGAGGGAGACACAGAATCTGAAGTAGGCTCCAGGCTCTGAGCTATCAGTACAGAGCCCCAGAGTCCGACGTGACGCTCGAACCCAGGGATGATGAGATCATGGCTTGAGCCAAAATCAGACGCTTAACCGACTAAGTCACCGAGGTGCCCCTGCATCATGTAATTTTTAGGGACAGTCACATGCATTTACACAGTAGGTTTGCCTGAAACACTGCAAGGAAGGATAATTTTCAGTTTAAGATAAAAAATCTGAAGCACTAGTATATTATCTGTCAATTTCAAGTAATCAGTCAGGATACAAAGTCTTTTAAACTGATGGTCCATAGTCAAATCATAATGGCTTCTAAAAAGGGTTTAGAAAATCTAGAATAGGAGTAGACCCATTATTTTATTTTTCTTATTAAAGAAGTAATGAAGTAGTAAGATTAAATTCAGATTAAGTTAATACAAAGAGAAAACCTTGATAGATTAGGTTTTGAATTAGACAGGGAGAAGTGAAGTGACTAACGCTGTGTATTGTGCTTCATGCCATGTAAGAACTCCTACTGCCTAATACTCTAATAAAATTTAGATTTCAAATTATGATTTTGCTATTGCCTACAAATTAAAATAAGACATTAGAGAATCTGACTACTTCAAATACTCTTGGATTATAGTCCAAGTTGTCTAATCTTCCACACAAAATGAAATGAGTATCATGAGTGTTTCTGACTCCAACATAGACTCAGCTTGGCTGCAATGTGGTCGCTTGGCACGAATGCTATACCTCAAATGTAGAAGAATATCACAGCACTTAGTGAATAAGTCAGGCACAGATGCATGATGAAAATGCTACTACTAGAAGCAAATAAGGTAAAGAGAATCTGATATCATAAAAAGTATAAGAGGTAGAACCAAATATCCAAGAACTCTATTTTTTATTTTAGTCATTCCAAACATTATGTAGAATCTTACCACAAATACCTCTCCATTTCAGAATCTGGATACACTTCAGAAAAATTTTTAAAAATTATATATTCCTATATCTAAGAATCTAGGAATTGGCTGATAAACACCTTGTTGATTTTATAGATTTAGATTTTCCCACAGATAAATGACTCTCCATATGTTTACAACTGGGCTGGACAGTTGCATTTTGCAACTCTTGTCCTGTTGTCACATCAAGTTTAGAATTTGTTACAGGTTTTTCATATTCAACAAAGTATTTTTGATTATATAGTTGAGTTTGGTAGACTTCCACTCTGTAATCTTCTGCTGTGGTCTTAGCTGGCAATGCGAGACACTTGTAAACTAAACAAAGCTCCTAATTTTACAACTGGCCAAAACTGAAAATTAGACAGATAAAAGGTTTTTTTTTTTTCCTAACTCTTTCTAGGTACTACATAACTAATACCTCTCTTTCAAGAAGGGCATGAAAGATTCTTAGTCATGCTATGGTTTGTGTTCAGATGTGGAGCAGGCTGTGTGCTTCTGTTCTCTGGGCCAGTGGAGGAGGTCGTTTATGTGCAGGAAATATGCTGTACTAACCAGCGAGGGCATGGTCCATGCCTTGGCATCTGAAATGAAGAAGCCACCAGGCTGAACAGTTAAGAGGGTCAGGAGGAAACATGAGGAATTATTGGTTACGCGTATATGGAATGTATTCGGGAAATAGGGTTTTTACTGATTGCAATACTTTAAAAAAATTTTACAATAGATCTTTTAGGTAGTAATGTACTAAAAATATAAACATGCAAGTTTAATGAGAAACAACACACTGAATGTTTCTTTAAAATGTTGAAGATAAATAAGTTAACTTTCTCCAAAGGCACCCCAACATTTATCATCCACCAGGGGCAATAAAATGACACCCCTGATCACATGGAGATCACAAGAAACAAAAATGTTAAAGTAACAATATTAGCATCTAATTCATGTTAAACATTATTTTAAGACACTAGTACTGAAACCAAACAGGATTTAACACATGCGGCTATAGAAGCTGCATATAGGGAAAGCATGACTTTTCATTGAGATCAAATGACTGTTCTTCTGATTAATTCTACTTGTTTTCATTAACAGTTTTTTAAGAGTTTACAAAATAAAAAGTGATGGTTATGAGGCACCTGGGTGGCTCAGTCGGTTGAGCATCTGACTTCAGCTCAGGTCATGATCTCGCGGCTCATGAACTCAGGCGCAACTTCGGGCTCTGTATTGACAGCTCGGAGCCTGGAGCCTCTTGGGACTCTGTGTCCCCCTCTCTCTCTGACCCTCTCCTGCTCATGCTCTGTCTCTCTCTCTCTCTCAAAAATAAATAAAGATTTTTAAAAAAGTGATTGCTATAGAGGTATTAGATTCATGAACAGAATACTTTTGCAAATATTTAAATGATGACATACTTATATCCATATTATTGCATAATTAAATAGAAAATCAGTTATTAATATTGGCTTGATTTTATATTTTGGAAGTTAATGCAATCTTCAGGTATTATTTTGATAATTATTGCAAAATAATATTCAATGTTGAAGATATAATTATCTTTGTAATGATTATGTGAATACACATTTCAGTAAAGCATATTGTCATGGTAAAAGCAATTATCCTACTAAGTTAAGAAACCTCTAGAGCAGAAAAGTGCTTGAAATTGATTGTGGTTGACTATATAATTCAAAATTGTATCCAAACAACTTTAATATTCTAATAATAAAAATTGATGTTTACAGCTGTCAAAAGTTATAAAAGAAACTGAACTACAATATTTTGTGACACAGAAATCCAAATTAAATAAATTATCAGTTATATAGTATTTCATTTGTTCTTCATAACCATCTCTCAGATTGTAGAAAACTATGAGCATTCAGAAAACTACTTTACTAATTGACCTAAATATCATACAGTGGTAGTGATCCCATTGAGACCCATCCATGGTGCACTTGCAACTTTATTATTATAGTCTGCTGGGTATATTATACTCAAATATTAGATTTAACCATTAATATAATTAGTCCTGGATTCCTTTATTTTTGAGTAATGAGATCTCAAAGTAGTTGATTGTAGGGATGTTAATACTGTTCTCATCTAATTGTGCCATGGATTTGCAGCCAAAACTCTTGGCTCCTTAGAGGCTCCAGTACTATCATTAATGGCAAGAATTTAAGATTTTGCTGTAAAAACCACAGAAGGAATTGATTCATCTCTCTTTTTTCTCAGAAGAGTCTTCCATATGTTTATATTTTAATTATTCTTCTCTACCTTCAGGGAAATTATTTTGAAGCATAGATCATTTCTTTTTATACACTACATTTCTCTCATTCAGAGGGAGTTTCAGGGCCACCTGGGTGGCTCAGTTGGTTGAGTATCTGACTTTGGCTCAGGTCATGGACTCACAGTTCGTGATTTCGAGCCTCATGTCAGGCTCTGTGCTGACAACTCAGAGCCTGGAGGCTGCTTTGGATTCTGTGTCTCCCTCTCTCTCTGTTCCTCCCACACTTGCTCTCTTTCTCTTTCTGTCTCAAAAATAAATAGACATTTCACAAACAAACAAACAACAATGACAACAACAACAAAAAGGCAGTTTCATTCATAATCATATGAGCAATTTCCTGTGACTTGGTTGGTAAACCAGATTTCCTCAACTAAAGCTTCAATGATTGAGAGCTTATCAGTAATTTTCTAATATGGCCTCCCCTGACCAGAATACGTCCAGTGCATGTACATATCCCAGAAGAGCCTCCAGGACCAGCAATCACACCAATAGAAGGAGGATCCAACTGAAGCATCTGGCATCTACTGATCCATAATTCTCCTTGTGTGTTCATCTGGAACCACTCCACTCCATTAGTGAAGGTTGGACTATAATCAATAATATATGAATTATAAGTTTGTATTCTGGAAACCCTAACAGAAACTCCACTCATCCACACTTGCTAGAATCCCATGCTGAGGATGGGCAATAGTCCTGGATATTCCCCTTCTGCAACACATTCTCTCACCATCTCAGAGACAGTGAAAGATGAGCATAATGGGACAAATGCAACAGACTATTCCCCTTTATTCATTCACTTAGCAATTCAGCCAACAAATTTTTATAAAGCACCTAAAAATGTCACTCACTGTACTAGAGCTAAGAATATATTGAATAAGACAGACTTGGTTCCAACCATTCATGTTTAGTGCATAGACAAATAGTGCATAGTTTATAAATAAATTAATAACTTCCCATAACAGAAAAGCTCAAAGAGTTATAAGAGAGAATACAAATATCTTGGTGCCCATTCTAGTGTGGGGTGGTGAGAAATGAAGGATGAGGTAAGAGCAGACATGGCATAGAAGTGTATTATAGCACAGAGATTGGTCTGTGCAAAGGTCCTGCAGCTGAAAAGAGTTTGGAATTGTCAGAGAACTTAAAAATTCCTCTTAGGCTGAGACATGATGTGTAAGGTGAGTTTATGAGAGAAGATAAGGCCAGAGAATTAGACAAGGACTATATGAAGCAGGATCCTATAAGCAATGGTAAGGATAGTGTGATGTGTAAACAGAGAAGTAATATGAAATGGTTTACATTGTTAAACATTCTTGATTACTGTGTGGAAAATTAATTGGGGGAAGAGAACAGGCATAGGAGCTATAAAAATACTTAATATCATGAGCCCATTGCAGTGAGTGGCATATTCCATTTGTCTAATATTGGAAAAGGAATCTAATCGCTTTAAAACAAAACTAAGATTCCTTCTTTAACATATTTATTTACATTCTTCTATTTAGAGACATGAATGGTCAGTTATATCTATCTATCTATCTATCTAGCAGTATGTTAAAATTGAAAATAATTCAGCTTTCACATTTTTATTTATATAAAGAAAACCTTATGAAATATGAACTTTAGAAATACAGCTGCATTATTTTTCTATTGCAAAAGTTTGGTAATTCAAACACATCTGATTTATATTGATTTTAAATTTAGCACAGAGAAAACACTTACATGCTCTATAACATTGTTAAGCATCACAAATAAAATTAGAACATGAATTGTCCTTGTTTTTCTAAGTTGTAAATTAGATGACTCACCATGTAGGAAAAATGGCTCCATGATGTTTGGCTAGTTTATAATTTGAATTGTAAGTTAGGCATTATGATGTGTTTCCTGTCAGAAAATTTGTGGTCTGGCATTAGATTATGTATTCTTATCTTGAGCTCAATTAAGCAACAAAGTACTGAGTTCATTTAGTAAATAAAATTCAAGAAACAGCAGCTGGCTTTTCCCCAAATTATTGCGGTTGTATACTGTGCTGTATCTCTGTCACTTATAAAACCCTCTGTCATAACCTGCTCATTATAAATCATGTAGCTCCAAAGTTTTCCCTTTTTTACATTTATACACTCCTTTGAATTGTATTTCACAAGTCCTATTTCATCCTAGAATAGAAAGTTGAATAAAACATGGGTAGTCATGAAAAGTTGTTTTGTTGAAAGAAATGAGGTCCAGGGAACACAGAGAGCTTTAATTAAAAATAATTATATCTATTGAGTCCTAAATCTCTAGATCAGGTTGTCATGAGAATACCTCATGTTAATATACTATTAATTTTTCAAAAATTGTGTGTACCTCTGCTCCATGATTCTATAGGCAAATATCATCCTTCATGGTCACCAATATTTATATCATTCCTACTGTATGCTACAGGCATTTAGATATGGTGCTATTGACAAAGAGCAGAAATACTGGGCCAGGCCCATGACCTCAAACATTCTTACTTTTGGTAGAAATGATAATTCTTTGTATGCATACCATATCAATGTATGTGATTATTTGTTCACTAGATGATTGGCTCCAGAAAAGCAGTGGCCATGGCTTTTTTTTTACAAGGCACTGAAACCCCAGATCAAAGCTTATAAGCAACACAAAGTGGAGATGTGAAAATGGGCTGGATGCTTAAGGAAAAGGATTTGGAGAACTTGGAGTAAAAGAATGCATTTAAAGAATACATTTAAGAAAGCATATTGTAGAAACGCATAGCCTACTAAGAAATCAGTTAATGGAGGTTCTGTTATATAAAATCTGAAATTAGAAGGACACCAGTGTGACTCAGCCAGTTAGGTGTCTGACTCTTGATTAGGCTCAAGTCATGACCTCACCATTCCTGGAATAGAGCCCCTCATTAAGTTCAGTGCTGACAGCCTAGAGACGGACACTCTCCTACCCTCGCTTTCTGTCCTTCCCTATTCATGAGCTCTCTCTCTCTCAAAATAAATAAATAAACTTAAAAAATAAAATAAAATGTGAAATGAAAATAAACCCAGCTGAAAATTCTCTGCTACAGATAGAAAGGCTATTACGTAGAAGTCATTTTTTAAATTCAAACCATTGTGGAACAGTGTAATCATGCAAAAAAATAAGAGAAAAATACCACCAATTCAGGAAGAATTTTTAAAAATAAAAGTATTTTAAAAATAAAATAATAACATATTAACAGAATATTAAAAAGTCTCAATCACAATAGGGTAAAATATTATGTAGATATTCCGTGAAGCAAAAATGAAAATTGCTACTTGAATCCCAATATAAGGCATATATGCTTAGTTAAGAAAATTTTACACAGTAAACATTCTAGCACTGAATTAAGACATTAATCTTTCTTTTGTATGCAAACGCTCTACTTAAGAAATCTCTCCAATTATTGTTCAGATAGATATTTGTACCAAATGGAAGTTTGCCACAAATATTCTTGGACCTAGAGAAAGTAATAGTACCCGCTAATCAGCATTATCAGCAATATTCCAGACTTCAATGAAAAGTGACCTTCAGCCACAGAGCCTCTTGACAGTGCTGGCAGGTAGCATGGCTATTGGAAAGCTGGGCTATGAGGCACCCAGAAGTGCATTATGTGGACAGGGAACTTTGGGTATCTTAAAAGCTGGCAGAGAGCAGTGAAATGATGAGAAAAGCAAGCTAACTGAATGCATCAACAGAGAAGAAGTAATCATGATGTTGGGCTAGAAGAAGGAGTAGATTAGCCTTGAGTTGATACTGTGTGGTCAGACGAATCTTTCACCAGTTTGGAGATTTGGGAAAGAAGAAAAGATGACTTTGGTAGGCTGGTTAATGCCCCCCTCCCCTGCCCATATCCTAATGTCTCCTAATTTCTGGTACTTATGAATATATTGCTGTACATGGCAAAAGGGAATTTACTGATGTGAGTAAATTAAAGGTTTGCAACTGGGAGATTATTCTCAATTATCTGGATGGGGCCAACATACTTGCTAGAATTCTTATAAAAGGGGGTTAGAAGGGTCATAATTAAAGTCAGAAGACAAGATGTGATGATAAAAGCAGAAATCAGAGAGAGAGAAAGTGGATATGAAAATGTTACACTGCCGCCTTTGCAGATAGAAGCAGGGCCACGATTTGAGGAATGTGAATGGCAATTCTAAACTGGAAAAGACAAAGAAACAGATTCTCCTTCACAGGCTTCAAAAGAAGTGAAGTCATGCTGATCCATTTTAAACTTCTGAACTCCAGAATTATAAATTAAAAAAAAAATGTGTGTAGTTTTTCAAGCCACTAAATTTGTCATAACTTGTGACAGCAGTAGTAGAAAACTACTATGGATGGGGGGGAAGAGTTTCTGTCTAATTTCTATGGAAGAAAGAAAAATCACTGTAAACTCATTATGTCACCAAAGCCTAACTGTCATGCAAGTTTTTCTAGCTAGTGGGGAGCGGGGTAGCAGAAATTGGGAGAACTTTTTCTCAGATTAGAGTAAATCAAAGAGATAACAGAAGTCCATAGACTAATTTTAAAACATCAGATAATAGTAAATACAAAAAAAAAATTGAATGTGAGCTTAAAGTTGATTTGATACCAATGCAGTT
Organism: Cryptoprocta ferox; assembly: GCA_028646485.1. Taxonomy (NCBI): domain Eukaryota; kingdom Metazoa; phylum Chordata; class Mammalia; order Carnivora; family Eupleridae; genus Cryptoprocta; species Cryptoprocta ferox. The sequence goes on along the minus strand of CM053577.1, from coordinate 85,630,509 downwards.
TTAAAAGCTGACCTTTGATATTTGCTATAGTTCTTAAAAACTTCAGGTTTTATCTTTTTAGACTACACAGAAAACTGTGAGTAAGCACCACAGTATCCCAGTTTTATAAGTAGACAAATTGAAGTCGATGCAGTAGAAGTCATTTGTCCAAAGGCACAAAATGGCAATCTCCTGGCTCAAAAGAAAAGGATATTTCTAATATACTATAACTCTCTCTAAAATTATTTTAATTATTATACTTTTATAATGCAATGGATATGTTGCCAATAGGTAAGCATCAAAAGGATGTTAAATAAGTGTATCATCTTAATGAGCATTAGTTGGAAAAAGTGTCTGGTAGGGGATGAGTTTTGATTACTGGCGAGTGTAGTAGTACAAAGAAAATGACACTTGGGTCTGCTTTGAATGACACCATTAAGCTTACACAGACGTATTCAGGGTAATATCTTTTTTAAGTTTTCTAAGATTTAACTGTGAGAATTGTCTCAACCCATGAATGTTCTCTATATTGTAGCACTGCCAGCCCCCAGGCCATTCCTGATTGTCCCCTGGAACGTCACTGAAGGTCTGAATCATCCTGGATGCTACCCAACCCATCTGCTCGGAGTCTGACATGCCAAAGAACACAAGACATCATGCTGTCCTCGACTTTGCTCTCAGTATCTGATAAAGAGCAAAAGCAGAGCCCTCTGAATTGGCACCAGGTCCTGAGAGTCCGTGCTGTCTTGTCAATCTATAAGCGGGAGAAAGGGACCAAAGCATTTTCTTTGCATAGCTTGAATCATCTTTATTTCAGGGATGCAAGAAAAGGCAAGGTGTGCCAGGTTTACTTTAACATCTGAAACTGCAAAACTAATGTATTCACTTAATCAATGAATATCGATTGGCCAAACCCAATGCGAAATGCCTGTACAATATTGTAAACAAAATAGATATGGTCCCTGACTTCCTGTAGTTTTCAGTCTAGGCTGGGAGACAGTTAATAAACAGGAGAATGAACACACAATACATAGTGACAACTTAGAAAAACAACCCAGAAAAATGCTTAGCCAGAATGGGTGGGGGTTAAGAAACTACTTCAGCATGGATGGTCAGAGAGAACTATTCTGAGAGAAAGGTTGAAGTTGATACCTAGGATAGAAAGAAGAAACAAGTAGTCCAAACATCGTGGAAGATGTTTCATACAAAGGTGCTAGCACGGGCAAAGTCCCAGAGAGGAAGGAATCTGGCCTCATACAGAATCTGCACGACTGGAGAACAGCGAGAAAGAATGACAGTGATATGAGAACAGATCAGGGAGTAGGTAAGTCAGTTCCTAAAGGGATATCGGAGGAGATGCAAATCAACTCATTTTTTCTAAATTTGGTGGAAAGTGGTGGACAGTTTTTAAGCACAACGTTTATCTGAAAAAGAAACAAAGTTCTAATTAAAATTCACAAGAATTGTGAATAGTCCATGTGGAACCTGAGAAGTAGTGGCAGAAGGGGAAGCTAGCTTAGAAAGTATTTTTTATGTTTTTCATCCCTTAGTGAAAGACCTAGCAATGAGTATTAAATAAATATGTGACAAATGAGGTAAAAGAAGGGAGGAAAGGAAGGGAGGAAGGGAGGGAGGGAGAGAAGGAGGAGGACAAAAAGAATAAAAGAAAAAAAAGTGGAGTTATTTCCAACCACAAATAAGAAAAAAAGCTTTCACATAAAAGTTAAATTTGGACAGAGGCAGAGCAATAAGGCAGTATATCCTGAATTATTCACTGCCACAGCAGAAGAAAGAAGAGAGAATATGAAATGAGGTCACCATATATAAAATGAGGTCAAGAACAGTACCTACCTCTCTGGGTTTATATGAATAATAATAAATAATAATATTTGTAAGGTGCTTAATGTAGTGGTGGGCATATAGAAAACATTGGAATAAAATAATGAAGATAATAATAATGCTAAACATGGTGATCAAAAATGAAACCATCATTTTCCTGATAAAAAAGGTATTCTTTTCGCAGTAAAGAATGTTTAAATTGCGTCCTTAAGGCATAAAAATTCTAGGCATAATATTAACGCATCTTATAAAGCATTCAGGCTTCAATTTTTCAGTCATTCAACAAATATTTAGTAAACAGTTAATAAACTCCAGATACTGTGTTAGGCATATCCTATCCTTAAGAATCTTACTGTATGAGAAAGAAACATTTGCAGGAATGCTAACTGCACCATTGGTCTACAGAGTACAAATTAAAGGCATTATGAGAAGTGGAAAGCACCTCCACATGGAGAGAGGGGAAACAGCAACAGAGACAGGGTCTGGGTGGTTAAATGTGGGAGGTAGGTGCTATAAGCCATGGTCACATTTTTCTTTTAACCTGAGAGAAACGGAAAGCCATAGACAGGACTTAAGAAGTGAAACTACACAAGGAGGCTTGCATTTTCAAACCATAGCTTTGGCTTTAGGGGAGGTAGTATTGAAATTCTAGGTTAAGGGTGTGAGATATTGATGCTTTGAACTGGGGAGGTGGCCATGAGGACAGGCAAAAGTTAGAGTTACAGAGTGAAGGAGAGGGAGAATCCAGATGAGCAATTGGCAGGGTGTTGCCACCTTTCTAAAAGGGGACAAAGGTGGAGGAAAAACAGGTTAAGTGAGTACATGTTTAAATATGTTTTGTGTCAGATGTGTGAGAGCTATGCAGGAAGATAGATCCAGTTGAATACACATGTCTAGAGCTCAGAGGGATATCTAAGTAGCAGATATAATTTAGTGGTACCTAAACAGAGCTAAAAAAATTTACTTTTTAAAATACAAAACAAAAAAGTTGTAGAAGCCACACTTTAGATGAGATCTGCCAACAAAGGAAATATAGAACTAAATGAAATCAGGCTTTAGCTTTAAGCCCTGAGACCGATGAGTATTTCATGTCCTCATGGATGAAATATTAGAAGAGGTGGAATGACAGAGGGACACTAAAAAGAGCTGTTATTGGAGGATGAGAAGTCAATGTCAATTCCTGGAAGTCCAAATGAATACAAATTTCTAAGCAGAGATGTCTGGTCACCAGTGTTAACTGCTGCTAAGGAAAACATAAATATGTTTACTGCATAGAAGAAGTTGAAGAAAATGAGGGAATAACTGTTGGAATTTTAGTTAGATAAAACAGCATGTACAAAAGCATAATGATGTACAGTGACGGCACAGCTCTCTACACGATTAGAGCGTACCACGTGGGAAGTGAGGACCAAAGGACAGGAAAGTGACCTGCAAATATCGCACGGAGCCCACGTGCCGACACAGTAGTTCTTCTCAATGTCAAATATGAGACCGTTGAGGTTGGGATGTGCCACAATCTGCACACTGTATTTTAGAAAGACTACACTGATTATTCTGACAGTATTTTGGAAAATTGTCTTCAGTGAGAAAGGAGGAGTTCTAAACCAATTTCCACAAACCAGGCGAGTAGTTAAAAGGATCGGAAACGAGTCAAATGGGTAACAAAGAGACAGGAGGGGTCAGGTTGACAGTTGACACTTCTGGACTGCGGTAGAACTGGGTAAGAAGAACGAGGCACAGGAAACAGAGCTGTCAAAGACGAGTCTTCATTTTTAATATGGTACAGATGATGAGGATAGAGCATCGCCATTCACCAAGACAGGAAACCAAAGTAGAATACTGTTCATTCATTTATTGAGCTGCCACAATGTGTACTGAGCTGCCACAATAGTCAAGGCACTGGAGATACAACAGTGAATAAAACAGACAAAATTAATAACCTATGTTTATATCCCACAGGCAAGAAGAGAAGTACCATTTTAGTTGTCTCAAACTGGTAAAATAACATCTCTATTTTGGTAAAATCTCAAAATAAGTGGCTCTTTAGAAGAGATTTTGGAGACTGGGGATTGGCCTTACATGAGTCAATATTGTACCATGCAGTATATGGAATAATTACAAAGAAATCAGCTTTAAGTATATTTTTAATAACTGATAAAACGGCCAAGTATTTTGAAGCTACAACGCAAATAATACCTGCCTTAAATAAACATTGGATTCAATCTGCCCTGACCCTGCACAAACAGGTCACTGACTGGCAATAGTGAACCAGGGATACTTCAACTTCATTCATTGCATTCATGCAAGAGCTCGTCACTTCATCTAGCCTCTCTCCCATTGTGTTGCAGTTTCTTCTTGGTTCTTGATACTTTGTCTCTCATTTTACTTTTAAGTCTGTCCTAAGGGCATTGTGTTGGTATTTGCTATCTCTGTCTTTTATTCTTTTTTTTTCTTAATGTTTAGTTATTTTTGAGAGAGAAAGAGACAGAACACGAGTGGGGGAGGGGCAGAGAGAGAGGGAGACACAGAATCCTAAGCAGGCTCCAGGCTCTGAGCTGTCAGCACAGAGCCCAACGTGCGGCTCCAACTCAGAAACCATGAGATCATGACATGAGCTGAAGTCAAGAACCTTAAACAACTGAGTCACCCAGGTGCCCCTCTGTCTTTTACTCTTAATGCTAAGCCTCCTACATAATTTGAATTGGTTTCACCATTCCAACTCTTCCTACAACTAAAATACCCTGGTTTTGCCATTTTAGGGCCAGATTTCAAGAATTCGAAGTTCTGCTATCCTTAATCCTTAGCTGAGGAGACTTCAGGTGAGTAATGTCTGCATAAATCACAGAGGACATTTTCTTCTTAACTCCAGCACTGGTCAAATATTTATTAGCAAAGTGAGTTTCATTTGACATCGCCTAACTGAGTCATGATAAAGAGAATTTGGAAAGAAACCAAAGAGGATTAATAAAAATGATTAACAACTAGAGAAATGGGCCCTGGGAGAAAAGGCTAAAGGAACTAGGTTAGTAAAGCCTAGAGACATGAATGTTAGAGCTAGGCGCAGAGACTTAAACACTATAAATAGTGAAGAGGCTCTTGATAGTGATGAAGAGCAAGTATTCTTTCCAGGAAGTAACAGTGAGGATAGAGTTTATAGCAAGGTGTTTGGCTTGAGAAAGGATGTCTTGATTTAATGGATTGTGAGGGTTAGGTCTCTTCGTAGTTTCCTTGTGAGGCTGTGATCATTTTCTCATTAAGGACATACATCTTTACTGACAGTCTGTCACAATTGTTTAAATAAAGGTAAAGAGGGTAAAGGGGGAAAATCTAGAATATTTGAAATCTCTGAAAACATATTACAAAAGACGTTCACAGCCTAGGTATCTATAAATACCCATAATATTTCACTAGATTGATGTGGTTTGACAATGGGCAAGGGAAGAAAATATTCCTTTGATTAAAAAAATAGTTAACTATATTTAGATATCTTCGCCTCCTGCCTGTGGGGGTACATCTCATCTTGGGTGGTAGCATTAAAGAGCATGGAGTAGGATTTGCAAATGAGGCGGGGCTTGGAAAAAACAACATGCCCCCCCCCCCCCCCGTGGCACAGGGAGATCAGACTCAAAGGAGTGGCTTGCAACGCGTGGTCCAAGAAGGGCTGGGGGCGCCGCCATTCTTCTCCCCACAACCACCAAGGTGGGGCCTTGGAGAGCAGCCTTGAAGACCTGACCTACCTACACCAAACCACGCCCATCCATGCTGGAGAGCTGCTTTTTTTTCTTTTTTCTCCTTTCTTTCTTCCTTCTTTTCTCCTTTTCCCCCCTGGAGTCCAGGAAAGATCAACACTGATGCACTGCCATGATTAGATCAATTCTTGCCATCCAGATATATTTTCCGTTATCTCATTCTTATCTCTCCTCTCCGCAGGTTTTACACTCTCAGACTGTCCTTTGTCTTTTGTTGTTTATGTCCCCCCTTCTTTTTTCTTTTCTTTTCCTATCTTTTCTTTTCTTTTCTTTTTTTTCTTTCCCCCTTTTGGTTTGCTTGTTTATTTGATTTGTCTATGCATTTGCATGCTTTTGTTCCGTTTGTGTTTGTCTGTCTGTTTTCCTTTTCAGGGCTGCTTCAAGAAACAAGTCAAAATACACATGGTGGAGAGTCCCAAATATCACTGAGTAGGGAAATAAAATAATCAAAGGCACAACAAGAGACACTGAGAGACACCATTAAAAGAACACTTCCTGAAACGACAGGCCCTGGACAGTCAATGAGCCTCCTTTAATAGAGCAATACTAACAGGTGCATAGTGCATAACAAGATTTTAAAACTGACAAGAGACAGAAAGCTAGCCAAAATGATGAAACGAAAGAACTTTCCTCTAAAGAAATTCCAGGAAGACGTCACAGCCACAGAACTGCTCAAAAAAGATATAAGCAACATAACTGAACAAATATTTAGAAGAATTGTCATAAAATTAATCACTGGGCTTGACAAAAGCATCAGAGAAGCTATTGATACAAAGACTAGGGACCTTCAAAATAGCTATGACGAGTTAAAAAAGGCTATAAATGAGGTGCATAATAAAATGGAGGTGGCCACTGCACGGATTGAAGAGGCAGAGAGGAGAATAGGTGAATTAGAAGACACAGTTCTGGCAAAAGAGGAAGCCGAGAAAAAGAGAGAGAAATTGATACAGGGGCACGAAAGGAGAATTTGAGACCTGAGTGATACAATCAAACAGAACAATATCCATATCATAGGAATTCTTGAAGAAGAAAGAGAAAAAGGTCCTGAAGGAGTGCTTGATCAAATTATATCTGAGAACGTCCCCACTTTGGGTAAGGAAATAGACATTGAAATCCAAGAGGCACAGAGAACTCCCCTAAGACATAACTTGAATCAACTTTCGGCACGACAGATCATAGTGAAACTGGCAAAATATAAAGACAAAGAGAGAATTCTGAAGGCAGCTAGGGATAAAAGGGCCCTAACATACAAAGGGAAACCTGTCAGAGTGGTTACCGACCTATCTACTGAAACTTGGCAGGCCAGAAAGGAATGGCAGGAAATCTTCAATGTGATGAACAGAAAAAAAATGCAGGCAAGAATCCTTTGTCCAGCGAGCCCGTCATTCAAAATAGAAAGAGAGATAAAGGTGTTCCCAAATAAACAAAAATTGAGAGAATTCATCACCACCAAACCAGCCCTACAAGAAATCCTAAGCGGGACTTTATGAGGGAAATGTTGCAAGGAGTATAAGGTACCAGAGACACCACTACAAACATGAACTCTACAGAGAACACAATGAATATAAAACCACATTTTTCAATAATAACACTGAATGTAAATGGACTGAATGCTCCAATCAAATGACACAGGGTAGCAGAATGGATAAAAATACAAAATCCATCTATTTGCTGTCTACAAGAGTCTCATTTTAGACCTGAAGTCACCTTCAGATTGAAAGTAAGGGGATGGAGAAATATCTATCATGCGAACGGCAGTCAAAAGACAGCTGGAGTAGCCATACTTATATCAGACAAACTGGACTTTAAAGGCGGTAACAAAAGATGAAGAAGGACATTATATAATAATTACAGGGTCTCTCCATCAGGAAGAGCTAACAATTATAAACATCTATGCACCGAATTTGGGAGCACCCAAATACATAAAACAGTTAATCACAAATGGAAATAATCTTATTGCTAAGAATGTGTTAATTGCAGGGGATTTTAATACTCCACTTACAGCAATGGATAGAACAACCAGAAAGAAAATCACTAATGAAACAATGGACCTGAACGACACATTGGAACAGATGGAATTGATAGATATATTTAGAACTCTGCATCCTGAAGCTAGGGAATTCACCTTCTTCTCGAGTGCGCATGGCACATTCTCCAAGATAGATCACATACTAGGTCATAAAACAGCCCTCCATAAATATAAACGAATTGAGATCATACCATGCACACTTTCAGATCACAATGCTATGAAACTTGAAATCAATCACAGAAAAACTTCTGGAAAACCTCCAAAAATGTGGAGGTTAAAACCTACCCTACTGAAGAATGATTGGACCAATCAGGCAATTAGAGAAGAAATTAAAAAAATATATGGAAACAAATGAAAATGAAAATGCAACAATTCAAACTCTCTGGGACACAGCCAAGGCAGTCCTAAGAGGAAAGTATATTGAAATCTAGGCCTATTTCAACAACTAGAAAAAGCACAAATTCAAAATTTAACAGTGTATCTAAGGGAATTATACGGGGAGCAGCAAGAGCACCCAAAACTCAGCAGAAGAAGAGAAATAATAAAGATCAGACAGAAATAAACAATATAGAATTGCCCCCCCCCAAAAAAACAAAAACAGTTGAACATATCAATGAAACCAAGAGTTGGTTTTTTGAAAAATCAAACAAAATTGATAAACCTCTAGCCAGGCTCCTCAGAAAGAAAAGAGAGAACACCCGAATAGACAAAATCACGAATGAAAATTGATCTGTTACAACCAAACTCTCAGAAACACAAGCGATCATCAGAGATTACTATGAAAAATTATATGCCAACAAACTGGACAATCTAGAAGAAATGGACAAATTCCTAAACACACATGCACTACCAAAATTCAAACGGGAAGAGATAGAAAATATGAACAGACCCATAACCAGTGAAGAAATCGAATCAGTGATCAAAAATCTCCCAATGAATAAGAGCCCAGGGCCAGATGGCCTCCCAGGGGAATTCTACCAGACATTTAAAGCAGAGTTAATACCCATTCTTCTCAAGCAATTCCAAAAAATAGAAATAGAAGGAAAACTTCCAAACTCATTCTACGAAGCCAGCATCACTTTGATTCCCAAACCAGACAGAGACCCAACAAAAAAAGAGAAATACAGGCCAATATCC
>CM053577.1:85480142-85621676 GCA_028646485.1 Cryptoprocta ferox | reverse complement strand
AAAGCCATTTATGAAAAGCCCACAGCTAATATCATCCTCAATGGGGAAAAACTGAGAGCTTTCCCCCTGAGATCAGGAACATGACAAGTATGTCCACTCTCACCACTGTTGTTTAACATAGTGCTGGGAGTCCTAGCATCAGCAATCAGACAACAAAAGGAAATAAAAGGCATCAGAATTGGGAAAGAAGAAGTCAAACTTTCACTTTTTGCAGATGACATGATACTCTACCTGGAAAACCTGATTGACTCCACCAGAAGCCTACTAGAACTGATCCATGAATTCAGCAAAGTCGCAGGGTACAAAATCAACGTACAGAAATCAGTTGCATTTTTATACACCAATAATGAAGCAACAGAAAGAGAAATCAAGAAACTGATCCCATTCACAACTGTATGAAAAACCATAAAATACCTAGGAATAAACCTAACCAAAGATATAAAAGGCCTGTACGATGAAAACTTATGAAAGAAAAAGAAGAAGACACAAAGAAAGGGAAAAACATTCCATGCTCATGGATCAGAAGAATAAACATTGTTAAAATGTCATTGTTACCCAAAGCAATCTACACATTTAATGCAATCCCATGTACCCCAATGTTCATAGCAGCACTTTCAACAATAGCCAAATCATGGAAAGAGCCTAAATGTCCATCAACAGATGAATGGATCAAGAAGATGTGGTTTATATATACAATAGAATACTACATGGTAATGAGAAAGAATGAAATATGGCCATTTGTAGCAAAGTGGATGGACCTCGAGGGTGTCATGCTAAGCGAAATAAGTCAGGCGGAGAAGGACAGATACCATATATTTTCACTCATATGACCTAACAGGAGAAACCTAACAGAGGACCATGGGGAGGGGAAGTGGGGGAAGAGTTAGTGAGAGGGAGGGAAGCAAATCATGAGAGACTCTTGAATACTGAAAACAAACTGAGGGCTGAGGGGAGGGGGAAGGGGAAGGGGGTGATGGTTATGGAGGAAGCCTCTTGTGGGGAAAAGCACTGGGTGTTATATGGAAACCAACTTGACAATAAACTATAAATAAAAAAAATTGAGAAAAATGTTTATAAAATGTAATTTAATAAAATACTCCAATGTTTAACAACTGCACATCCATGAAAAATTCTCCCCTGTATTATAAAGTCCATTTTATCTTGGATTAATTTAAATGGAAAAAAAAAACAATTATTATTTCACATTAACAGTGTTTCAAATTTTTGGTAAACATTGGTAAATGGATGTTTGGTGTTTATGTGTGTATGTATATATACACATACATACATATACATGTATATACATTTATATACATACACATATATATGCATTTATATATATATACACACATATATATGTACTTTTTAATGTTTTTTTTATTTTTGAAAGAGACAGAGGAAGAATAGAGAGAAAGGGAGACAGAGGGTCTGAAGCAGGCTCAGCCCTTTCAGTGTAGAGCCCAATGCAGAACTTGAACCCATGAACCATGAGTTCATGACCTGAGCCAAATTCAGATGCTTAACTGACTGAGTTAGCATATATTATATATATAATCCAGGTGGTAAAATCAGGGATTTTTTTGATTTTTTTTAGTTGCCCTTTTGGGTATGTGTGTTCTGCTGATAAGAGTAGCCCTCTTTTGTGCATCCATGTTCTCAATGTCCTTTATGAACAGACTTTGAGTAAGAGAATAACAAGAAGAAACATAAAGGTGGAGTTAAATCCACTGAAAATATGTACCAAGTGTAACTATTGGGTTAATTAATGAGAGCAATACAATGAAAAAGTAAACATACAACTCAGGCCTTAGAAAAGTGTATACAAGTTGGGAAAAATAAACATGCACAAATTAAGCAATCAGCTACATAACATTTACTTAACACTGGAAAGCAATGAGACAGAGATCACTTTCATTTTCTTATTTAATCTTTATAATAACATTTGGTAGTATTCATTATTGTTGCCATTTTAAAGATAAAAAAAAGTTAAGGCTAACTTTGTTAAGATCACAAAACCAATAATGAGCAGATTTGGTTTTCAAGCACAGATTTGTGTCCAGTGCTTGGGCTCTCTAGAAGACTATGCAGTCTCCCTTACTAATTACATAATAAAAGTCATGAGAAATCATAGAAGATGAAAGGATAATTTTCCACTAATTAGATGAGTTCAACTCATACTTAGGTTTCATTTCCATATCTACCTAATGACAGGATTATTTTCAGGTGATCCTGAAGCTTACTTCCATTTCTAGAATTTAGTAGAGGACCCATTCTGTGGATGGACTGGATTGATTGGTGTTTTGTATTTCTTAAAGAAGCAAAAGCCAAGCTGATTGTTGAAGGGTGGGAAGTACCAGGACTGAGTGAAGAAAAGCCATGGTTCAAGTTCAGCAGCAAGAAGGGACAGGGAAGAGACGTAACTTGAGCAGCGTGTATTTGTTGGAGCAGAGGGCAAGAAAGTCAGGTAGGCAATGTACAGTCACAATTAGGAAATGTTTGAAAGTAAAAATAAGGAATCTCAAGATCAAGCCAAAAAATGTGCATAAGATGTTTGGCACCCATGATGTAATCAATAGATGTTATAGGCTTCAGAGGCAGCCAATAGTAACATGGAAAACAAGAATGACTATAAGGCCCATAGATTTCATGTACAGAAATTGGTACTATCTCACTTATTTCGCAGAACCCCTTTCCCTGCATCCTAATATAGTTGCATTTATATGTTTTGTGCAGTTTACATAACCATATATATAGTGTAAAATATAATTAATCTCCCAGCTTCTGTTTCTAATGTTTTTTGTTTAACTCAGATGCAATATCTAACCCGTCTTTCTTGTTTATTCCCACCCGCTACCCATTGCTTCAGATCACTGTTCAAATTTTCAATAGTTACTTTCACTTCTAATCCTGTCTCCAGCCTTATTCACACAGCTTTGGGTAATTTGTAAACTTAACCCATCTTAGTTACTAGTGAAAATTTTTAACCACTGGGGTCTTCACAATTGCCTTCTATTAATCATGTTTTGCTCTATATCCCCATTGACAGATACTTGAATAAACCGTTGTGATTATAGCCCTGCCTGATTGTGTGACATCCTAAGAGCTATGTTATTTCAAACTGATGAAGGCTGATAGCATCATATGAGGTAAGTGAACATTTTTATACACCAAGATCAATGGATGTCATGACTTAACCACAATATACATATAATTACCTCACATATAAATACAATTGCTTGACAACTTTTTTGTATTCTAAATTTGACAATTTGGAAGTTATATTTCACATGTATTTAAGAAAAATAGTTGAGTAAAATTTTATATTTTACACGCATTTAAGTAAAATCTTTTGTTAGCTACTAATATTTGACATAGCTCACTTTGCACAGCTGAATTTCATTTAGGCTGTGATTTCCATTATTTTCCGAGATTTTTCAAGTAGGTTTTTAGAATTCTTAGATAATGACAATAGCATGTCACTCTCAATGAACTGCTCTTAAAGGAGATGAGCCTTCTCTTTTCTTTTGAGATATTCATAGCATAATGTAGAAGGTGTCAGAAGTAATTAAGATGACTGACTTTCTATCCAATCAAATGAAATTTATCTTTTGGAATTTTGACATTTTTCCTATGCTATGCATGTTTCTAATAAAAGCAAATCAAGTGTGGATCTTCTCAACAGGAGTGGAAAGAATCTTATATATAGCACTTTAGAGTAGTTAGTTGGGAGAATAATATAAGGGTTTCAAATCATTAACAGCCTTTGTGTGCCAAATATTACACGAACAGGGTTAGAACTTAATGGCCCTACATATTGGCAATTTGACAATCTTAAAACAAACCAAGAAACAGACTCTTAACTATAGAGCACAAACTGATGGTTACCAGAGGGGAGGTGGAGGTGGAGGGGTGGGGAATGGGTGAAATAGATGATGGGGATTAAAAAGAACACTTATGATAATGAAAAAATAAAATAAAATAAAATAAAATAAAAGACAATAAAATAAATTAAAATCTTAATAAATAAAAAGAATATGTCATTTTCATGAGCAGAAATCTAAACTTCTCTGAAAAATAATGTTGAGTAACAGCAATAATAAAAAGTCATCATTTAAATTACATGCTCCAACTGTGTTTTCTGGTGATATTATACATAGTGGTTGCAGTAGGAATGACCTGGTGACTTCCAGATAATCAGTTATTCCATTGAGCCTAATGCTTATTATCAATATTTTGTTGATTGGTTTTCTGAAAATGGTTCCCTGTAACTAGAGTTTCATAAGATTTAGATCTAGCTGTATCATCTACTCATTCATTCAGTTGTCTGAAAAATCAGTTGCTATACATAGCAACATTTCTTCAAACTGTATATGCTAGTATGTATTTTATATAGGATAACTATCTTGAAGGTTTCCAAGTTGTTGATGTATTTACCCATTTTCAAGATGCATTACCAATGCTTTCATGTACTAAGAAGTGGACAATAAAATTAGAAAAGCTTGCATGTTCATGTACATAATCTAAAGCTGTGGTATCATTCTAATTTGATGTCACCCAGCCTTCTCCAAGGCCTAACAACATGACCCTAAGGGGAAAATCTAAATCCTGAGAAGTGAGTGCTTTCCAGCCAAGCAGTTAAGGCAATCAAATTGTTCTCTGGTGTTCTGAATTTCATTTCAAATGATCTCCAGTGTCATGTATAGAAATTACTTTTCCAATTTCAAGGAAAAGATGTTGAGTTTTTATCAGCATAGAAAATTGCACCCTCTCCGAATGCCCACCACACACAGGCAGAATTTGACATTAGAACCCTTGATTCGTTTTCCCCAGATTGGTATCACTTCTCTAATTAGACACAAACTCATCTAACACCATCAGCCTGATATGTAATGAGAAGACCCTAGTCAGAGGAAACATCTAACCAAGTCCCTGACAGAATGGGAAATGCATTATGCCAGCTGCTTTCCAAGATCACACCAAGTCTTCATTTTTAGAAATGTTACAATGTGAGGATTTGAGTCGCTATTAACACACAAAGAATATACGTGGTGTTAGCAGCATGACTGACAGTGATGAGAATTTTCTATTTCAGTATGAAAAGTTATAAAGTATCATGGAGCAGTGTAAAATCTCCTTCATAAAAATATGTTGATTCTTTATTATAGCAAGTATTTTAACAATTAGTAATAGGTACACTACAGAGTTTCCTAACAGATTTGAGTTTAGTGCTGGCTACTAAGCAGTTATATGACCTTGGGAAACATATTTTTTCTCTTTCTCATTTCCTTGGTTGAAGAGCAACTATGTCAGACTGATGTAAGCACATGACTTAATTGTCATGAGCTTGTAAAGTGCTGTAGCACAATGCCTGTTGCTTCTGAGCCACTCAGCATATCTTAGCTGTATCATCAAAATACTCTTTCAAAGTCTCCTATCTTCTGGCTTATAATTTTCCATTCCTAATATATACAACTTCCAGTTTCTGTGATATTTAGGCATCAGCCCTTTGTTATTAAACTTGCCACAAGAATATCATAATACAATCAAATCACATCTTGTATTCACTACACGAGGATGTGAAATTTATTGGCAGAAATTAATTAGTCTTGAACAGTGGTTAGCATAGTTTTTCATGGTCCTGATAGTAAATATATTTAGTCCGAGGAGCCATAGTGTCTCTGTAACAGCTATGCAACAGTGACATTGCAATTCAAATATAGGCATAGATAATGCACACATGAATGAGGATGGCCATTCTAAGTCTACACGCAGTAGTCTGTAGACCCCTGGGCTAGAAAGTAACCTGAAAATTTGAATAAAAATATTAAAATTATGTAATAATCCAAATAGTCTATAAATAAAGTGATTCCAATAATAGTCACAATAACAAAACAAGATAAACTTGCCCAAATCTTCAACTTTTCCTTAAATGCCTTCACTACCAATTGTAAAATTTTCAGGAAGATAACATACATTCTAGGTGTTTCAAACAGGAAGGGATTTAACACAGGAAATTAGAGAGTTTGAAAGGGTTTGGGAAGTAAAAGGGTAAAGGCTACTGAATTTCCAGCAATCCAGGAAGGAGAGAATCATAGAAAATAACTGTCAATGATCTCAACTAAGTAAAACATCTAAGTAGCTGACTTACAGGAGGACCTCTGCCCAGGACCTCCAGCCTGCCTTCTGCCGAAATTCGCATGTCTGGCACTGGTAAGGAAGTTGCCTAATTCCTTTCTGTTACTACCTTCCATGTTTTAAAGAATAAGCTTTTAGGGGCGCCTGGGTGGCTCAGTCATTAAGCATTGGACTCTTGATTTTGGCTCAGGTCATCATCTCCAGGTTCGTGAGTGTGGAGTCTGCTTGGGGTTTCTTGTCTCCCTCTCTCTTTTTACTCCACACCTGCTCATATGCTCTCTCTCTCTCTCTCTCTCTCTCTCTCTCTCTCTCTCTCTCTCCAAATAAATAAATTTTAAATTTAAAAAACCTACAGAAAAAGCCTTTCATTAGTAGAATCTAAACCAGACATCTACTGCTTAACAAGTCTGGAAAGTATAGTTCCTATGATTCTTACTCCTGATATGCAGAGAAGCTCTTAGAAGAATCAAAATGTCACAAGGTAGGAATAGGTAATAGCCAGCTCAGTATTATCCATGAGTAAAATGAAGACAATGGATTTTTAAGTAAATGTATGCTTCGGTACAATAAGATAGTGGCTTCCGGGTTTGAAACTGGAATGTGTAAATATCGAAAATCATTTCAAGTTAGATAATAGCAAGATGAAATTTAGCTAAGGACAATACATTTATTTTTACTGAAAGCAGGGAGTATATTTTTCATCAGGTGGAATCAAAATCATTTTTTTTACTTTTAAAATGTCCGTGGTTACAAGAAAAGTGAACAAAAATCTTTAAAGGAATTGCTTCATGTTATTGACAAAAAAGAGAGTTTTCACACACACACACACACACACACACACACACACACACAAAAATAGGCTGAGAGATCAATAAAGAAAGAGTGTTTTGGGGTGGAGAAAGATGTAGGATTAGTGGTTTATTTGGAAATGATCCCAGGAATTGAGAGAGCTGGCAAATTGAGTCAGAGCATGATGAATATGCAACATGAAAGTGCTTTTTCACTTTTTCTGCTGTGGGCAATGGAGTAGGACTCAGCCAAAATATCCTGAAATGTAGGGTGATTTGCAGAATTGTCTGTTGAAAGGCTAAATAATCCATCAGCTCTCATCTCCCAGTGGTTGAAGACACTCCCAAGAGCACTAACTTCAGAATCCCCAGGCTGAAGTGCATTGGGGCTATGTAGGCTCCCATGACCTTGGGGAAGAATGGCCAGAGGTAGAAAGACACTCTGCCTGAACTGTCATGCTGTAAATTCAAGGTAAGCCTCACTTGCACTGTTCACCATATAGCTGCTGTTCAAATCAGTGTTGAACCAAAGAGATTTGGCTCAGAGAAATAGAGTAGATGGCTACCATTTTCCCCTTCCACTGCTCAAATTCCCTCATGGGGGAATACTTACTGTACACTCTTAAGGTAATGCTCTAGAGCCCTCCCCCCATGGTACTTCCTTCAGTCATCAATTTCTGGATCTAAATATTGGCTCAGACCTGGAAATTGGCTAAGGGCTCACAATTTAACATTGCGATATTGGGCATTAGTTAGTTTTTGTCAATAATTAAGAAGTAATATCTCAGTGTAGTTTAAATTTTATTTTTTTATTAGTATGGATAGAATCCAGAATACCTTTATATATGTAAAGGCTAATTTTATATCTGTCTCTGTGCATCATTTGTTCATGGTTTTTGCCCATTTTTTAAATTAAAAAAATCAGGCTTTTGAGTTCTTTTTCCCATCAAATTTTAAGGATCCTTTGTTATGTTAGAGAGATTACCACTTAAAAAATTATTTATTTATTTGAGGGAGACAGAGTGCAAGCTGGGGAGGGGCAGAAAGAGAGGAGGACAGAGGATCTGAAGTGGGTTTGGTGCTGACAGCAGAGACTCCATTGTAGGATTTGAACTCATGAACCATGAGATCACGACCTGAGCCAAAGTCAACTGTTCAACTGACTGAGCCACCCAAGTACCCTGAGAGATTGCCATTTTGTGATTTATATGAAAATGTATTTTCCTACTTTGTCAATTTTCTTTTGACTTTGTTTATGGTGTTTGTTATCACAATACAAACACGTAAATATATAATTACATTTGCCAACCTCATTTCCCTTGCATTTGGATTTTGAGGCAGTTTTAAAAGCTTTCCCCATATATTTAATAGTATTTGTACACTTGACCTAAAAGTAGTTAAAATCTATTTTTAATATATTCTGTCATTTTGTCACTGAATTTGCTATAGTATCTGTTTATAGGAAGCATTCTTTTTTATTTGACCCATAGATCTTCAAAATCTTTTTTATCCTCTGTAATGTATGGCCTTTCACCTTTTAAAGCGTCTTTCTCTTCTTTCATTAATTTTGGCCTCAGGTCTGTCTTGTCTGATAGTAGGATCACAATTTGTGCTTTTTTTATTGTGTCCATTTGATTGGATACCTTTACTATGTACTGGCATCTCTAGCCAGGATTCCTGTGATAGTATTCCAACTGGTCCTTCATGCACCACCCTTTGCTCCTACAGTCCGTTATCAACACAGCAGCTAAGGCAATCCTTAGAAGCATTAAGTCACCGTGCATCATTTCTCTGTTCAAAGGTTTGCAATGACTCCCTATGTCACTCAGAGTAAAACTCAAATTCCTTAAAATGGCATGCAGTGTCCCAAATGCTCTTGACCCCAGTACCTCTCTGGCACCCTCGTTTACCCTTTGCCCTCCCTACTCCAGCCACGCCAGCCACCTTAATGTTTTTTGGAATCCTCAGCCATGCTCTCACCTCAGGCTTTTTACACCAGTTATTCCTTCCAGCTGGGGCATTTCTCAAATGTCCAACAAGCTAAATTCCTTGAAATTTTCAGGTCCTTGCTCAGATAGGAAATTGGAATCCTTCCTTGGCCATTTTACTTAAAATTGGAACATAACCCCAATCCATCTTACACTGCTCTGCATTTACTCATTTATTATATTTATTGTCAGCATGCCTTTCCCTACTAGAATGATGGCACCATGAAGACAGGGATCTTGCATAGTTTATTCACTGATGTATACTGAGAATCTAGAATGATGCCAGCATACAGCATCCAGTAGGGACTTTATAAATAGGTGTCGAATGAAGGTTTTTGTCTTCCTCTCTCTAACCTTACATCATGGGGTACAGCCTCATAAAAAATGCTAGAGTGATCTTTCAAAGTATAAGGCAACTACACTATATCCTTTCCTCAAAACCTTTTAGTGACTTTCCATCACCTTTAAAATGAAACTTAAACTCCCCTCATGTGAGGAGCAAGGCCTTTCATGCTTTATTCCTGGACACTCTAACCTTTCACAATCCCTATCGCAAATTGTGAATTCTAGCTATGATAAATCACTTGCATTTCCTCAAATATACTATGTTTCCTTACAACTCTGTGTCCCTGCCCTTAGGTATGGTGGCGGTATAATTTATTGTCCAAACCAGGGCACTTCTGAGAGTTAAAGTGGATGTTATTAATAACTGTAAAATGGGACTGTCCTAGACAAACAAGAATGAATGGTCAGCCACTTTATCCTTAGGCTTTTGCCTGAAATGTCCTTCCTAATTTCTTTACCCAATTCTGTCAAAGTATCTTTCATGTTTTAGTCCCTTACCACATCCTCACATGTGCTTTTTCATATCCCTGGTCTAAACTAGACAACCTTCCTTTGTACCTAGTGATACCAATCATGCCCTTATCCTAATCACCATACTTCTTCAGCTGCCCACAGACTACCTCCTTGAAGGCAATAACCACACTATTTATGCCTTTATTCCTAGCACTAGATACATCATATGCCAAGTAATGGATAACAATGGCATAATATTGTGATACAGTAAGCTTAGGAGTTGAGCTTTTGGGCTGGGGATCCAAACTAGTGGGTTTAAATCATGGCTTTATCAGAAACTAGCTGTGTGATCTTGGGTAATTAAAGTCTGCTCATAGAGTGGCTGTGTATATTGAAATGAATAGTCAGAATAAAGTAAGAACTCAGTAAACATTAAATATTTCAGCATTATTTCAATAACAAATTGCTGAATGAATAACTAGTTCACTAAAATAAACACTAATCATCCTAATTCTATAACCAATATTCTCACTGGGCTCCAGGGTGTAAAAATATTCTTATGTGTAGTATTTCATTTGATCTCTTCCTCCACAAAACCCATCAGGAAGAAATAGTGGATATGTTTTAGCATTGTCAACTTATAGCGAGGAAATTCATTCAAAGGGCTGAATGGTTTGCACAGAAATTCGGAGTTACTATGTAAATTAGCATAGAATGCAACCATATATCTGCACACTTGCCCCATTTGAACTCTATGCTTCAAATATATCTTCCCCTCTCCTCTGAACAATCTCCACAATGCTTCCAGATGAGATTCTACCTCATCCAGGAACTGTCTCCTAGTCTGCTTCTGCCACCTCACCAGCCAGGGCCCATGACCCTACCCTGATCAATATGGTGCCTAGTTTGTCAGCATTACTCTACATCACACTCTGCTTGTCTCCCTGTTTACCTGTTGTCTCCTGTCAGGACTGTGATTCTCTCCCCACCAAGAATTATGTCTTAATAGGCCACATTTCTAAGCAGTTAAAACAGGAGCTCACTGTTATGCTTCTATAAAGCAACTATTCAAAAATATTCACTGATATTAAACACAACTCTAACCCAATACTCTTTCCAATATTCTAAGTGCTGTTGAAAATCACCTTTAGAAGATACTGCCACGAGAAATATTTTTCAGTGTAGACTTCCCTCTTTTTGATATGGTGGCAAGTCATTCATCCATTCAAAAGTAAGACAATAAATTTGTAGTGTGTTTAGAATAAATGCTGAACACACACAAACTCTCCTTCTAACCTAACTGTTCATAAACCAGTGAAAGAGAAGGACCATGTTACTCAGGAACAATATTTTTACTCCTGAGGGTGGATACTAACTTAAATGTAGACACAGGTTTTCAGGGGACAAAGTGAAATGAGTACAGCAAGAACTGTCTCCATGTTGGTATATTAAATCTTTGATAGTTTCCTAGAGTTAAACATATTTGTTCTGAGAAAATGGGCTTTCCTATAGCCCAGTTGTCTGCATTAATGGGATGAGGTATTACTAAGAACTCCATTGTATTACTGTCCTTCAGACAGTTACACTTCTGGGTTTCTCCCCCCCCCCCCACAAAATAACTTAAAGCACCAGAACGCCTGCGAGATTAGACCTTAAATCATATTCCTGGTGACACACAATAGAGGCACTTGTGTAACATACTCAGAGGATATGACATTCTCTGGGAAACAAGATAATGTTACTATATGAATTTTATTTTTTAAATTTTTATGTTCATTTTTGAAAGTGAGAGACAGAGAATGTGAGCAGGGAAGGGGCAGAGAGAGAGGGAGCTGGCAGCACAGAACCTGAGGGGGATAGAATGCACCAACCACAAGATCATGACCTGAGTGGAAGTCAGAAGCTTAACAAACTGAGCCACTCAGGAGCCCCTTAACTGTATGGATTTTAAAAAATAGAATACTTGCATGTGATTGCTATAATGTACATTTTTGGGGGGTGAAAAAGTAGCTCATTCGGTTGAGCATCCAACTTATTTTAACTCAGGTCATGATCCCAGGGTTGTGGGATCGAGCCCCATGTCAGGCTTTGCACGGAGCGTGAATCTTGCTTGAGATTATCTTTCTCTCTCCCCCACTCTTGCTTTCTGTATCTCTAAAATCAATAAAATAAAATAAAATAATTAATGTGCATATTTGAAGCAATTGTGAGACTGGTCTGTGATTTTTGGTGTACTCTGTTGTAAATCCAAAAAGAGCTTGTTGAAGTTTTTTTTTTAACCTACTATTTCAGAGTGTCTATTTTGAATTAAAATTTGTTATACCACTGAAAAAAAAGATTTTGCCATAAAATGGAAAAACATGTAGATTAAAACAAAAGGCATTTTTGATTTCAACAAAGAAATGTTAATCTGAAAGATTATATTGGCATTTATTAAATGTTTGTTCTGTACCAAGTATCATGCTAAGCACATCACATGTATGTATTTCTGTTTTTGACTTACAGTAACCCTATGGGCTAAGCACTGTTATTTCCCATTTTACATAAGAAGAAAATATACTGAGATCATTCTTCATATTTCATGTATTTGTACCTACAAAACTTTATAACTAAATAACAGAAAATATAAAAAATAAAAATTACACACCATATATATACATATATATTCATCCATTTATCTCAGTAAAGCTATAGATGATACATAAGAGGGAATATTAGAATAAAATACATAGTTGTGTTATTCCTATTTTCTTATTTATACAAGAAAAGGGTTTATTTTCTACACAGCCATTACAAAAGAAATCCTCCCTCAAATTATTATGTATACATCATTCATTCACATAGTTTTGCTCAAAAAAATTATATTTTATTACATATTCTCCTAATAGCTGGTTTTGAATACACTTGATATTTTGTCTTTTCAAAGGCTTTGCTTTGATCTTTACACAATTCTGAAATAGTTTCTACTCTACTAAGATTTTACATGCTAAATTAAAAATTGTCTCTACTTTTGCAAAACAAGATATTTGAATTACTAAAAATAAAGGCATGATTTTTAATATATTTATTGAGTACTTATTTTCACAAACATTTCAAAGTGGTCCACCTGTTATTCTCTCTATTTATACACAAATCTATGACTATTTGCAAGTTACAAAGTGTACATTCCTCAAAAAACCATTAAAATGTTTGCCCCCAGCTCATGTGGAATTTAAATCTGCTTAGGTAATGACATGGGCTGTTGCCAGCAGATACAGAAGACCGTGGTAATAACCTTTGCTGAGTGCCATGACTATTATTAGTAGAAATAACTAAGATTTCTTGCACTGGGATGAGTTAAAATGCTTCTAGAATTTAGTTTGGATTTGACATCTAACCGCCCTTTCTTATGGATTCAAATTACTTGGAGAGTCTTCCTAGGGCAGCAAGTCAGCCTCATAATTTCCTTCAAGGTGGTTTGCTGAGGCTCCCTCTAGCCTTCCTCCTCCATTCCATTAATATTGTGAATAAGTTTGGGGCTTCCAGGAAAGGAGAAAATTAAACTCCAGCATCACTGTGGCCCCTGTCTCTGTTATCTTCGGGCTTGTAGTTCTCATATTCCAACAGTTTGATCTTTCAATGATATTTAGAGAACATAATTTAATTTGCAAAATCCAATACTTTGCCCTGGCTTTATAAATTCATCAGAAATCCAAGACTAATGCTTTGGCTGCTGCTGCAAGAATTTCTGACAATTAGAAAATGAGAAAAATAAACAACCCTTGCTCCAAAACATGAAAGGAGAGAAGACGGGAAACCACGTTTAAGATGGCTCTTGATTCTTAGGTGCTGTGGTTTAGGTACAAATGTATTGAACATTATTGAATTTATTTAGAAATGACATGGCTTAAAACCCATGAGTATCCATTTAGATAACATGCTTTAAGACATTTCACAAAAGCATGAATAGAAATTATGTAAAAATCAAATAGATAAAACATGTTTTCTTTATCCTCCAAGCATATGAGCATGCCCTTATATTAGGAGACACTTCAACATGTGATGCTCTGTGTGTGTGTGTGTGTGTGTGTGTGTGTGTGTGTAATGTTTTTGATTTGTTACTCTAATGGTCTATCTCTGGTCATTGTTTAATAACTGGGTATTTATGTTGATTATTATTCCTTACTTGGGAGAGTGATTTTTTTAAAGGTCCCATCTTCTACTCACTTCCCTATTTTTCAGGGATTAATACTTATTTGAGCATATTTCAGTGTATACAAAATGCAAAAGCCCTATAAAATAAGAGTTATTGCATTTGCATTTGACAGGAGTAATATTTGTCATGCTGAAACTGACTTTCTAAATGTGTCTGCACACACTACCAGTTTAAATGCTTTATTTTCACTCATCAATTATAGCAAATAATTGTTCAATTCTATTATCTGTCTTTTAAAAATTGACCAGTGGGATTATCAAAATGTTCAATTGCTGAGAAAATCTGGTAAGAACATTTTTGTGGTATTGTTATGCAGTATGATATTATGCTGCATAATAAATTCAGTAGAAAAAAACTGAGCTAATGAATATTTCTTTAATAAAAAATGAAATGAGAGATGAATTTATCTAGCTAGAAAATGGCAATTATAGAGAAAAAATAATGATCTTTTTCTTATGAGATGTAGCCCACACCAGGGTGGAAGTTTCAAGTATTTCATTCATTTTACAAATATTAATTAATATTATATTCTTATTATTCTGATATTTATTAATAATCCACAGAATAATTTCCTTAATAAAAGCAGTCTTTTTTTATGTTTATTTATTTATCTTGAGAGAGACAGAGACTGCAGGAGAAGGGGAGGGGCAGAGAAAGAATCCCAAGATAGCTCCATGCTGCCAGCTGTAGAGCCCAATGCAGAGTTCAAACCCACAAACCATGAGATCGTGACCTGAGCTGAAACCAAGAGTCAGATGCTTAACAGACTGAGCCACCCAGGTGCCCCAAAGAAGTGTTCTTAAGTAAAGGACCAATCTGCAATCCAGATCAGAGCAGGGAAGCTATGGGTAAAAGGGGGTCTGATGGAGCCCTACATTATAGGTGATTTTCTCATTTCCAGACACAACTGTACACTATTCCATACAATCACAATTTTAAACTTACCACCTGTGAAGCACTGTTATTAACCACTGACATGATAAATGATATTTTAAATATTAAATATTAAAATTTTAAAGTCCAAATATGATACAATGTAGACTCCCTCTTACTTGACATGATATTTTATACACCCCTTATCTTTCCAGTAAAACATGTTTAAACGGTAAATATCTTAAAAATATTTTGTAAGCATCATTAATTTCTTCACCCATCTGGAGCTAATTATCTCTTTAATTAAAGTCAAAACATTTTAAGTGTGAACCTAAATAAATTTGGATTGTCAAACACAAACTGTACGTAAACTTTTTATAGAAACTCAAAGTAAAAAATTCACATTTCTGTTGTGTGTAGATAACAGCAGTGCAGATAATTCACATTAGAAAGATACACACATAGAAAGATAATGCCTTTCTGAGACATTATTTTGAGATCACCTAGCATAAATTTGAAAATTTTATAAGTCAATAACTGATTGGCATATATGAAAAAAATTCATGGTGTTATGTTTTCTTGATCACAACTGTGAAGATTAATTCCATAAATATAAAATATTTAATGTATATTAAATATAAAATGTTTAATATCTATAAATTACAAGGAAAATTTATGACACTATCATATTTGATTTTGTAGATTTAGGAATTCCAAATTTATAATGCTGGAAATGACAAAAAATAATAGACACCTGATGCCAATTTTGATTTGAACTTATATTTTTAAATATTTCTAATTGCATGCTTACGATCATATTTTTACAAGAGAAAATCTTTCTTGAGTATCATTGGAGAAAAAAAGGTATATTCTTTGGGGTTGTCAACACCTCTAAGAAAGAATAGAAGGAATAGGAGAAGAAGACCTTCCACTCTGGAAAAGAAGAAACAGCGGAGGAAAAGAAAGAAAGAAAAAGAAAAGAAAGAAAGAAAGAAAAAGAAAGAAAGAAAGAAAGAAAGAACAAAAGAAAGAAAGAAAGAAGAGAGGAAGGAAGGAAGGAAGAAAAATAAAGAGGGAGAGGGAGAGAGGGAGGAATGGAGGAAGGGTGGAAGAGATCAAGAAAGGAAAAGAAGAGAGAAAAGAGAGAAAAAAGAGACGGACAGATGGACGGAAGGAAGGAAGGAAGGAAGGAAAGGAGCAAGGAAGGAAGCAAAGAAAAAGCAAGGAAGGAAGGAAGGACAGGGGAGAAAGAATAAGAAAACATGAAGGATAGAGAAGTCTTCCTTGCGTCAGATCCCAAGTACATTCAATCCACTGAAGTGCACAGGACTAGAACATTCTTGAAGCACGTAATGAGTATAAGCATGAGTGTGGGCATGAATATCAATTTTATGTGAAAAAGGAAGCAAGATATTTTACAACCAAAAATAAATGTAAAATGCAATTTCATTTGGGAAAAAAGTCTAACAACCCACATATGAAGTACACAGGAAAAAAAATAACAAAGAAGTAGAGACATTTATGGACTAAGAAACAGAGAAACACTGAAAACTCAAAGTAAAATTTTTAATTTTCTTTAAAAAATGAAAGTGTAAATTAACAGGTTTTGGTGGATTATTAAAATGTTAACTCAAATATTTATTTTGATCTTGAGGAAATGTCTTTTAAGCCACTAAGATTGACAATAATTTTAAGTCAGATAATATTAGAAGTGATGAGTAAATACAATAATGGGGAATCCCATAATCTGCTGGAAAGACTAAACTGATAAAACTATTTTGTGCAACAATTTTGTATTGTGTAAATCTAAATATGGATGTACTAATGATATAACATTCCCACTAAGAGGTATATATTTAAAACATACCATTGAAGAACTATACCAGAAGACTTTAAAACATATATACATATGCATATGTATATATTAATAATTTTTAAAAAATCATTGTAGTTAAATGGACACAGATAAATAAGAGATAAACAATATATAAACAAAAGGATGAAAAATTAATGTCATATTCATACAAGGATATTTTATACCATAATGATTATGAGCAATAGCTTTTTGTCTCATGGTGAATGAAGCTCAAAGAACAATAATAATACAAAGTGGAAAATCAAATTGATACCCTGAATAAAGAGCTCAAAGATAGAAAAAAACTAGTTGTAAAGTATTTATTAATATACTTCTATGTATTAATATTCTATCTAAAAGTAAGGAAAGGGTAAACAAAAAATACACAATAGTTTTTATACTTGGAAGGAAAGGATGATATTGGAGAAAGGTATATCTCATTAGTACTTTGTATCTGAAGCTGGATGTTAGGTACATAGGTGTTCACTTTATATTTTTGCCACAATACATTTTATATATTCTTTGAATTGGTAAAATATTTCACAATGAAACCAAATGGTTCTTAGAAGTATAGGCTTGAGGAAGCCCGGGCCAATTTCTTACAATATTTGTGTGGTTTGAAGAATAAAGAAATGGGGAGACCCAGGCTGTTACCAATTAGCTACTATGGTGACTGTTTGGAAGTTCCTAACCCTGGACTGTTCAACAGAGTGGCCCAAGGACCTTTATAAAATGTAGATTATAGGCTTTACTCCAGTCTACTACATTTGAATTTTTAGGGATAGGCCCCAGAGCCCATATTTCTTAAAAGTTCTCTAAATGATGCACGTGATAAGTCAGATTTATAAATCACTTATTTTTGCTACCGAGATATTACCTTTACATCTTTACATTTTATTTGTGTAAGTTTGAAATGTGGTATAACATTCTATTCTAGTTTCTAGAGTATGAAATACCAGAAAGGCTAATTAGGTGGACTTTACACAGCAATATACAGAAACAAAGAACCCCAAAACAAGTACAAATATCTCCAGAAGTGCTATGGTGAATGAGTGAGATTAGGATTATTATTTCATTGGAAACAAATAAATTGATTATTCAACTAAATGATTCACCACCAATTCAATACCAATTGTGACTATGGAATTCACTTAACCTCCCTAAATCTATCTTTCCTCTTATTTAAATGCAGACATTTATTATTTTTATTATCCTAAGATAAAAACCATATGGTTAAGCAACAGAAAGAACAGCTATAGTTCTCTTTGTGGGATTTATGTATCCAATTATGACTTTCAGAATACTTAGTTTGGCTTTGAAACCAAGGCTGTTTAGAATGTTTTTATTTTCTCTAAGAGAGGCAAATTATTCTAAATAACCATACTGGTCCGCAGCATCCTTCCACAACTTACCCACACATCGTATCAGTTTTACTGAGGATTGATGCAATGGCTTTCCCAAAAGGTTTAGGATTTTCACCTCATTTCTGTGACAGTATATTGAGGGAAGGCAAACCTCAGCCCAAAGATCAAATCCAGTCTGCAGTTTATCTTTGCAAATCAAGTTTTATTGGAACGTGCCTATGCCCATTGATTTGCATAATGCCTATGGCTGCTCTACAGTGGTAGACTTGAGTAGTGAACATGGAATCTATCTGACACACAACATCTAAAATAGGTACTATGTGGCCCTTTACAGAAGAATTTTGGCAACTCTGGAATTATCACTGTTCTCATGAACCGATTTCTCAAAATTAGTCAGGCTTCTCAATTGAATTCTATGGCAGCTAATGGTACACTGAAGTAAATAAAAACCAAGTACTTAAAAAGAAAATCTTTAAATTGCAATATTCATGATTCAGTGTGTGAAGAGTCATCATCATGCAAACTTTGTGGGGCTTAAAGAATTAAATGTAATTTTGTATGTTGAAATACACAATAGTTTTTAAAATGTAGTTATTTCTTCTCATTTTTAAAATGTTTTAGTTTTTTTTTTCCATTGCGGTCTTGATTAACACATATTGATTGCTAGTGTCAGTCACAGAGAAAATAAGTTGCAAAATTTTAATTATATACAATATTAAGTGATTTTTATTAGTATAGAGACATAAGAAGATCAAAATATGTCCTCCTTTACAAGAGTATTTAAATTTTTGAACATTTTATTAAAATATAACACGTATATAGAAAAGTACTTAAATCAATGAAGGTATTATTGGATGAATTTCTACAAACTGAACACAACAGTGTAAGCAACATCTAGATTTAAAACCAAATACAGAACATTATCTTCTCCCCAGAATCGCCTCTTGTGTTTCCTGTCACAAACCCATTTACACTACATGTAATCTCTCCTCTGACCTCTAAGAATTACAAAAAGATAATATTGATGTATATAATTATTCTAAGTATTCTTCTAAAATATCTGATGCTTCTAGGGAATAGCTTATTTCAATTTTTGTCTATATCACTATACTGATATGAGAAGAAATTAAAACAATTCAGAAGAGTGGATAATCATAAATTGTTTAAATAACACATGAACATAGACCATATATTTTTCAGGCCCTTGGAAATGATGATGGAGAAGGAGTTAAATTATAATAAGAAAAAACACTTTGGCACAATTGAGCAAATTACTACTATTCAACTGTGATCATAAATTTATTGTCATGTTGACTTTGTGCTCATCATCCCACCCATTCTTCTTCATGTCTGCAGAGTTGCAAATACACATCTAAATGCCTGTGTGATGACCTTATCCAGCCTGTAGATTGATCTTTCTTCTCCCCCTATCTCAGCTCCACATTATTACCCACATATACCTCTGACATACATCTGCCATAATTTATAATCTCTGTAGCGGCACAGATTGCAAGGTTTTATGTTGTATGGAAATGTTCACTTGGACCAGCAGTCTAACACATAATCAGTGTTTTCATCATGCATGTGCAAGTCTATTTTTCCCCAAAATAAAAACTAAATTCACTTGCCTTTAATATATTATCACTTTTTTACTTAATACTCTTAAAAGACAATCTTCTACCTTTTTAACTCACCCTATCCCGTGGCTGAATCAAGTTAAATGGTTGCAATTGCATATATTCTGAAATACTATAAACTGAGTGTAATCAGAACAGAAATATTGTATAAAATGCTTGGCATATAAAGGCACTCAATAAGCCTTTCATTCACTGGATCTAGTGATAATTTCATAACCTGTTATAAGTACAGACTCAACTTGGACTCCTTACATAATTATCCCAAATTAAGTCAACTCTGTATATTTTGGCTAGATTAATTTAGCACCGTTCAAAAACAAATAAATAAATAAACTCTCAACAAGAGATAAGTAGAGTAATCTCTTAGGTTAGGTTTATGTAGGTAAAGAAAAACAAGAAGAAAAAAATTATCCAATTTATTCAGGAGAAAAAATCTATTTAGGTCTGAATAGCTATGCAAGTATCTCTAGGCTGTATTCTAAGGAATAGGTTATTAGCTGTAAGTATATTTCAATACCTGCTTACATCTTGTTGTACTTTAAAATTAACCTTGCACATAGCGTCAGACATCACACCTGAGTCTAGAATTCCTTATGGCAAAGATACAACACTGCACATTGAGCTTCCAAACATACTAAAAGTAGTGGTCAGAATCTGATCTTCTTTGTTTTAAAGAAAACACTCAAAGAGTATCTGATAATCCTAACACCATCTAATCCAAAAATCCTCAGAGGAAAAAAGCCCTGTGGTTCTGGAAAAGTTCTTATGAATTCTAGGTTGCAATTTATATAATTAGAAGTGAAGAAGAATTATTTATATAAAGGGGAAAATAAGGTTCCACAAAATTATCTTGCCTGATTCTAATATATAGTAGATAGAATGTTGACAATCAGATGTGAAGGATTTTAAAGGGGAATATTTCAACATTTCTGGATTGAGGATAGGGAAGTAAACTAGATTTTTGCAGTTATGAAGGGATACTCTAGGTGTTTAAATGTTGAGAAATACTGACATCGCCCTTGCCATCTAATTTCTGGTAATTTGTTAACATATCAATGCAATCAATTCATAGCATTCCAATTATTCAGATTAGACATTTTAAAAATCAACATCTTCTATCATGCTTTTTCATTGGCCATAATTAAATAGATTATTGTGTATGGAAAGATGGTAAGAGATTAGAAATTTATAACTACATGTGGCAATAGATTTTTTGGAATATATAATGTAAAGTATATTTAAATTTAAATACTTAAAATATATTCATTTCCCCAAATTTGACTTCATATTGATCCTGTAAAATCAGGCAAAGGGCAACAGTAGAGTTAAGTGAGATGGAGAAATAAACTCTTCTAGAGGTCAGAGTTAAATGAGATGGAGAAATAAACTCTTCAGTAGGTCACAGTTCACGACACCATTCCTGAGCTGATGTCACTCTTTCTACCTTCCATTCTCTTCAGAGTCCCATGGATTTCCACTGAACAAGAACTGAAATGGCCTAAGGTCACTGTAAACAAGAAATAAAATCAGACCCAGAGTGAATTTCCAACCTATATAATAGTCAGATGGGGTTTTGTTTTTTGTTTTTTGGTTTGTTTGATTTTTGTTTGTTTGATTTTACTGGTGTGAATATATTGAAAAGTCTCAATCTTGATTGTTTGTGAGCTTAAATATTAATTTCTACAGCCTCTTCAGTGTGGTAAATTGAAAATATCAAGGCTTTTCAAAAAGAGAGGTTCACGGCCAAGAAAACTTTATCCAAAATTGACTTAAACAAGGTAAGACTTGAAACAAATAATAGGTTTTCAATCATTTGTATGAACTGAAATACTTCAAAAAATGTACTGAAAATGTACATGGAGAAACTGGAAGAGTATCAGTTTCCAAAAATAAGGGTATTATTTTGTAAGAACTAAGGATAATAAAGCAAACTGGCTGTTCATGACTCACATTCTTTAAAGACATTGCTGTCACAAAAGAGATATTCACCACATACATACTTGTTGAGAATCTTCAGCAAAATTTTGCATTAGAGGTTACTATCTGGGTTGCAGAAATAGGAAATAAATGGAAAGTTCAGAATATTAAGCTGACTGGCCCAGGAGGCTATCACAAATGCATGCTGAAAAACTGTGATGTCTCAATTTAGGAAACTTCATTAAGAAAAAATAACCACAGAAAATGTCTTGAGATAACAGTTCTCTATTTGTTAGTCTGGATTTGCATGGCATTACCTTGCCTGCAAGTGTGTGTGTGTGTGTGTGTGTGTGTGTGTGTGTGTCTGTGCACTCTGCTAACTTATTACATTCATGATGCTAATGCAATTTTACATTGTAGAAAATAATGCCTCCTAAACAAGATGTTTCATGTGTTTCACCTTACACTTATTATTCTGATTTTCTTTTCTTAAACATCTCAGTCCCACCTTCCCACCTTCCATACACTGAGTACTATGTATTTCTCAATATAGGTACTCTTCTGGTGCTGACACTTTATAGCATACCTTAAAAGTGACTAGTAAGAGACTAAACTATTCTGTAAAATGGGAATCTTTGATAGATTTAGATCAAATCAACCTCAGATTTTGAAATGGACCTTAGGACATATGTGTTCATGGATCTCACATACAGTGGGCAGCTAAAGTATGTGGTCTCACTGCATGAGGTCAATGCACAGGAAGGGAAGCTCCCATTAAACTGGGCCAGGGGCACCTGCCTGGTTCAGTTGGTTAAGCATCTGACTCCTGATTTTAGCTCAGGTCATCATCTCATGGTTTGTGAATTTGAGCCCCACATCAGACTGTGCTGGCAGCGCAGGAGCCTGCCTGGAATTCTTTCTTTCCTTCTCTCTCTGCCCCTTTCCTGCTCATGTGCGCTCTCTCAAAACATATAAATAAACATTAAAGAATTAAAACTAAAAACAAAACATAGGCCAGACTAATAAGTGAAGGTGGCATAATTTCCAGCTGAAAGTTCCTGACTTATCAAAATTCAACTTCAATATCAACAATTCTCTTTTCTTTAACCCTTAAGTTTGCTGCAGGTAATTGATAGTAAACCAATCTATAAAATAAGTAGTGCTTTCCAGCATCTGAAGTTGCAACAAGCATTGAGTATATTAACCATAATTTAAATCAGCAAATTGTTTTGTTTTGGGAAACAAAGAGTTTAATCTACTAATGTGTGGATCTTATTGGCTAAATGGGAATAAAAATCTCAATTTGTGGTTTTATGCATTACTTCCCACACACAACCAATGCCAAAACAAAATTTTCTGCAAGTTCTTAGAAGTGTGTAATAAATAAATAAATAAAAACTAATTTTGAAGATAGAAAAAAATAAGAAAACAGGTGAATTTACTTAAAGTAATTTTTCTATTTTACAAATTATTTCTCATGTTTAGGTATATAGTATATGAGAATATATTATAATATTTGGTTTGTACCATAATTTGGATTTTTTTCAATAGGTTCTATTTTGTAGAGAAGTTTTAGATTTATAGAAAAATTGAGCACAGAGTACAGAAAGTTCCAATAAAATCCCTAACCCTCACATACACTTACTTTCTTCTATTATTAACATTTTGTGTTAGAGTTGTATACTTTTTTATAATTGATAAGCTGATATTGATGTATTATTAACCAAAGTCAATGGTTTACAGAAATGTTCACCCTGTGTTGTACATTCTACTGGTTATGATAAAGTGTAATGATATGTATTACAGTATTATACAAAATAGTTTCACTATCCTAAAAACACCTCAGTTTGTTTGTCCATTCACCAATAAAGGACATCTTGGTTGTTTCTAAGTTTAGCAATTGTAAATAAAGCTGCTATGAACATTTGTGCTTCTATGGACATATATTTTCAACTAATTAGATTACATATCAGAAGCACAACTTCTGGATCATAAAGGAAGCAATGTTTATTTTGTAAGAAATGCCAAAGAGGCCTTCCAAAGTGACTACTCCATTCACAACAGCAATGAATGAGAGTTTCTGTTTGTCCACATCCTTGTCAACATTTAATATTGTCAGAGTTTTGGATTTTAGCCATTCTAATATGGGTGTAATGGCATATTCTTGTTTTGATTTGCAATTGCCTGATGAGTTATACTGTTGAGCATCTTTCATGTGTATTGGCTAATTGTACATGTGCTTCAGTGAGATCTCTGTTAAGATCGTTGCCCCAATTTTTAATCTGGATGCTCCTTTTCTTATTGTTGAGTTTCAGAAGTTCTTTGTATATTTTGTGTGCAGTCCTTTATCAGCTGTGTATTTTGGAAATATTTTCTCCCAGTTTGTTGCATGTCTTTACACTCCTTTAATAGTGTGGGGTTTTTTTGTTTTGTTTTGTTTTTGTTTTTTGCAGAGCAGAAGTTTTTAGTTTTAAGTCTAATTTTTTTTTTCTTTCATGGATCTTACTTTTGGTGTTGTATCTAAAAAGATATTCCCAAACCTAAGTTCACCTAGATTTTCTCCCATGTTTCTTCTAGCCGTATTATAGTTTTGTGTTTTATACTTAGGTCTATTATCCATCTTAAATTCATTTTTGCAAAAGGGCTGTGTCTGGATTCATTTTTTACAGATGAAAATTCACTTGTCCCAACAATAGTTATTGAAAAGATTCTTCTTTCTTGAGATGCTGTTGATCCTTTGTCAAAAGTCAATTTGCTGGATTTTTGTGGGTCTATTTCTGGTCTCTGTCCCATTGATTAGTAGCATATTTTAACAGTATTTTTATACTTTCTAGTTCATTGTATAACATTGCAAAATGACAAGCAATTTTTAATTTAAAAACTATTTTAAAATATTATGTGCATTCTTATGTAATTAGCCATAAATTAGTTACTCAGTTCATTCTTCTTCTTTTTTTAATTAAAAATAATAATTTCCTTGGGAAAATAATATTTGCTAAACACAAATTGGCTTTATAGAAAATTTTGGATTATGTCTCATCCAAGAAGAGATGTCTCTAGATTAAGATATTTATCTACAGATACAAATACAGTGCTATATAATAATACATAATAATGAGATACATTTTTACTTAATAATATTAGTAATAATAATTAAATATTATTAAACTATTATTAGGTATATGACAGTTTTCTAGGACTTTTTAATCCATTTTTTTCTAGTCAGTGGGTTTTCAACATTAAGAGTCACAGACATTTGATAATGAATAAAAATCTCTTTCCATGTGAAAGGACTTATATACATAGAAATTTCTGTACACAATTTGAGGAGTTGATAGTTCCTCTGAAATATATTGATGGATTCTAGGATCAGACCAAGGCCTTACAAAGTGTACTCTCAGAACTCAACAAGATAAGTATTAATTAATTTCCTGGTTCCTTTCATCAAATAAATTTTGAAAACATCTAGTTCAGCAAAGTTAAATGTATTCTGAGATAGTACCGCTAAATATATTAATGTACATGTGGCTACTTAAAAGAGACATAAAGTACATAGCACTTAAAAGTTGTTTGTAAATGGAATCATTGTTCCTTCTTCCTTTCTTTCCTCAGAGCATCTTGTAGGACTAGTGTTGCCAAGAAAAACAATTTAGAAAAGCACTGAGCTAGTCTAATGTCTGATAATGTCTTTGATAAAGGACTGTGCAAAACTAGCAATTGCCCTATTTGTCTTTTCTCTTCCTGTAGTCCTTTAGTATTTCTAAAATTGCATCAAATTTTAATGTCTTTTAAGGCAACTTGGCATTTGAGTTTGATATCCAGTTTTCCATGTGGCACCTGGAGAAGGTGATTTTAGAGAATGACTGAAGATTCAAGTCCCAACACAGTACCCTGGAGATAGCCTATAGTTGGTCCAATGCCTTAAAAAATGACTTAGTATTTTTTTTATTACATCCCTATTTCTTAGGTCTTATCTTATATGTGGAATCTTTTCCTAATCCCTCAAATTTTAATAATCCTTGACTAATTGAAAAAGAATTTTCTATTTTTTTATCCTCTATGCACTTCTGTCATATCTCTCAAGCTGTCCCTTGTAGCATATATATATTCCTTCTTCTGCATAATATCAATTTAGAAAACAATTTTTTCATTCATTCAGTTGTTCCTTTGACCTTATGTCATTCAGCATCAGTGTTTCCTTTCAGGGATTTTTAGCTCCTATGTATAAAGTGTCATATCAGTTTAGCTTGATTTTTAGAGCAGTCAATATTTCAGCACACATATTTAAACAATATTATGGAAATTATTTTAAATATCAGTGAAAAATTCCATGTCCCTCACAATCTAACATGAAGTATTAAATTTACTTATATATTTTCCAGTCATGATGGCTCGAAATTATGCTAACATGATATTTAAGTTTACAGGGTACACACTGTGAAGTCACTCTTTTGAGACCCTTTTTGTTGTTGTTGTTTAATTTTAATCAGAGAATTATTTGGGAAGCCAAGAGATGGGTCCAGACTTTTATCTGGGGAGAAAAGTTTATGGAAACAAATTGAGAACATTAGGATAAATAAAGACCCATTTCTCCTTCCTTCCCTGTATTATATCAACAGGAATCCATCAGTTTAGCTTAATGTGTTTCTCTTTTAAAATGTAGGTACTGCCTGAGAGAGACTTGTTTTTCATATAGTAAGTATCTGTCACTATTGGTTTACTGCTTATCTCATCCAATAACTTGCATTTCTTGATATTTCTTTTGAATCTTTGAGTATGAGTAAAGAGAAACATACACTGAATAAATGTTTGAATGAAATAATGAATCCTGGTCAGCTAGCTGAAAGAAAGTCTATTTTAGAAAATAACTATTGACAGGTGAGTAACAGAAGGATAATTTGGACTTGGATGGGATATAGCTACTCCCCCAGAAAAAAGCAAATTCTTGCCCTGTCACAACATTAATTGTTCAATAGATATCTTTTAGAATAAGTTGACACAGAATGGAAATCTCCAGTTGCTCATATTAGATTGATAAAGATGGGTAGGTGTGTAATAAAATATAATAGAAATGAGGATCCAAAGGAAACAATGGAAAATTGGGGAAGAAGAATCAAACATGTGAATTTATGTGATTCTAAGAAATTTTGGAGATTTCAGACAACCTGTCCGTATGTGAGGGGAACAGGTGTTTTCATTGGTTCTTTTCCTCTTGCCTGTAGTCATCTTTCAAAATTTTAAAGTGAAACACATCACTTTAAGATGTGTAATAAAAACTTTAATATAAATAACTATTCATTAATTAGAAAGAAATATATAATTGAGGAGACCATAAAAGATGTATTCTGAAATAGCTGTTGAAATTGTTTACCTTATACAAAATCATGTCTGTAAATGATAAATGCTTTCTACAATGCCTTCAGTATATAACAAAGGTTTTGGTAATTTCACAAAGGCATCTTGTCACTCCCCTGAATGTGAACATATTCCAAAAAAACATTTGGGAAATTAAATCCAGTAGATGCAAAATCAGTATAGGAACACAGCTATAAAGGAACAAAGTACTGTCCTGTCCCAGTGAACACTGAACAGTGAAGTTAATCACTCTAAAATTATTCCTTTGCTGAAATTATTCAAAACACTAAGCCATGGGTTATTAAGTTTATTCTGTAGGGTACTATATAAAAGGTATTCTTAGGGTAGAAATCGTGCTACCACAACATACCAGTCTATAAATTCCAATGAAGTTTGCAAACTCTTACGTGACTTGGGAAACATGAATTCATATGCTGCAGTGAATGAGTTATCTCCTTTCACACTCTTCCTTGTGAAACAAGTGAAATATTTGACCACAAGTAAGCAAGTTCAGGATGATGTCATTGAATGAGACGTACTAGATTTCCTAAGGAACAGAAGAATAGGAAGAAAAGTGGTAATGTAACAAAAAATAAATTCCCTATAGAGCTCTGTTAGGTCTTTGTTTTTATAATTTAAGGGAAGTTATTTCAATACTTCAGACCTTTGTTAAACATAGGGCTTTCATTTTGGTAACAATTTCTAAATCATATAAGTTTATCATACCTATGTTCAAATGTACCTGAACATTTCATATAAGTCCCTTTCTCCTTTTAACAGAAATCATAATTTTTCTGGTTTGACCACTGGTGCTAAACTTAAGTAGGTGATCAACATGGATAAAATGGACTCTGGAATCATCTGAGAGGACATGGAAAACACATCCTTGTCCCAGTGTGTGATTATTTCACAAAATAGTCACTAGTATTTTGCATTTTTAAAATTTTGCATCATTTGAATAGATATTTCATGAGGTATTTTTTTTTCCTGAGCTTGCTACATTTTTACTTTATTTCCTGATTTTGAAAAGATTCTATTTATAAAGATACATAGATAATTATGGCATTTCTTTTTATGAACTACCAATGTAAAGGTAAATGTGTTCTTACAAAGCCTTAAAGCATGAGTTTCCAAAAATAAAATTCAGTCAAAATCTTTGATCATAAAAATCATGAGTCAAAATAGTGTAATTTTGCATTCAAACACTTTATTGCCTATTTAAAGCTAAAAAAGTAAAAATAAAGCAAACAAAACTTTTTTCTTCTCTTCTCGTTTGTAACTACTGGCACACTATATACTCTTTCCAACAGCTAAGCCTACCAAAAATGGACTGACCTTTTTCTGTGTCACGTGTTCCACTTCTATAACATTGGGAGTATAGAAGAAATGAAAAAGATGTGATTGAAGGTTAAGAGAAGATTCATGTTCAGTGCACCTATAATATAGTATCAGTGTACATGTAACGGATGATATCCAAAGGACAAAATTTGTCCTTTTTACTGTCATAAACCTGGGAAATACCCACTAATATAAAAATGCTATGATGTCTCAAAATATCTAGAGAACTTCACCTTTGGAATGCCTTCCAGATCACATTAAAACACAATAAACAGACCCTTATTACTTTATGTATAACCTGTCTATAATACTATTATGTATTTTGACATCATGTGAACACATGAATTACTTTTGAAAAATGTTTGCAAAAATCAAACTGAACCCCAAATAGTAAAGAATTTCTATCTCACAGTGATTCATATATATACTAAGCAAAAGTAGTATCGGTGGTTTAAGTGCCTACTTTGAGGGCCATAATGTAATACCTTTTCAAAGACATAAATTTTAATTTGTTTAAAATTAACCATTCTAAAAATCAATCTTAAAGATTATTTTTTGAAATGTGGCATAAAATCAAAAGGAAATAATATATATCTTCGGAAAATAAAAAAAAGGAAATCGAATAACTATGTGGTCAAATAATTTAGATTGTTCATTTGGCAAGCACCCAAAAATCGAGCAGGCAATAGAATCCAGTGGCTAGGAATGTGAAGCCAGGCTCCCTGTGTGTGGCTGCTGATTCTGACACATATTAGCTTGATGACTTGGACAAATTGCCCAAACTTCATATGCCTCAGCTTTCTTATCTGTACAATTGCTATGATGATAGCAATTATTTTGTTGCTAGAAATATTGAAGTTAATCATTAAAGCTCTTCTATGTGCTTATCTAGGAGTAGTTCTTAGCATAAGAGCAATTCTTAACACACAGTAAGCACTGAACAAACAAAATAGAGATTTGAACCCATGCCCAGGAACTGCTGCTCATAGCCAGATATGTAATTTCTCCAGCAATTTGTGTGCCTATTAAGTGAGAGGCTTGGATTTGCTGAATCCTCTTCCAATTAAGCATCTAAAAGTCTTAAAATGTACATTAAAATGAGATTCAAAAGCAAGGAATAGGGACCCAGAAAATTAGAACTGTTTTTTATATGCTAGTGTTTTAGAAAGACAATGAAGCCTATTATTCAAGAAGAAGACAACTCTTATGACTCCTGAGTAAATACAAGTCAGCAACCCTTAAAAAGAGAAAACAAATTAGAACTTTAATTTAAAATGATCAAATGAGAACTCTAAGTATCTCGTAAGAAGAAAGCTGTATGAATTACCATGAGTAAATGTATGCTGGTATTGGTGCTGCTAAGCTATACATGTTGAATCTTGATGCATAAATATATTCAGGAAAATGATCCATTAATATAAATATAAAACTTTGTATCTTTCCTATTAATTGTGACACTATATTAAACATCATGACCATTAGGAATTGAAGTCACTTTTATTTATGATAACTCTTTTATCTACTATTGGCACTAACCACTAGGAATCTGATTTATTATCCAGTTTCTTGGTTGCAAAATATAGAAATCAGCTCTGGATAACACAAGCAGATCAGAGATTCAAAGAGGGTATTTTGAGTAGCCCACCAAACGAATGGAAAGGTGACTAAGGAGGTAGCTTAGAGACCTGGACACTGAAAAATCAGAGAAACAGGGAAGTGAAGCAGCCAAAAGCATAGCTACTCATTGCCACTCCTACTCGAGTGGACCTTTTGGATACTGTGGTTGCCACTACAAAAGTAAACTCTGAACTTCTCTTGCTTCTTTGTGATACCCACTGAAGCATCAAAGCTTCAGGC
Source organism: Cryptoprocta ferox (assembly GCA_028646485.1). NCBI lineage: Eukaryota > Metazoa > Chordata > Mammalia > Carnivora > Eupleridae > Cryptoprocta > Cryptoprocta ferox. The sequence continues at coordinate 85,591,576 of CM053577.1, read as the reverse complement.
TGGTATATTGGATGTGCCAGTCCAAGGTCGTAGACTCTGATTCAGCCAGTAAGAGTTACAGATGGCAAATATCTAAATTTTCCAGCACCCACTATGGAAGGCAGAGCACAATGTTGTATTCCAGAAATGTAAGTTTAAATGCAGGGTGTCCCAAACCAATAAATACCCACTTCACCTATTATGATGAGACAAATGAAGGAGGGTATATTCTGAAGATATATAAGGTGGTTTACATTTCAGATGAAGCAGTTACTACCTATATGGTCGTTCACGATATACTACAATTTTATTGCTATTGTTTTTCTCACAGATAGACCCCCATGTAGACCATATTGCACACGATGTGAAAGTCTGTTGTGAGAATTAAATGAGATAATGTATCTAAAAGTGCAAGACTCTGAGAAGTCACCTAATGCATATTATTTAACATCCCCAATCTACTTTCTTTTACTTTAAAAAAAAGTGCTTGATATTGAGAATTTTACATCTGCAACCAGTACGGAAACTTTCTGTTTTACATCTTTGGTTGACATTAATAAAGCACTTCAAACTGGTGTGGGTGGATATTCCTTCCTGTTGAAAAGAGAACAAAACCTTCAACAGGGAGCAGCTGGAAACAAACATTGGGGAGAGGAAAAGCAGAAAGTGTTGCATGGCTTAATCACTTAAATCACAGATTAAGTCAACATAATAGCAGAGAAAATGCAGAGAATTTAAAATGTGTGACTATAATGGCAAGCTCACAGGGTCTTTTCATTGGGATCAACAGAGGAAATGAACTAAATGAACACAATTTCATATCTCCTGAGAAAGATATAAAGAAAAGGATTCATAAGCAAATGTTTTATTTTACAGTATAAATTTATTAAAATTTCCTTTACATGCAAAACCCTTATGCAACAGAACACAAGCATTAACTTCATGAAAAAAGCAATAAATGAGGAATAAAAGCTACTAACTATTCAACTTTCTTGAGATTGCACCATGCATGCTTCCAAATTAATCTGATTTAAAAAAAAACATTTTTCCCTCTCTACTATCATTGAAAAATTAAAATAGGACACAAAGTTAAAAGATTCAGGGAAGGTTATACTTTCTTCAAAAAATCAAATCAAATCAGGCATCATCATATTATGCAATTGGAAAATGGATAGAAGTCAATCTTCTGAAACTAAATTCTTCAAATGCCATGGATTCCAAAGTACAAAAAATGTTAGTAATGTTAAATTCTTGGCTGGTACTACCACTGGCTAATACTTCTTTAAAGTTTTCAAGTTAATGGTTCAAAGGATTACAGGCTCTCCATCTGTCAACAGGATGTCAAGCTGCATATAATAATGAATACCTTTAAACTTTGTTGATATAAAAGTTTTATCTGAGATGCTTTCTCCCTAGTTAATTAATGCAGTAGGGAATGGAGATGGCTCAGGGGAGCAACCTTTGCTGTACATTACAGGAGGTAGTTATCTCTACTTCCAAATTAATTAGTCCCTCAGTATTTTTAAATTTTTATTTATGAATGTGTGAATTTATCTATTTATTAATTATTTATATCCTCCTTATTCTAGGAGTAATATAAGAGCTTTGCCTTACAAAGCAATGTGATTAAGGATTTTATGGAAGTCCGTCCATGCTGCCACTGTTGGAGATACTTTTAAGATAAAATGGTTGTCAGTTTCACACCTGTTATTAGCCAGCAATCTTGAAAGTTTTAACTGACAGATAATTTCATTTTTTAACCTAAGACGAGGATGGTGTTGGGGCACCTGGGTGTCTCAGTCAGGTGAACGTCTGACTTTGGCTCAGGTCATGATCTCACGGTTCGTGAGTTTTAGCCCCCAACCAGCTCTGTGCTGACTGCTCAGAGCCTGCAGCCTGCTATAGATTCTGTGTGTCCCTCTCTCTCTCTGTCTTTCCCCTGCTCACATTCTGTCTCTCTCTCAAAAATAAATAAACATTAAAAATATTTTAAAAAGAGAAAGACAAGGATAGTGGCTACATTTTGCTTTTTTCACAGCTTCAATTGAGCAAAATCTCAAAAGGCCCATGTCCATGGAAGATCCGAATTTGTGGCATATAGTAATATCAGGAGTAGTCTCCCAGAGAACATCATCCACTCCACTATATGGTTTACAGGAATATTCATACAGTATACCTAAAGGAGAAGAAGGAAACTCCAAACTTCGTTATGGAATGAATGCTTAATTATTATAAGAGAGTTGATGGAACAATGAATAGTGATTATGACAGGTCTATAGATTATTTTTTTCTTGGGATAAGCAGCAAAGCCAGAAACCTGATAACTCTCAATTTACGTTCCATGTCTTTTTTTGTTGGGTCTTGAAGTCAATAAATATGGTGATCTTGACTTTTTACCTTTTTTTTTCTCCACTACATCTTCAGGTTGTCAGAATAGGAAACAAAAAGACAAAAGAACATGCTTCTTTTGCAGAGTGCTATATTTATTTATCATTTCTTAAATACTTATAATCTTAAGCAGATATTAATTAAAATGTTATCAAATAAAATCTTATATATCTGAAGTCAATAATAAAGTATTTAACAAAGCTAATAGTAATATTTTCTGTTGTCTTTGTATAAAATTTGTTATAAAACATAGTTGTTCTTATTGAAATTAAACTCAAAAGAAACACTTTCAATTTCATTTTATGAAGAAATTTAACATTGATACCAAACATTGTAATTTCACATTCACATAAATAAGACAGGCATCTCACTTTTGAAAATTGATGAAAATAATATACAGTGAACCTGATTTATTACATGAAGGCATATGCAGTTGAATAAAGAAATTAGTCATTGTATGGGCACCTGGGTAGCCCAATTTGTTAAGCATCTGACTCTTAATTTCAGCTTTAGTTTCTACAATCTCCTGGTTGTGGATTCCAGCCCTGTATCAGGCTCGGTGCTTAGCGTTGAGTCTGCTTGGGATTGTTCTCTCTCCCCTTCTGTCCTTTATCTGCTCTCTCTGTCTTCTCTCTCTCTCTCAAAAATAAATAAACTTAAAAAAAAAGAAACCAATCTTTGTAATATATCATATGATAGACCAAAAGAAAGAAAAATTACATGATCATCTCCATAAATGCCAAAAACTTTTTTACAAAACTAGACAAAATCCCGATTAACACATTAAAAACATATATTTAATGGATATTAAAATAACATAACAAAATTAGTATACATGCTTGTGTAATTAACAGCCCTAAATTCTGCATTTTACATAAGAGAGAAATTCTAAGATCATTTCTACTATCGTCAAGTAAAAGATATGCTTGACCACTATACCTAGCAATATTTTGGACATATCTGCAAATGTAATCAGACAAAGCAAATAGAATCATAAAAACTAGGGGCATCTGGGTAGCTCAGTCAGTTAAGCATCCGACTTCAGCCCAGGTCATGATCTCATGGTTCATGGGCTCAAGCCCCACATCAGGCTCTCTGCTGACAGCTCAGAGCCTGGATCCTGTTTCGAATTCTATGTCTTCCTCTCTCTCTGCCCCTCTCCTGCTCATGCTCTGTCTGTCTCTCAAAAATAAATAAACGTTAATTTTAAAAAAGCATCATAAAAATTAGAAAAGAAGTAAAATTATCTCTAAGAAAAAATGTAAGACAGATGTTTAAAATAATAATATAATTTAATAAAATAGTAGGATATAAAATTAGCACAAATATTAATAACCTTCATATGTACAATTAATACCCAGCCGGGTAATATGATAGATATAAAGATACCATTTAAAGTAGCAACAAAATATTAAATTAAATACCTACACATGAACCTAAATAGAAATCTAGTTATTCCTGAAAAATAAATAGAAAGAAAGATTTGAACAAAAAGAAATACATAGTATTATCTTGAATTAAAAAAAATTATTCAACATCCAAAAGCTGCGAATGCATTCTAAGTTAATTAGAAATTTCATACAATTGTACTAAAAATAAAAGTTTTTCTTTTATTCAGTAGGTAGAAAACTTCATTTAAAAGTTCCTATGGAAAAGAGAAGAAAAAGGGCAAAAATTTCTAAATAAACACTGATGTATAGAAGAGCAAAATGTGTGTTTATACGTGTGTGGCAGAGAGGTGAGAGAGGGTGGAGCGGGTTTGTCAGATATTAAAGCATACTACAAAGGACGCCTACCTAAATGAGTATAATATTGATGCGTGAATAAGCATACACAAAACTAAAACTGACTAGAAATTACAGAAATGGATCCAAGTATAAATGAAATTCACTAATTGATAAAAATGACATCTCAAATCTGTTTAAAAAAAAGAGAAAAAGACGTCTAATAAAAAATGTAAGGAAAAGTTATTTGAGGAAAAAGATAAGATTAAATTTGTACTTCTAGAATATATCCAACTTTAATATATAATAATGTCATTAATCTAAATAATTTTTGAAAAGAATAATAAAAAAGTCTCAAAGATCATTTAACCACTAATAGAAAATAGAAGCAAATTTGCTTAAAACGTGACAGTGGGAAAATATTTTATTTAATTGATTTTAGTTTTGTGGGATTGCTGTAACAAAATTCCACAAACTTGGTGGTGTCTTTTCACATCCTTGTCTTTCTAGGTGTGTCTGTCTCTGTACTGAATTTTCCCCTTTCTATAAAGACACCAGTCATACTGGAGTAAGGCTCATCCGAATGACCTCATTTTAACTCCGTTATTTCTGTAAAGCTCTGGTCTCAGGGTCACATTCTGAAGTCTTAGGACTTCAACAAATCTTTTTTGGTAAAACACAATTCAATCTATATCAGTTTCTAATAATAACTAAAAAATCCCAAAGCATAAAAGAAATACACAATAAATTAGAACTATATAAAATATAATAATACCATTTTTAAACTTCGGTAAAGCAGGAAAGAGATACCATAGAAAACAGTAAATGACAATCAATAGGAAAATATCACTAACAAAAGAAGTGGCTCTTAAAAGAAAAAGACATACTATAGAAAGATAACCAATATGATGATGGGTCGCAGGGGGGAAAAGACCCTTAAAATATGAAAAGATAATAATTTTTAAGTGTTACATCATTTCTCACTTATTAGATTGGTCAAAAGTTTCATAGCATTCTCTGCAGGTACTCTTAGCTATGGATATGCAAAAAGAAAAAAAACAAAAGTATATAGCAGAATTCATACAGTAAAACCTTAGATTGTAACTTGTTCTGCTAGTGTTCTGCAAGATGAGCAAACATTTCTACTAGATTTTAACTTGATAAACAAGTGATGTCTTGCAATATGAGTATTACGTGATGCCGAACATCATGTGATCATAACTGAGCCAATGGCTCTCCCATTCCCCACTCAGTGCGAGATTGTGGGTTACCGTCTCCCATGCTCAGGTGTTTGGTCTCAAGCTGCTGTGTTTGGCAGAAATCAGTGATTTTTCAGAACACTGGAAGGTTCCCACAATTGGCACTATTGTATTTTTTTGTCAAAGCACCTATGGACACTCCTTTGCTTTTCCATATAGGAGTGATCTTAGGAATGTTTTGCTTCATTCTAGGTCAGGCTGCCTGCAGATACAAACCCTTTTCTCTGCTGCTTTATTGCCAGTTACAGTAAATACAGAGTATGACAAGAGTTTATTAATACTGTTCTATAGTCAACATCTGTGTGAGTGTATACAATAGCCCCCATGCAGAAAAAAGTTGAAAGGAAAGGTGAAAAGAAGAAGGAAATGATTATGGTGGAAGTTGAGAAGGAAATCATTCAGAAGTAGGAATGAGGGGGTGCCTGGGTGGCTCAGTGGGTTAATTGTCCTACTTTGGCTCAGGTCATGATCTCACGGTTCGTGGGTTCGAGCCCCATGTCGGGCTCTGTGCTGACAGCCAGCTCAGAGCCTGGTGCCTGTCTTCAGATCCTGTGTCTCCCTCTTTCTCTCTCTGCCCATCCCCTGTTCATGCTGTCTCTCTCTCTCTCTCTCTCAAAAATAAATAAAACATAAAAAAATAAAAAAAGAAGAAGAAGGAATGAGGTATGTGAGTAGCTGAAATTGCAAGACTTTATAAGAAGTCTACACTAACCATTTGCATAATATTAAGGAACAAAGAATAAGGGGGTTAGATGTAGCAAAAGAAGTCACAGGAATATCAAAGCAATGACCACGTGTTCTGGAAGGTGTAGAAACGTTGCTTCTGGGTTGGATAAACGAGAAGCAATTAGCAGGTGATACTGTGACTGAGTACTTTACTTGAAGCCAAAGGCCTTGTACACCAACCCTGTAAGTAAATTGCCAGGTATATCAACAGAAAACGAGTAAGTCTTCAATGCAAACAGGGGATGGTTTAATAAGAATAGAAATGGCATCCATAGTATTCTAAGGCATGGAGAGGTTGCAAGTCCAGAATGCTAAGGCAGCAAAGTCGTTCCCTACCAAGTTTCAGAAGCTCATGGTTCCCTCGTGTTACCTGCTGGAGCAAGATTTTAACTGTGATGAGATATGGGAAAGAGTGCAAAATTGTGTAGAAAAGCACCACTTGAATAAGGCTGTAGCAATGCAAGTGATGAATCTGTTTAATGACAATGTAATATCACAGTGTCATTGGATAGGTTCCTCGTTTAAGTTGCACAAAAAGAAGAAGTTCCATTGAGCCAATAGATAGCAGTGATTCTGTTAGTGACAGTAAAAGTCGTCCTACACAATAATCCTCCTCTCTCGTTTCTCCCTCACACCAACCACAAAGGTTTTCAAAAGTAAGTACAGGTTAATTTATTTTTCTTTATATTTTGTATTTTCTTAACTACTCTGTATTATATTACAGCATTGTAATCGTTTTTATATGAATATTTTTGAGTTGTAGAAAGAATCATCTGAGCTTCCACTCTTTCTTATGGGGAAATTAGCTCTGATATACAAGTACTTTTGATTATAAGCATGTTTCCAGAACAAATTATGCTTGCAAACCAAGGTTTTACTGTATATACATTTACCCATTGATCCAGAAATTCCACCTCTAGAACTGCAAGCCAAAAACATAATTTTGCTGATGGCAAAAATATGAAAAAATTTATGCACAAAATTATTAACTGTGGTATTATTTGTTAATAAAAGAATAGAAGGAACATTACTAACCATCAGCAAAATATAAGAACAAATTTAATTAGAAAGTGTTTATTCTATTAAGTAGTCTTATTGTTTTTTTATGTTGCTAATATTTTTATTAAGTAATAAAAAGGAAAAAAATCACAATATCAAAGTAATTCAGAATGTCAAGCAGATCTGGAACATTATACACCCAAAATTATGGCACAATATTTACTGACTTTTTCACGCAATGGATTAAATACTATAGACCCACGCTAGTGGTTTTAAATGAATTTTGCCATTAATCCTCACAATTTTTAATCCCATTTAAATAATAAAGAACCTAAATCTAAGAAGCACTGGATAATATCCCAAGTTCACAAAACTAGTAAGGTGTAAAGCAAGATTTTATTGTTCATAATATTGACCAGAGGACTCCTCTCAGTTGTCAGCATCCCACCTCAAGTACAATTACACATCTTAGGTCTTCTTCTAAGCAGAGAGATTGTAAAAACAGCACATCACACTGCCTGGAAGTAATTCTTTGTGTTAGTGGAGAACACAGGGGAGTGTTAAAATCACCAAAAGCAATCTTCAACTGAAGAGTATCAGGAATAAATGCCTCAGTGACCCACTATTTCAACAGATCATTCTGAGTGCATTCTTTACTTTTCAAAGATCTTTCAGAATCCAGCTTCCTTGTTCACAGTAGCAACACTGATAATGTTCTTTATTTTGGCTTTTCTTCCTTGCCCATTTCACTTTCCCTTTTCTTTCTCTCCTGTTCCCTTAGATTGCCTACCAAATAAGTTACCTGAACCTAAGTCATTGTCTCAAATTCTGAATTAGGCTAACACATATCAAAATAATGAGAAACTTTATAATGGAGGGATCAGGTCAAAATTACCTGAATACATTTACCATGTTTATTTTCACTAAATTTAATACCAAATGCATGCATGGCATAATATTCATTTCACAGCCACATCAGTGAAGGATTCCTGCCCATTCCGCTCCCCCCAAACAAATTATAATCAAGCCTTTAGATCTAATCATCATATTACAACACTATAAACAAGACCACTATACACGAAGCCATAATTTAATAAGGTGGGAGATTTCATAAGACAATTGGCCTGACTTCTTCAATGTCAAGGATAAAAGGAGGATACACTGTTCTAGACTGAAAGAAATTTTAGAAACATGGTAACCAAATTCACTGAGTGATTCTTAGTTGGATTCTGATTCAAACAGCCTGTAATAAAGACATTTTGGTGGGGGAAAAAGTGTGTCTTAGTCTGTTTGAGGTGCTATAACAAAATATCACAGACTGGTGGGGAATCAGTCGGCTAAGTGTCAAGGATGAGAAAAAAAATAAGAAGTGAACAAGACTGGTCCAGCAGGAGGGCGCTGATGACTTGTGAGTCTTTTTAATGGAGTGTCAGGAGTGAAAGCTGTACTGCAGTGAATCGCAGTTGACAATGTAGAGAAAAAACAATTTTTAAACCAAGTTTGTATTAGAATGACAATGCAGTAGGCTGGTTGGTAGCCAGCGAAGAAGGAAAGGACAAAAGAAATGGTCTTTATAAAAAAATGATAGTAATATCCATTTTATAGTATTTGGAATATTCAGGACCAAGTTTACCTTTTCAAAATGCCATAAGATATTCTATAAAAAACCTTACTCTGAGACTGATTTATTAATTTTTGCCCCCAGTCATTATTTCCATAAAAGCACCAGGCTGTGAACTATGAAAATCCAGAGTGTGAATCAACCAAGAGAAATTAGGTAAAGTAATTTCTCTGACTAGTGATTTTTTTCACTTATAAAATGGGGCTGGTAAGTATATGCAAGATTCCGAATGTGAAGATGTTCTGTTAGTTGTACAGAAATTTCTCTGAAAACAGAAGTACATAAACTAAACATCAAAGCTAAATTTTATCACTTCATCACTACACTATGAATCAGGTAATAGCAATAAGAATAATAATAGAGCCAGTGCCAACACATACAATATATTAAGTCACAGTATACATATATTTTAGGTATGCTATCTAAGATATTTTATAACAGTTCACTGAGATGATAGTAAAACTATACAATTACATTAATACATTCATATGATTATCTCATAGCTACTTGTGAAATATCTTACCAAATAACACTGGAAACAGCATCTTGTGCAGACAAGTTTTGGCCATCACTGTTGATGAATATAGAGAAAATACACTGCATTTACTGAAACCTATGCTATACATGGTCAGGATATTGGTTAGGGAAAGTATGTAAATTCTGAGGCATCTATACCTTCAAAGAAACTAGGTCAGACTAATGAGTAATTTCTACTTTTGAAATTACTATCACTCTATTGAGTTTGAGAGATAGAATTCAAATAAGCACTTTGGGAAATATTCTTGTCACTTGATTATTTTACAAAAACAGAATAAAATGTTAATCTCTGAAATTTTAATTGTCACATTGAAGAAAATGACTTAGAAGTTCTGCTTCTGGGAATTTACTATAGGCAATAATCACTGATATATAAATATTTGGGTGAAGATTGTGAATGACTCTATTCTTCACATTGAAATATATACACATATAAATATCGATTATTAGTAAGTAATAAAGAATATGGACTTGAAGATTAGACCACTTGGGTTCAAATACTGACTCTGACAATTGTTGGCTATATATGATTTTTGACCATATATCAGATCTTCCTGTGCCTCAGAATCCTCAGTTATAAAATGAGATTGTTGTGTGTATTTAAAAAGCATCTGGACCATAAAAAGTGTTCAACAAAGGCAACCCTCATTATTATCCTTTACCATACAGGGCCATGAAGTGGAAAACGATAAAGGCATATAAAAATAAGCTTGTACTTGGGCTCCTGGGTGGCTTAGTCAATTAACTCTTGGTTTTGCCATTAATCCTCACAATTTTTAATCCCATTTAAATTAAATGGGCTTAGTCAATCCAACTCTTGGTTTCAGCTCAGTTCCACGGTTTTTAAGTTTGAGCCCTGCATTCGGCTTGGCACTGGCAGTCAATGCCAAGTTGGGCTTAGTCAATCCAACTCTTGGTTTCAGCTCAGTTCCACGGTTTTTAAGTTTGAGCCCTGCATTCGGCTTGGCACTGGCAGTGCTTGGGATTCTCTCTCTCCCACTTTCTCTGCACCTCCCTTGCTCACCTTCTCTCTATATCAAAATAAATAAATAAACTTAAAAATATAAAAGCATATACATAACAACTAAATGCAAGGTGAAATTACAGATTGGACTTTGAAACAATAGCAGAAAAGAATTTTATTGAGAAAAACTGGTGAAATCTAAAACCTAAAACCAGTGAAATCTAAAGAAAGCTTGTGGTTTATTTAGTGATATTGGTCAATATTAATTTATTAGTATTAATAACTTTACCGTGTCCATTAAAAGATGTTAACATCAGAGGAAGCTCATTGAAGTATATATGGGGAATACAAAGTTCTTAAAATCTATAGGAAAAATATAAAATGTTATGGAAATATGCTCATCGTATAGATTTTTAGGTGAATTACACATGTTATGGAATATGTACAGAATGATGCCCTTTGTAAAAAAAATAAATCGATGTATTAAAAAGCCAGAAATAAATAGAGCAATTATTATATAGAATAATTAGAGTAATATATTTCCAATCATTCTCTTAATAGGATGGGAATGTGGTTTTTTTTCTTTAATTCCTTTGTCTGTGTTATGTAACTTTTCTACAGTGATTTTTTTAAGTAAAAAGTTGATACTAAAAAGTTTTTGTTTCTTTTTAACGTATAAGACATCCCTTGTATATATTCACTGCAATCATTTGGTTTCAATTCTGCTGCAATCAGATTAAATTAGTTTATATACATTGTATTTTGAACAAAAAATAAATCTTACTGAATAAAACTTTATCATTTTATCTTATGTGTTTCTAGTTTAAGAAACTGAGTCATCACTTAAAATGTTGAAACATTAAAAAACATGGATATCTAAAATATGTATAAAATTAAGTGTTTATTAAGGTTCAAGAAATAAAAACATTAAGTTGATTCAAGTAATTATTGTTGGAAAATATTGAGCAGAAATTTGTTTAGTTGATTTTGCTCTAAAGTTGAAAGTCTAAAAAAATTTCGTTAAGAATGATATGCTTTGACACAAATACTGACAAACAAGAACATTTTTATATTTCATGGTGTCCTAGAAGAGATAATTCAAAAATGAATAAAATTGATCCCTACTTACAACGAATTCTAACAAGAGAGATTTGCATGTAAACAAAGAAATATAAAAAAGGCATTCATTATCTCAGTTTTGTAGGAGAATCAGAGATAATTTCATAAAGGCCATGAAAACTGAGTTGAATTTTGAAGTATAAGTTAAAGTTCTTAGGAAAGACAAATAGAATTGTATTATAGGCAGAGATCATAACTTTACAAATTCACAAACAAAATAGTGCATGAATCACTGAGGACTTTTTTTGGCCCCATTTGATTTACAAGATTGATTTACAAGAATTTAAATCATGAGGTTATTTATTGTTTGCATAAAGATATATAAGTAGTTTTACAGTTGGTTCACAACTCCACAAATTTAGGGTGTTGGATTAGTATGTTTATTTTAGTTATTTAAATGGGTATATATTTATTTAGAGAGGGAGAATGGGGAGAAGGACAGAGAGAGAGGAAGACAGAATCCCAAGCAGAATCCTGTCAGCGCAGAGCCCGACATGGGGCTTGAACTCACAAACTGCAAGATCATGTCCTGAGCCAAAATCAAGAGTCAGATGATTAACATACTAAGCCTCCCAGGTGCCCCAGATTAGTATATTAATTATTGTTTTAGTATTCCTGTCATGGTTGTAAGATAGCTACCATAGCTCCAGACATCATATCCACTTTTTCCTGTGAGGTTTACATCTTTTATTAGGAAGTAAACATTTTTCACAAAAACTCCAGTAAAGTTTCAATTAAGTGTATTAGACACATCTGAATAATATTGTTATTTTTAGGCTAAAAACAGTCTAGGAATAAAAATAACTTTTTTCAGCCTCTTAATAAATGATAGTCAAGAGTAAAAAGTGATAAAATTGTTCAGAGCATTTCAAAGCATCTGTCAACAGTGCTTTAAAGAAAATTAAACACATCAGCACTGCTGGGCAATAAACTATAAAGAGGAGAATATCAGAGTATGATGCTGGAGAGCAACAAGTTACAGAATTTGAGAGAAACTCGAACTTTGCTTAAGATCAGGAATAGCCAAAAAGGAACTTATAATAGTATTATCATATACAAATTTTCAGAGGCACACTAAGGTGTTGATGTAAAGAATGTAGAGTAAATCAAACATATCAAAGATGCTCTAAGTAAATGGAAAGATGTTCCATGTTCACGGATAGGAAGACTTAATAATATTATGAAGATGTCAGTTCTTCCAAATTGATCTATAGATTTAATGCACCCCAATAAAAATCTTAGCAAATTACTTATGAATATTGACAAATTGACTCTAAAGTTTATAGGAAAGGTTAAAGATCCAAACTAGCCATCACAATATTAAAGGAGGACAAAGTCAAGGGAATTACACTACCTAATTTCAGGACTTACCATAAAGCCACAGTAACCCAGACAGTCAATGTGGTATTGGTGAAAGAATAGACAAATAGATCAGAACAGAATAGAGAGCATAGAAATGAACCTACACAAATACTGTCAACTGATTTTTGACAAGCAAAGGCAATCCATAGAAAATGGTAATCTTTTTAACAAATGTTGGTGGAACAGTTGAGTATCCACATGCACAAAATAAACCCCTATGCCTTTCATGGTAATTAATTCCAAATGGATCATAGATTTAGCTGTAAAATGCAAAACTATAAAACCACTAGAAGATAACATAGGTTTGGCAATGTTGAGTTTGGCAATTTGCTTTTAAACCAGTCATCAACACAGCAATTGTGATGAATTTGTTGTTTTGTGGGTTTTTAATTTTGATTTCTTTATTTTAAATTCAGTATAATTATAGTTTACTTTTAATTACAACACTAACAGCAAGATTCATTAAAAAATAATTGACAAACGAACTTCACTAAAATTGAAAACTTCTGCTCTGTAAAAATGTTGTTAACAAAATGAAAAGACTAGCCATAAATTGTGAGTGGATATATGTAAAGCATATATTTGCTAAAGGGCTTGTATCCAAAATATACAAAGAACTTTTAAAATTCAACAATAAGAAAACAAACAATTAAAATGTGGGTAAATATCTTAACAAACACCTTATGAAAGAAGACATTCAGATAGGCAATGATCATAAGAAATGATGCTCAATATCCCATTAGGGAACTACAAATTAAAATGACAAGAAGAGGGCTGCCTGGGTGGCTCAGTTTGTTAAGCGTCTGACTTTGGCTTGGGTCATGATCTCACGGTTCATGGGTTTGAGCCCCGTGTCAGGCACTGTGCTGACAGCTCAGAGCCTGGAGCCTGCTTCAGATTCTGTGTCTCCCTTTCTATCTTCCCCCTCCCCACTCATGCGTGCTCTCTCTCTCTCTCTCTCTCTCTCTCTCTCAAAAATAAGTAAACATTTAAACAAGAAGATACTAGTATATGCCTTTTGGAGTGGCTAATATTCAAAACACATCACCAAATGATGATGAAGATGTGGAACAATAGCAACTATCATACATTGCTGGTGGAAATGCAAAATGGTACAACCACTTTGGAAGACAGCTTGGCAGTTTTGTAGAAAACTAAAAATACTATTACCATAATATCTAACAGTTAAACTTCTAGGTATTTACCCAAGTGAGCTGAAAAAAAAGACAAACATGAACAGAAATACTTGCTATCAAGCCACAAAAATACATGGAGGAACTATTAAATGCATATTGATAAGTGAAAAAAGCCAATCTGAAAAGCCTGCGTACTATATGATTTCAAGTATATAACATCCTAGAAAAGGCAAAACTATAGAGATAGTACAAAGTATCACTGGTTGCCAGGGGTTGGGAGTACAAAGAGGGAAAGTTGAATAGATAGAGCACAGGGGATTTTTAGGACAGCAAAGCTATTCATTGTGATACTGGAATGATAGACACACGACATTATGCATTTGTCGTAAAAGAAAAAAGAAGGAAAGAAACAACCAAAAGGTAATCAACAAGAAAAGTAGACACTAATGTAAACTACATCATTTAGCTAATAATAATATATACATATTGGCTCATAAATTATAGCAAATGTGCTACACCAGTGCAAGATGTTACTATTAGGGGAAACTGTGGGGAGGAGGTGGAGCTGTATTGGAACCTTCTGTACTCTTGCTGTTTTTCTGTAATTTTAAAACACAAAACACAAGGCTTATTAATTACAAAAAAATTAGCAAAATTTAAGGCCATGCCAGCAGTTGTGAGTACTAATATAAACAAAAAAACTTAAAGTTCAAACTAGGACCAAGGTAATAGAAATGGAGAAAGGGGAGTGATATTTAAAATTGCCATCAATATCACTTAGGATTTGATTGGATCATAGAGGTTGGGGGGAATGAGGAAATGGGAAGAATCTAGAGTAACTCATAATGTTGCCTCAGGTACATGAATGATATCAATCATGACAGGAAAGAACAGATTATGGTTAAGAACAAATAATGATTTCATCTTTGAACCTCTTGAATAGTACATGACAGGAGTAAACAATGAAGGAGATATTCTCTAAAAATAATATAACTGAAAATTTAAAAACGAAAGACATTTTCTTGTCAAAGTTTTGGGGGCACTGTATTTTTAGAATAGACTTTCTCTCTTCACTAATCTCCTATACTCAATAAACCCATTTTAGAATAGATTGAGAACAGATTTTAAAATCTGCTTAGACCATGCTAATGAGAACAAAAGTTAAAGAGAACTGAAGAGAAAGAGTCAGACATTGTGAAAGAGCAATACTAAGCATTATTTCTAAATTATTAGGCAATCTGATTTTGTCTAACACCTACAGTGGAAGGAAACTGACTTATATATGAAAGCACTACAAATCCCTGAGCATGAGATGTTTCAATTGTGTCTCTGAAAATATTTTGATTTCCTTGGGTAAGCGCTATTGCATATCATTGCCTCTAACTACACACTTAAAACACTCTTTGAAAATTGAGCTGGTAGTTTAGATTGCATATCACAACAAGTGTAGCAAAGCAGGAGAATATTAAATGGTATGCAAATTGATTCATGAATATGAATAGCATCTGGAATTACAGATACTGTCACAACATCATAAAATTAAAAATAAGATTTTATGACAAAGGCTTGAGTTTTGTAGAACAAATTAAAAGTGGCTAACTATCCATAGGATTCCAGTTTCATTAAAGACAGTCATGTTCCTACGCAAATTTTTTAATGAGAAAATGAAAAGTATGCTAGGTATTAATAGAGCTGTAGAAGCTAAATATAAAATACCTTATTGGTTTAACAGTATAATTCCTAATATTTTGATAGTGATCTGTTTTTTTACAAAGTACTGTCATAGAAATGTGTCATGGACTACTTGAATTGTGTAATGTAAGTGGAGTTAGTAATACATTTATTTATAGATGAGTAAACTGTGGTTCAGAGAATTTAAGAATGTTATTTCAGTCAAAGTCTACATTGAGTTCCAAGTCTGGTGAATCAAACATAGGACATTTTACATCAGATAAGTTTCTTAGAGTCTGCCAGATATTAAACATGTGGTCTTCCTTTTGTTTCTTTTTGTTCTACTTTAAGAAATCTCTCTAATCATCTGAAAGGGAGCAAACCACTTTTGAGTTCTTGAAGTAGCCTCTTCTTGAAGGGGGAATATAAACATTCTTGAGGCATTGGCGAGCAGTCCCCTAAGAAGTGAGTATGCACTCCAAAATCTGAAGGAAAAAAAAAAAAAGTTGCAATACCTTTTGTGTAAAGACCATGTGAAATGAGAAGCAGCAGTTTCTAACACATGCCATGAGTGAACTCAGCACTGGCCTAGCTGAGCATTCTGGATGGAGTGGGTTTATATTAAAACAGTATTGCACAGGGGCACCTGGGTGGCTCAGTTGGTTAAGTGTCCGACCTCAGCTTAGGTCATGATCTCACAGCCCATGAGTTCGAGCACCGCATCTGGCTCTGTGCTGCCAGCTTGGAGCCTGGTGCCTGCTTCAGGTTCTGTGTGTGTGTCTCTCTCTCTGCCCCTCCCCAGCTTATGCGTTGTCTCTCTCTCTCCTTCAAAAATAAATAAACATTAAAAAAAACAGTATTGCACAAATAAGTAACAAGTTTTGTTATGATGAAAATGTTTAGTAGCATCAACCCTGGATGTCTCTATACTTCCTCAAAAACAGAATTTACAACTAGTAACAGAGCAAAGGTTATACCATTCTCTAATTCATTAGAGTTATTTAAAATAATTATTGTTTTGTGAATTTATTTTATTAAAATATAGTAAAATCATATAATTCTAATTGAAATCTATATGACCTCCCAAATGCTATGGTCTTTATTTGTATATGGGCTTAAATAAGCCTGCTTTCATCTAGATGGTAACACTGAATACGGTAAAATAAAGCTGTGCTCCTTGAGTTCATGGGACCTTGAGGCATCTATTTTAATGAAAAAACATTTTTAATTAGTATGAATAACAAATTATTTAATATTCAGCTTTTAGCATTGCCAAGATACATGGAAAATGGCAGTTTAATGTCGCTTCTGTATCTCATCTCATCCTGGTATCGAGATGGGAGATGGTTAGATGCATAAAAATGGCTATGTTAAACAGGTCACATCAAAATTACTTGCTTGAAAAACAAAACTGCATGACAAAGAAATTGAGAATATGTTTAGGTAAAAAAGGTTAGAGATGTTAGACCTTGTATAACTATATCTAAATAATTATAAAGATAAACAGGGCAGGCCAAATATACATATATGTTTTATATATTTATTTATTTAATATATTTATTATTTAATATTGCTTTTCTAGGACACTCCTTGTATGTTTTCTAATAAGCTTAAATATTTTCTACACAAACAGGGGCAAACTACAACCCCAGAATTTACCAGAATGGAATAAAAGGAACCAAAATGTCCAGAAGGGTCTACTGAAACCAGTATCCTATAAAGCAGTGTTCCTCAAACTTCTTTTCATTATTACCCTCCTAAGGAGGCTCGTTACACATTTTATTTTAATCCCTCCCATGAAATGTTAATGCCACAGATATAGTATATATCTCCTTATATATTTTTGTTATATCTGTGCCTTATGCATAAAAATAATAAGATATTTTTACCTTACCCAAGAGGGTGGTATTGCCTCCACTGGGAATGTATACTTTAGAAAAAGATCAGAAATAATATTCATTGGCCCAGCCATGAACACAATGTAAACTTTTCCCCCTGTTTCCTTTAGCATCAGGAGACAAACTGAAACGTGATGAAATATGACTAAGATTGGTGCACTGCAGGGTAGCTATCAGTCTCCAGGGGCCTGTCAGATCCCCCGTAGGTTCTACCAAGGCTTCCCTTGAAAATTTGTTTGTACTGATCTTTCTGCAAACTGAAAAGTCTCTGGAGAATGAGGACCAATGTGAATAATAAGGGTTTCTGCTGAACCGGATAGGAGGGCCTCCTTAATGTCTGCTTTCTCAATATGTATATCGTAGGGGCCAAGGGCAGCCTGCCCCAAAATATGCCACTTTGTCATATTGATTATTTGAGATAAAAGTTACTTAAGAAACACTGCAAGAACATTCCTCTGTACCCCTGAAAGCAGAAATCAAATCTCCCATATGAAAAATACCCTTGCTGTACTAAGTAAAAAGTCATCCTTCTCACCAGAGATAGAAACTTTAAAGCCAAGAAAACTGTAAAAATACACTTTGTTCCCTTTCTTATAATCTCTTCCCACAGCCCAAATTCCACTTCGAATTTCTTACTAACCCAAACTTCTAAAATCTGTTTTCTTTCTCTTGTCAATTCCCCACAAATTTATTGTCTCTGTCTAAAATGTATAAAAACTGCTTGCCTTGGTCATTTCTTTAGGTCTCAATTTTGTTATTGGGTCTCTATGTGCATGTAATAAAACTCTCTGTTTTGTTTTGTTTTGTTTTTCTCCTGCTAACCTGTTTCATGTAAATAATTCTTACTCCAGCTTAGTCCGTATGTTGAAGGGTAAAGGAAGAATTTTTCCTTCCCTTCAATGTTCTAGGGCTAGGATACTAGGTGCTCCATCAAAATAAGGCCTAGACTTTTATTTGTCTACAAGTAGGGAGGTGGGGATGGTACAGGATGACTATTCACACCAAAAAGAAATAAAGGGAAAATAGGGGCACCTGGATGGCTCAGTCGGTAAAACATCTGATTCTTGGTCTTGGTTCAGGTCATTTTCTCACGGTTTGTGGGTTCAGGCCCCACAGAGGGCTCTGTGCTGACAGCATGGAGCCTTTTTGGGATTCTCTGTCTCCCTCTCTCTCTGTCCCTTCCCCCACTTGTGCTCTCTTTCTCCCTCTCTCTCAAAATCAATAAATAACTTTTAAAACAAGAAATAAAGGGAAGGCATCTAGATCAAAGCTTTAGATTATTTGTGTAAATACAGGAGGGCTAACTCTTCTCTTAAAAACCTCTTGAAGTTTTTCTCAGAGCTATAGGAGTCTCCTCTCATCCTCTTTAAGGACATAAAAACAAAAGCAAATCCACATCACTTACACACTACAAGAAACCTGTGACTCACTCAATAATTAATATTTATTGAGTAACGTCTTGGGATTTGAAAGACTACAGTTCTTGTAAATGTTTTACAGTTCTTGTAAATGTTTAAGACAATAAGAACACTAATAATTTTAGAATGCAGGTCATATTCAAAGAATATTTCTCCATCCAGGTGATGCTATTTCAATCACAAGCAGTCTTAATACCTAATTGCCAGGCTCACAATAATAATGTATTTTATTTTATTTTTTGTAGACTGTAGTGAAATTATCATGAGATATTTTAATGCTAATTATGATTATTCTATTGAATTACACAATCATCACAGAACTCTCAAAGACAGTTTTAGTTCCAAATCATGCCACGTATATATGAATGTAAGCAAGTCACAAACGTTGAAGAACTTTAATTTTCTCATACATGGATGGAGATCATATTGCCTGTTGTATAATATCAGCTTAACACACTAGAGGTGACACAGCTCTTCAAATATTTCTGATTTTCTTGGGTCACCTAGGCAAATTTAGCAATTTTGTGCTTATTGCAATGGGACATAAGTATAAAAATGACCAATCCTTTGAAATGTTAATGGTATTAAAACCTACTGGCTCTGAGAAGGGCTGGAAAGGCAAAAACTAAACTAGAATACCTAGGGAAGCTGCAGTCAGGTCTGGGATTACTCAAAAAGGATGGGATTGTATGTAGTTTTAGAAGAAAAATTATAATTCATAACCAAAAATTATTTCCCTAGATCTATTTTGAAAAGATTTATACTTGAAACTGATTTACAAACCTATTAACGAAGATCACTTTTTTAGGGGAGAAGACATATAGGCTGGCCTGGCCAAGGTGAAGGAAAACCCTTTTGTAATCAGTAGCCCTTTCTAGTCAATCTGATGAGTATGCTTTATTACAAGGATGGATCTTTGGAGAATATCATTCCATGGATTTCTAATGGACACAGACATCAGATTGAAATTCCTTTTAGGTTGCTACTCAGTCTGGGGTGGAAGCTTAGACATGTGACTTAGAAGTTGCTGAAGTAGCAATTGTTAGAGTAACCTTGAGCAAAGAGCCTGAAAGCTACTGTATAAACTTTTAAACATTTACTAAAGCCTGGAGAGGAAGAATTTGTATATATACTGAAGTTGGAGACTTTGCCAAAGCAAGCATGGGTAGAGTGTCATTAGGCTGAAAAATGTGCTCAAATACTACTTGTATCAGGCTGGGCTATTTTTAAATGAAACACTCCATTCAAAAATTAATCCAGAGTAGGATTTTCCACAATTTCATTCAGTTATTAAAATTTTCAAGGGAATTTGGAAGGAAGGCAAGGGAATTCTGAGAGGAATAATAACCTGGATGGAGCGATGCCTGCCATAGTTTTAGCAGTGATATAACTGAATATATGTTGAAATTAATATAAGAATAAGCAACAGCTTTACAGGTATTTTGAAAGCACAGTAACAGTTCTCTTCTGTAAAGATTTAAGAATCTAGTACTGGGGCACTGGATGGCTCTGTTGGTTGAGCTTCCAACTCTTGGTTTCAGCTCAGGTCATGACCCCAGGTTTGAGCTCCTTGCTGAGTGTAGAACCTGCTTAAGATTCTCTCTTTCTTTTGTTTTTTAATTTTTTAAGTTTTATAATGTTTATTTTTGAGAGAGAAGCAGAGAGAGACAGAGCTTGAGTGGGGAAGGGACAGAGAGAGAGAGGGAGACAAAGGATCTTAAGGGGACTCCAGGCTCCTAGCCCAAGGCAGGGCTCAAACCCACAAATCGTGAGATCATGACCTGAGCTGAAGTCAGATGCTTAACTGACCCAGGCGCCTCAGTTTCTCTCTCTTTATTTGTCTCTCTCTTTCTCCCTCTCTCCCTCTCCTCTACTCTTGTGTGCTCTCTCTCTCTCTAAAATAAAAAAAAATCTACTAAGGAAATGGCACCTTGATACCACGTAAAATGAGGCTCTAAGTATACCTTGTGATTTTAAAAGTCTAGAGTACATGCAGATGGATTGTAATAGGAAAGAAGTGTTTCAATTCTTACTCTTAGAGAGCTGGGGAAACTAGAAAATACTTATAAAAATAGCAAAGGGGGCAATACTTTAAGCTTTCCAAAGGACAAGACAGAATAAGCTCATGCAACACTGCCCTGTTCATTTTTATCTCCCAAGTGAAGGTGGATGCAAACCTAAAAGAGTCCTAGACAGTGAGTTACAAGGGTTACAAGGAACCACAGTGATCAAATATTTCATTAAAAGTATCAGAACCATCTCCCATTACAGATCCTCTATGTATCACATCTATGGATTTTCATCCCAGAACCATTTATGTCTAGGTTGTGTTGTTGTTAAATTGGAATTTCCCTAAGGGCCCAAGGTGGCAAACAAAAACACAGAAATCCTTGAATTACAAGGATTGAAATTTACAAATCTTGAATGTACAGACAAATTCTTAAACTTAGAGAAAACAGATTCTAGGATTTTAAAAATCAAAGGGAGACATCTAAAACCTTAACTATCCCCATGTTCCCTGGTTTCTTTAGGAAATCTGTGGTCAGAGACACAAGTACTCACTCTGCCTCCCATGCTGAGAGGAACCTATCAGGCTTCACATTAAATGTTAAGTCCTTTGATGTGGGGCTATCTGATCCCCCAGTGTATGGAAAAAAAGCCTGCAAAGAAAACTCCAAACCCGGAGTAATTATTTTTTGGGTTTTCTGGGTTTTTTGTTTTTGAGAGAGAGGGAGAAAGAGAGAGAGAGAGAGAGAGAGAGACAGAGAGAGAGACAGAGAGAGAGAGAAAACTCATGCTAGAGGGGCAGAGAGAGAGGGAAAGAGAATCTTAAACAGGTTCCCCCCTCAGTGCAGCAGAGTCTAAGGCAGGGCTGTAGCTCATGGCTGTGAGATCATGACCAGAGTGGGAATCAAGAGTCAGTCACTGAACTGACTGAGCCACTGGGTGCCCTGTCTTTTTCTTTCTGAGAAAAAGCATGCAGAACCATGCATTTCTTCTTAGTGTTTTTTGGTCCTTTTTAATATTAAGCCTCTTTCTCCTCTACTCTTAACTAGTAATTCTTAATCTTGAAAATCTATATTCATATGATTAGGGAAACTATTAGAAATATCAAGTAAGTGGAGCACGTGGGTGGCTCAGTTGATTAAGCACCTGCCTCTTGATTTCGCCTGAGGTCATAATCTCACAGTTGGTGGGATCAAGCCCTGTGCCGGGCTTTACACTGACTGCATGGGGCCTGCTTGGGATTCTTTCACTCCCTCTCTCTCTGCCCCTAACAAACTCACGATCTCTCTCTCTAAAAATAAATAAACATAAAAACAATACTAAGTAAGATTCTCTCTCTCTGTCTCTGTTTAACACACAGATATCCTACCAAGTAGAGATGCAACATACTCTCACATGCACGGGTTCACATATCTTGGAAAAGTACTGCTCTAGTGAACTCTTATAACTTATTAAAGTATGCAATCTTATTTATTTATTTATTTTATATTATATTTTTAAAGTTCTTATATTGTAGGGACTCCTGGGTGGCTCAGTTGATTAAGTGTTCAACTTTGGCTCAGGTCATGATCTCAAGATTAGTGAGTTCTAGCCCAGCATCGGGCTGTGTGCTGACAGCTCAGAGCCTGGAGCCTGTTTCGGATTCTGTGTCTCCCTCTCTCTCTCTCTCTCTCTCTGCCCCTCTCTGGCTTTCACTATCTCTCTCAAAAATAAATAAACATAAAAATATTAAAGTTCTTATATTGTAATTTATTTTTTCTTTAATTTACATCCAAGTTAGTTAGCATATGGTGCAACAGTGATTTCAGGAGTAGATTCCTTAATACCCCTTATCCATTTAGACCATCCCACCTCACACAACCCCTCCAGCAGCCCTCTGTTTGTTCTCTATATTTGAGTCTTTTATATTTTGTCCCCCTCCCTGTTTTTATATTATTTTTTGCTTCCCTTCCCTTATGTTCATCTGTTTTGTATCCTAAATTCCTCATATGAGTGAAGTCATATGATATTTGTCTTTCTCTGACCGACTAATTTAATTTCACTTAGCATAATACCCTCCAGTTCCATCCATGTAGTTGCAAATGGCAAGATTTCATTCTTTTTGATTGCAGAGTATTACCCCATTGTGTGTGTGTGTGTGTGTGTGTGTGTGTGTGTATACACACATCTTTATCCATTCATCCATCGATGGGTATTTGGGCTATTTCCATACTTTGGCTATTGTTGACAGTGTTGCTACAAACATTGGGGTGCATGTGCCCTTTTGAAACAGCACACCTGTATCCCTTGGATAAATACCTAGAAGTGCAATTACTGGGTCATAGGGTAGTTCTATTTTTCATTTATTGAGGAACCACCATACTGTTTTCCAGAGTGGCTGCACTAGTTTGCCTTCCCAACAGCAGTGCAAAAGAGATCTTCTTTCCCCGCATCCTTGCCAACATCTGTTGTTGCCTGAGTTGTTAATGTTAGCCATTCTGACAGGCGTGAGGTGATATCTCATTGTGGTTTTGGTTGTCTTTCCCTGATGATGAGTGATGTTGAGGATTTTTTCATGTGTGTGTTCACCATCTGGATGTTTCCTTTGGAGAAATGTCTATTCATGTCTTTTGCCCATTTGTTTTTTTGGGTGCTGAGTTTTATAAATTTTTTATAGATTTTGGATACTAACCCTTTATCTGATATGTCATTTACAAATATCTTCTCCCATTCCATCGGTTGCCTTGTAGTTTTTCTTATTGTTTCCTTTTCTGTGCAGAAGGTTTTTATTTTGATGAGGTCCCAATAATTCATTTTTGCTCTTGTTTCCCTTGCTCCAGAGATGGATGAGTTGAGTAAGAAGTTGCTGCAGCCAAGGTCAAAGAGGTCTTTGCCTGCTTTCTCCTCAAGGATTTTGATGGCTTCCTCTCTTATCTTTAGGTCTTTCATCCATTTTGAGTTTATTTTTGTGTATGGTGTAATAAAGTGGTCCAGGTTCATTTTTCTGCATGTTGCTGTCCAGTTTTCCCAGCACCATTTGCTGAAGAGACTGTCTTTATTCCATTGGATATTCTTTCCTGCTTTGTCAAAGATTAGTTGGTCATACATTTGTGGGTCCATTTTTGGGTTCTCTGTTCTGTTCCATTGATCTGAGTGTCTGTTTTTGTGCCAGTACCATACTGTCTTGATGATTATAGCTTTGTAATACATCTTGAAATCTGGGACTGTGATGCCTCCAGCTTTGGCTTTCTTTTTTCAAGATTCCTTTGTCTATTCAGGGTCTTTTCTGGTTCCATACAAATTTTAGGATTGTTTGTTCTAGCTCTATGAAAAATGCTAGTGTTATTTTGATAGTTATTTCATGAATATGTAGATTGCTTTGGGTAGTATCAACATTTTAACAATGTTTGTTCTTACAGTCCAGGGGCATGGAATGTTTTTCCATTTTTTGTGTGTCTTCTTCAATTTCTTTCATAAGCTTTCTATAGTTTTCAGTGTATAGATTTTTCACCTTTTTAGATGGTTTATGGCTAGGTATTTTATGGTATTTTATGCGATTGTAAATGGGATGGATTCCTTGATTTCTCTTTCTGTTGCTTCTTTATTGGTGTATAGGAATGCAACTGATTTCTGTGAAATTGATTTTATATTCTGCGACTTTGCTGAATTCATGGATCAGTTCTAGAAGTTTTTGGTGGAATTTTTTGGGTTTTCCATATAGAGTATCATGTCATCTGCGAAGAGTGAAAGTTTTACTTCCTACTGGGCGATTTGGATGCCTTTTATTCCTTTGTGTTGTCTGATTGCTGAGGCTAAGACTTCCAATACTGTGTTGAATAACAGTGGTGAGAGTGGACATCCCTGTTATGTTCCTGACCTTAGGGGAAAAGCTCTCAGTTTTTCCCCATTGAGGATGATATTAGTGGTGGGTCTTTCATATATGGCTTTCATGATTTTGAGGTATGATCCTATCTATCCCTACTTTCTTGAGGGTTTTTATCAAGAAAGGATGCTCTATTTTGTCAAATGCTTTCTCTGCATCTATTGAGAGGATCATGTGGTTCTTGCCCTTTCTTTTATTGATGTGATGTATTGCATTGATTGTTTTGTGGATATTGAACCAGCCCTGCATCCCAGGTATAAATCCCACTTGGTCATGGTGAATAATTCCTTTAATGTATTTTTGGATCCAGTTGGCTAGTATCATGTTGAGGATTTTTGCATCCATGTTCATCAGGGGAATTGGTCTATAGTTCTCTTTTTTGGTGGGGTCTTTGTCTGGCTTTGGAATCAAGGTAATGCTGGCTTCATACAAGAGTTTGGAAGTTTTCCTTCCATTTCTATTTTTTGGAACAGCTTCAAGAGAATAGGTGTTAACTCTTCTTTAAATGTTTGATAAAATTCCCCTGTAAAACCACCTGGCCCTGGACTCTTTAATGGGGGGAGATTTTTGATTACTAATTCAACGTCTTTACTGGTTATGGGTCTGTTCAAATTTTCTATTTCTTCCTGTTTCAGTTTTGGTAGTTTTATATGTTTCTATGAATTTGTCTATTTCATCCAGATTGCCCATTTTATTGGCATATAATTGCTCATAATATTCTCTCATTATTGTTTGTATTTCAACAGTGTTAGTTGTGATCTCTCCTCTTTCATTCTTGATTTTATTTCTTTGGGTCCTTACCTTTTTCTTTTTGATCAAACTGGCTAGGGCTTTATCAATTTTGTTAATTCTTTCAAAGAACCAGCTCCTTGTTTAATTGATCTGTTCTACTGTTTGCTTTTGTTTTTGTTTGTTTGTTGTTGTTGTTGTTGTTGGTTTCAGTAGCATTGATTTCTGCTCTAATCTTTATTATTTCTTATCTTCTTCTGGTTTTAGGTTGTTTTGGCTGTTCTTTTTCCAGCTCTTTGAGGTAAGGTTACGTTGTGCATCTGAAACTTTCTTCCTTCTTTAGGAAGGCCTGGATTGCTATATACTTCCCTCTTAGGACAACTTTGCTGTGTCCCAGAGGTTTTGGGCTGTGGTGTTATCATTTTCATTGGCTTCCGTGTACTTTTTAATATCCTCTTTAATTTCTTGGTTACCACATTCATTCTTTATTAGGATGGTCTTTAGTCTCCTAGTATTTGTTATCTTTCCAAATTTTTTCTTGTGGTTGATTTCAAGTTTCACAGCGTTGTGGTCTGAAAATATACACAGTATGATCTTGGATCTTGATGTTTTTGTACTTGTTGAGGACTGATCGGTGTCCCAATATGTGTTCTATTCTGGAGAAAGCTCCATGTGTACACAAGAAGAATGTGTATTTTGCTGCTTTGGGATGAAATGTTCTGGGGACGCCTAGTGGCTCAGTCGGTTAAGCATCCGACTTTGGCTTACATCATGATCTCACGGTTCGTGGGTTCAAGCCCTGCATCAGGCTCTGTGCTAACAGCTAGCTCAGAACCTGGAGTCTGTCTTCGGATTCTGTGTCTCCCTCTCTCTCTCTGACCCTCCCCTGCTCACGCTCTCTCTCTCTCTTTCTCTCTCTCTCAAAAATAAATAAAATATTTAAAAAAATTTAAAAAGGATGACATGTTCTGAATATATCAGTTAAGTCCATCTGGTCCAGTGTGTCATTAAAAGCCTTGTTTCCTTGTTGATTTTCTGTTTAGATGATCTGTCCATTGCTGTAAGTGGGGTGTTGAAGTCCTCTACTATTATGGTATTATTATCAGTGAGTTTTTGTATGTTTGTGATTAATCAATTTATATATTTGGGTGCTCTCACATTTGGAACATAAATGTTTACAATGTTAGATTTTCGTGATGGATAGACCCCTTAATTATGATATAATTCCCTTCATCTCTTGTTACAGTCTTTATTTTTAATTCTAGATTGTCTGATATAAGTATGGCTACTCTGGCTTTAGCATGATAGATGGTTCTCCATTCCCTTATTTTCAATCTGAAGGTGACCTTAGATCTAAAATGGGTCTCTTGTAAAGAGCATATAAATGGATCTTGTTCTCTTATATATTCTGTTACCCTATGTCTTTTGATTGGAACTTTTAGACCATTGACGTTTAGAGTGAGTACTGAAAGATATGAATTTATTGCCATTATGTCGCCTGTAGAGTTGGGAGTTTACGGTAGTATTCTCTGGTCCTTTCTAGTCTTTGTTGCTATTGGACTTTTTGTTTTTGTTTTCATCTTTTCTCCCCTCAGAGAGTCCCCCTTATAATTTCTTGCAGGGCTGGTTTAGTGCTCATGAACTCCTTTAATTTTTCTTTGTCCTGGAAACGTTTTATCTCTCCTTCTATTTTGAATGACAGCCTTGCTGGATAAAGAATTCTTGGCTGCATATTTGTCCAACTCAGCACATTGAATATATCCTGCCACTCCTTTCTGGCCTGCCAAGTTTCTGTGGATAGGTCTGCTATGAAACTGATCTGTCTTCCCTTGTAGGTTAAGGACTTTCTTTCCCTTGCTGCTTTCATGATTCTTTCCTTGACTGAGTATTTTGTGGACTTGACTATTTTATGCCTTATTGATGGTCAGTTTTGATGAATCTAATGGGAGTCCTCTGTGATTCTTGGATTTTGATGTCTGTGTCTTTCCCCATGTTAGGAAAGTTTTCCACTATGATTTGCTCACATAAATTTTCTACCTCTTTTTCTCTCTCTTCATCTCCTGGGACCCCTAGATTCTGATGATATTCCTTTACAAGGAGTCATTGAGTTATCTAATTTTTATTTTGTGCTCTTTTGCTGTAGTCTTCCTCTTTTTTTCGGCTTCAATATTCTCCATAAGTTTGTCCTCTATATTGTTGATTTGCTGCTATGCCTCATGCATCCTTGCCGCCATGGCATCCATTTGATATTACAGCTCAGTTTTAGCACTTTTTTATTTCATCCTGACTAGCTTTTACTTCTTTTATCTCTGCAGAAAGGGATTCTAATCTATTTTCAACCCCAGCTAGTATTGTTATTATTGTGATTCTAAATTCTAGTTCAGATATCTTGCTTATATCTGTGTTAAGTCCCTGGCTGTCATTTCTTCCTTGTCTTTATTTTGAGGTTAATTCCTTCATTTTGTCACTTTGGATGAAGAAAAGGAATTAATAAAGTAAAAAATTTAAATTAAATTATAAAATTAAAAACAACACAAAAAAATCAAATAAAGGATGCTAGATCCTAGGTGTGTTTTGGTCTGGTTGTTGAAAGAAGCTTGATATAGAGCTTGAAAGAGAAGCAAGGGAAAGATAAGAAAAAGAAAAAAAGAAAAAAGAAGAAAAAGGAAAAAAGGGGGAAAAGAAAAACATTTGAAAATTTGAAAAATGAACACGATAAAATAGAATAAAATGAAATGATGAAAGTAAAATAAAATTATAAATTTGCAAAAAAGTAAAAAATAGAAAAAAATTCTAAAAGTAGAAAAAACTTAAAGAAAATAGTTTTAATAAAAATGGAAAATAAAAATAGAATTTTTCTCTTTTTGTATTCAAGAGTAAGAAAAGAAAAGAAAAAAAGTTGAGTAAAAGGACCAGTGAACAGGATGAAGTACAATTGAAATTACATCCAGTTTCCCATAGAAGTCAAACTATGAAGTACTTTATAATCCATAAACTAAGAAGACACTTGTGTTTGTCAAGAGCGCTGTTGGCCCAGTTCAGCAGGGTTTAGTGTAACATCTCCATTCTCCACTAGATGGCGCTACTCAGCTTACTGGGGTGGATTGCCGCCACGCATGTAGCCATATACGTGCCTGCGCAGGAGGGGTGAAAATGGCGCCACCCATCTACACAGACTCTAGTGTCATAGTTACTCTGTGCTCTCCCAGACAGGCAGTCAAGCATGCCTCTTTTAAGTCTCCAACCTCCTTCCACTTCCTGCTTCTACACTATCTGTGACCAAGCCGTCAGGCTGCCAGGCAGCACCTCCCTCCTGAGTTTTATTTCAAATGGTGCTCTGTTTCCCAGCCTCTCACTTCTGAGAGACCCATAAGAGCTGAGCATCAAGGTCTGGACACGGTACAGTGGAAAATAGCCATAGAAAATGGAGGCAGAGAATGTCTGAGAACCACCTGGACCATCCATCTGATTTTTCCCTGTCAGTAAATTACCCTGAATTAAGTCCGTCTAAACAGTATTGAGTAGCTTGCTTTGGTTTTTGTTCTTAAAGTGCCTTCTCAATCTGGAGGATACTTTATTGACCCTCTTCCACCTTCAAACATCTTATTTTTTAGGTTTACTGAGGTAGAGGGAAAGGTTAAAGGTATTCTTAAATGAAGGCATTTAAAAGCCTCCAGGTTTGGTGTTATTTTTACTCCACAGATCTGACCTAAATGAAATTATTCAATCTTGGGGCCACAGTTACTATCTGTATACCAACCCCTATAAATCTTTCTCTCAGTCTGCTGCATAGATTTTGAAATCCAGAGTCATGTTTCCAACTACTTCCCATACTTAAGTGTGTACACATATATATAAGTGTGTACATACATATATAGTAGGGCTACATACAAAAGTGCCCCTATTTCCTTGCCTTTATCTAAAAACAAAATCACTTTTGCTATAGATAGTTGACACTAATCAATACTTATTGAACTGAGACTATCAACATAAACCTTCCTAAATATATCATGCTTTTAAAGTAGCATAACTTGTTAACCGAAGTCTAGTTAATATACCTTAATTTATCCAGGATTCTGTAGTTTGTGTGTCTGTTGGTAATGCTATTACTCAGGCAGGAACAGATTTTTTTTAATTAAATATTTCTGTACTTCCCTGGCTGCTCTAATCCTCAGCACCCTTCTGTTCTCTTTCCTTGGAGTATTCCTCCCTTCCCTGGACCTTGGAACTCTTGTATCAACCCTCTCCCCTGGCCTCACTGACTATCTAAATTTATATTATCAAGTGTTTTTTCACTATGCTTCCATAGGATATATTTGTAAAGACTTATATGAATGCTCTAGAAAAACAACTCAGGTGGGTTTTTAGCCTCTCAGGTAGTCATAATTATAATAGTCTAAATAATAGCATTGGATCATCAAATTACTGTCCTTGCTGCCAGGAACAATGATTCTCCAGAAAAATTAACTTACAAGTAAATAGGTCTGTTATAAATTCTGATATTCCTGAATATGCACATATATAGTATATTTACATGTTTTAGAGAATAATATATATCTTCTCCAGCTATGCTAAAATTTAAGGCTAGGTGTCTATTTCATTATTTCATATTCATGAAAATAAATTGAGAAGCTAAGGATCCACAAATAATAAGAATTATAGATAAAAAAGTAAACATTTATTTCTAAAAATTCTCCTTATAAAATGTTCTCACTAGTTATAGTGATATAGTGATGTAACTCCAACATTATTAAGACATAAAACCAACTTTGTGGGCAATTAAGAACACTAAAAAAATATAATGCTATTTTTTATTTGCTAACTTTGTAGAGCAAAATGAGAAGGGAACATGTGAATTTCTGAAGTAAAGGGGGCATTAAGAATGAGAAATCAAAACTTCAGAATTGGCAATATTCTGGTACTAAAATAAATTTCAGATCCAAGGTTGCAACTCTTTGTATGTACAGTCAATTCTTTAACAATTACTGAAGTCATGCTTTAGGGCTTGTCCTGTGTAGATACAAAGTGTTCAAGTCCAGTGAAATTCAAAGCCACTTCCTAGTGCAATAAAGTTTGGTTCAAAGAGGACAAAAAAGACAGCTGAACTAATTTGCTTCAGTGATGGGATAGAAACTGTAAAATCCCTGCCCTTGTCTAGCATTTTTACCCTTATGTTCTCCAAGCTTGCTCTAGAAATTTTATAACATTAGGCAGCTGTTTTGTTACACAATTGTGATAAACTCAAAGAGATCTTGAGTAAAAGAAATTAGGGAGAACACCTTTTACCCCTTTGTACTACTGTGGAATATGTTATTCTTTACTAAATGGTAAAAAGAGAGAAAAGGAGGGGAAAAGAAACACTATATAACTTAAGTTGTATTCAACCAATATCAAATAGGAATTGTATAAATTAACCATTTTTTGTGTGCTTGGTTTTGGGGAAATGGTTGCAATTGTTGACAAAAATGACTCAAACAAGTGGTTAATATGCACTGCTGTATTATTATGTTAGAAAGATAGTGAGAAGGAAAAGAATTGTGACAATCACATTCTCATTTCTTTTATGCCACAAGTAAACTTTGATATCTTTCTCAATTTTCAGCCACTGACATAGGTAAGATTTACTTCAAGTAGTTTTTGAAATTGTTTTCAATTATCTCAATAAGATTGTTTCTTCAGGCAGCTGAGAATTTGACTTTCTGGAGACTTCTATTTGACATGAATTGGCTCACCAATGCCTGAAGTTTAAAGATAATACATCAAACCAGGCATTTTTTTCCCCAAGTTAATGGTGATAAAAATGATTGCTTCAGCAATGGTAGACAATCAACCTGACCATAGACAGATCCCCTAATTCAGTGGTACTAATTCAATAAACATTTATAGAGTAAAAAAGGGCCAACCCCAGGGTTAGGTAGATTACAGCAATACAAGGATTCATGATAGTGTCTGAACTAAATGATAATAAACATAATTCTTTATTTCAATTCTCATGGAGAGGATTCCTTGATTTATATGGTTGAGTTGAGATACAACTAAACATGAAGAGGATTAGAACATTCCCTATGTCTAAGAGATACTGTAATTATAATAAAAGCTATAAAATCTATTACAATCTACTCCAATTATGTCACTGAAATGGCTTTGACAATTATGTCATTAAAAACAATTCATAGTCTTATTTTCTTACGTTGTTACATCTATTCTAAGTATTTAATGTGTTTATTACTTTACTTCAAAACATCCTTTGGTTTTCATACACCAGTGCCTCTTTACATTTCTCATTGTTCTCACACAGACTAAGTCAGAGAAAGGCTCCTCTTCTACTTCATAACACCCTTAAAGTACAGCCAGTGATTGTATATTATGGAGGCCAGAATTTGACAGCGTAGTGCTTGCCTTTATGTAGCTGTGCCCCTTACCACAAGGTGAAGACTGGCAGGGATGGAAAAGGGGAATAAAGAGGAAAAAAGCAATGAGCATGACCACCCGGAGCCATGGCCTCCTTCTAAAACAAATATGTTACCCAGGACCCCTACTCCATAAAGACTTCACTCTAAATCAAAGGACTTCATGGAATCTTCTTAGTATTCATTATCCCAGGTATAGGGTATGCTGCTATATGCACATGTGTAGGTTTGAGAAGTAGCCAATGAACAGCTGTTTACAGGGGCGAGAACAGACCACATTTAGCGTCATCACCTGCATGCATGTGAGCATCCTATGGTATGGAAAGAAAGTACAAATATCAATAGATAAAGTGTAGGATATAGGCTTGGTTCTCCATTATCACTCCTGGAAGATACAAGAAACTGGTAAAAGTGGGTGCTTCTTAGGAGGTACATCTATCCACAGGAAAGAAAAGCAGACAAAGGTCCAGAGTATTTCAATGGCAAGAAGTACCAAAATTTCAAGAAAAAAATAATCATGGTCTTTTGACTTTTTCAGAAAATAACAAAGAGTAGATAATTTATTGATTGACTGAATAAACCAATTAATTTATTAGGGCTATTATATCTTGATACAAACACAAATCATTGAAAATAGAGAAAAAATATTATAGGCCATTATCCTTTGTGGAAAAAAGCCTAAAGCAAATACATGTAAACTGAATTGAAAGTATTTTTAATTACCTGATTAAATAAGAGCGGTTCCAAAATTGTAATAATTGTTAATATTTGATAATATAGTAATATAAGAAAAAGTGAGGATCTATAAACAGTGGAAATAAAGCAGAGGTTTGCTTGTTTAGAGAAGAATCAATCAAGGAAAGTAGAAATCAACAAAGAAATATATAGTATCAAAATTTAAGCCACATACTCTTTTACCCTGAAATGTAACTTATAAAATCTTCAGGAAGACTTCCACTATTCTTACCACTAAACTGATACACATACACACACACACACACACACACACACACATCTTGTAATTTACACATTAAAAATTTAATAAGAAAACAAAGTTTAAAAAAAAATTGGTGGAGGTCACTTGTGGGGAAGAGCACTGGGTGTTATATGGAAACCAACCTGACAATAAACTATAAAGTTTAAAAAAAAAAAAGAAAACAAAAAAATGAAGAAAAGAAACAAATGGATGAAAGAAAGAAAAAAGGGAGGAAGAGAAATAGAAGGGAATACAAAGTGAAATGAATGAGAATTAATGAAAAACTGTTAGAATTAATCAATAAAATGGTTTAGCGAGATTGTTGATGTATATTACTATTAGTATGCAACAGCCAATAGAATCCTTAGACAAAGGGAATAATAAATTCAAAAACAAAACTTAGAAATTACTTCATTCATGTTCCATCAAACTAGCAGAAATAAAATCTAAGAAAGACAAAGAAAAAACTTTTGCATTATGAACAAAATTAACGAAGATACCATTAAAAACGTAAATATTAGGGGGACCTGGGTGGCTCAGTCAGTTAAGCATCCAGCTTCTGCTCAGGTCATGATCTTACCATTCATCGGTTCAAGCCCTGCATCAGGCTCTGTGCTGACAGCTCTGAGCCTGGAGCCTGCTTCAGATTCTGTGTCTCCTTCTCTCTCTGCCCTTCCCCCGCTGGTGCTCTGTCTCTCTCTCACTTTCTCTCTCTCTCTCAAAAAATAAATAAAAAAATTTTTTTAAATCTATAAAAACAGTAAATATTATAATTTATGGAACAGTGTTCCATACAAAAAAGTCAGTGAAATTTCACCTCCGTCACCAAGTAATTTGATAAGCTAATCTTCAATTCATAAGAAAGTATAAGAGTGAGGAACAGTCAACATATTATTGAAGAAAAATAAGAGGGGGAACAAAACCTACAAGATACCATGCCCTATAGGTGGAGTATAATAAATTAAATATTATTAACTAAAACACAGTCATGAATCCAATTCATAAGTATTTAGAGATGTTGGCATATAACATTTTCTGGGTTTTTCTGACTAATAGTCATGTAGTAGTTACGTATATTTTTCTGTTTTATGTATTTGGCAGCTAGATACAGAGTCTTGAAGATTTTTTGGCTCATCTTTTCTAAGACTCTGTGTGGTCTTATGTTCATTTATCAGGATACACATAATTTTTTGTTTTGCTATTTTTGGAGACCAGAAACTAATGCTCAATGCCTGTCTATTAATTATTGAAAGTGGACATAAAATGGTAGTATTCTGGGTTTTTTTCCTATCTTTTTGTTTACATTTATTGGTTGGAATAATTTTGAATAATTTTATGACCTTCTTCTCTTATGTCTATAAGGTTTAGGGCATATATGAAAGGTAGGACAAATGCTTGATTATGTCCTTTGATTTTTCTCAATTTCAGTATGATGGATTTGTTTCCTTTCACCTCTGTAAATGGCCAACTAGTAATTATGAACCCATAGATTTAAATATGCTTGTTGCCTTTAATCTATGCAATTGCAATTTTCATTTTTTTTGAAGCTTAAAATGTCACATCATTGGCAAATGGGAGTGGCTTTTATGATTTAATACTTTGATATTTCTATCTAGTATATCAAGATGTATGCTTATCTTGAACATTTCTGCCCCAAACCTGAGTCAACAATTTCTTCAAAAAAGACCTAATAATATATTTTGATAGAAAATGATATTGCATGATCACCATTTGGGGTCTATAAATGTTCATTGCCACTGTTGCTTATTAGTTCTAGAACATTTCAGTGAATAAATCCTAGGGAGATTATATACATAGAAAACATGAAACTCAAATCATAAAAAACTCATATTTTGCTTATACGTATATTTTAATTATATATATTATAGAGTTTCAGGCTGGTGTGCAAATCCAATACCATATGGGTTCTAATTCATTTCTTTTATAATATATCTCTATCTCCTTTCTTCCACAAATATTTACACAGAAAATCACCCAGGATTTCCAATGGTAGAAGGAATAATTGGGTATCTCTGATTACCCATTTTCTTAATCACACTTTTTAATGCAATATCTTGAAATGATAATACACTAATACCATCATTGAATTACTGAAAATAGTTAAAGTTTTTGCATGTGCTACACCTATTCTCCTTAATTTTTATGTATGCATGTTTCATGTCTGCCAATAAAGACATTATATTTTCAAATCATATATCTTTTTCATACTTTCATAATATCACCTCCTCTTTTTAATAGCCCATTTTATTTGTGTATTCCATGATACTTTACCACATGTTTAATACTCAATGCAAGTCTTTATGTCAGTATCTTTCTATTTAATTTTGGTTATTTAAAATTTTCTTTCTAGTAGATACTTAGAATGATCTCAGGGGAACAACATTACATTATAATACTCAGGGAATATATTTGGTAATAGTTTGTACCATTAATAATGATGTTGATTTTGGTTTAATTATTGCAAAGGTAGAAAGATATATAGATAAGACAAATTTTCATTGAACAATATATCTTTATGACGTGCCAGAAATTTACGTTGTCTATTCTATTTTGTATTTTTTATTTTTTTTTTACATTTATTTATTTTTGGGAGACAGAGAGAGAGAGAGCATGAACAGGGGAGGGGCAGAGAGAGAAAGAGACACAGAAGCAGGCTCCAGGCTCTGAACTAGCGGTCAGGACAGAGCCCGATGGGGGGCTCGAACCCACGAACCGTGAGACCATGACCTGAGCTGAAGTTGATGCTCAACCGACTGAGCCACCCAGGTGCCCCTATTTTGTATTTTTTAAATGTGTGTGAAATGAACCGTGTTGATTTCACCGTGATGGGGTGAGATTCTGAAATGCACATCAAGAAATGACATAAAATAGGATAACCTTTCTGGACCTGTAAAATCGAGCATAATATGGCAATAAATACTGCTACATTTTCTCTCATACAGTCCATCTACTTCTCTGCTATTTCCATTTTCTCATTCCCATTGCCATTCCTATACTCACCCTCCCATTCCCCACATCTTCCCTCTCACACACACCACTACCTAGCATTCTCATGTGAAGTTCTAGGAAACTTAAATCACAGTAAACACTGCAATATCTCCACCTATGACTACAAGAGGTACTTCTAGGAAAAATACTATAAGATATCCAGAGATGGCACATAGCTTTGATTCTCCCACTGAGAATGACCTAAAGCTTCTGTGACTTAGTCTCACATCCTTAAAACTTCTGTGACTTAGTCTTACATCCAGCTTCAGGTTAAGAGAACATGATAGGGCCTTATATAAACCCCTTACAAGATTTCTAAGGTTAAGTTGATATTTAGATGGTTATCTAACATAAACTAATTAGAGCTTGCTTATATTCTAAATGGGCTGCAAAATGTGTCCTAGGAGACAGTATTAACTATAAGAACCTGAAATTTCTATTTCCTTACTTTAAGGAGTTTCAATTATCAAGATTAATATTGAAGTAACAAACAGGTTTAGCATTTATACATGATAGAACACCAAAATATATGACCTGTTAACAGAGCAATAAGTATGCTTTCCTAAATGTGTCCTGTATGTCATTAGACCACTGAAACCATTAAATTGTGTAGACCAAGTATTAGAGTTGAAACCTCATTCAGTCTTTTTCATGATCTCACTGGATTTTTATGTGCCATTTACTTACTTTCTAAGAAGCATCTAACTGAATTCTACTAAAAAAATTGTGAACACCTTCACCCCAGAATTTCACTTGTTTTTTTTACAAATTCTCATTACTGCAAATTAATGCACACTCTCATTTCCATAGCTTATTAGTATAACTTCTGCTAGTTAATAACCTTTATGCTCTATAACTGAAAACTTTCTGATGAAAGACATCAGCATGTTAATACTGTTCTAAACACACATCCCAATTATCTTCCTTATTACTCATAGAACCAGGAAAAACTAAAAGAGAACTTTTTCTTTAGGCAGTGGACAGAAGGAAAATGAGCTCAAATTCACAATGCAGTTGTCATGGGTCACTCACTTGCAGTGACCTAATAGTAGCTGCTTCTGTTGTTTCACAGCTAAGATGAAATGATAAAAATTTGTCTTGGGTAAAGTAAACTCCAAACATAAGCTTTGCACTACTATCATTCTTAATTTATGCATCATATCTGTGTGAAGAGTTGAAGCTTTAATTTGCATTGATTTAAATAAATTACCCCTTGACTATAACTTACTTTCCAAATCTCCTATTATCTTTCTCATGGAAATATGTCTATATATCATTTTTCTCTTTATATTCATTCTGTATACATGTGATCATCAATATTAGCTATTCTATCTGGATACACTCATCTGTATGTTCCTCAATCCATTGATATTTGCATTCTAATTAAATTCATACCATCTCTACAATAGAGAATTCAAGCAGAACATATAGTTATTGTCATTAAATCCTAGCTAGAGACTGCAGAAGAGAAGCATCACCTATCTAAAGGACAATTCTAGTCCTATGTTTGCATGTAGACACATATTTTATTGCACATGATTCTTATTATCCTCCTACGAAATCCCAAAATAAACTAAAGATATAAAAATCACTGATACAAGTCAGCTTGGAACTTCAATCACAAACCAGGTTTTTTTTTCTTTTTCTGATCTTATTTGCCTGGGGGTTCTCAAAAAGGAGTTCAGCGAATAAAACTTTATTTTCTCTGAACTTAAGGATATACTGCACATTCATTGCTAGAATAGGCATTATCTTCTATTTCTTTGATCGCATTTCACTAGGGCTTACAATTTCAGCCATATCACTAGGCAGATCTGTGAATGCAAACCTCTAATCTCATGTTCAAAGACTCATTTTTCTTTTTTGGCCCAAAAAAGGAACATATTTTGCACTTGGCTCCATAGCCCACTTCCAACCTACAGTCCTCTTTTGGTTTTTGTAACCCATAGTAAAAACCACCAGAATACCAATGGTATGCAATAACTCAGGTAATACCAAGAACTGTTAATCAAATGAAATGATTCTCTGCTTTACACCATTCCATCATCAGTGCTTCTCCCCAAGGGTGAAGATTTTAGCCATTTCCTCTGTTAACCTCCAAAATTTTAAATATTCATTTTTTTAAGAATATACTATAGACACTGTTGCTTCTCCTCTATAAAAGATAATAAATTTGTTTACTTACATAACACTCATATTCCTCTTTAAGTATCTCTCAAATTTTAATAGTTGCATTATTTCTTCTTTTGGTTAACTTTGGAAATTTAATTATACAAAATACCTATTATTATTTCTTATTTTGCATAATACTTGTTAATTCCCGACTATGTATAATAGAGCTCTTATACATCTACATTTTCCTCCGTCTCCTGAATCAATTTTTAAATTTTTGACAGATACAGTATCTACGTATATATGAGCATGACACGTTAAAGCTCAGAGAAGAAAACTTAGAGAATTCTCACAGGCATTTGAGAATTGATTGAATATATAGACACCCTCCCTCCAAACCTGAGAGAAGAGAAGGGAAGCAGAAAAAAGGAAAATAGTTAGAAATAAGGAAAAAGAGATACAATGTCAGGGCCAGGATAGAAAAGCAAAGTGCCAAGAAAAACTGGCAGCCCAGTTCTAAAGCAGTGTGATATCTCCACTGTTTGTAAAACTGGTACTTGAACTTTAAAACAGAAATGTATCTCTTTAATATCTATGGTTAACAGATTTCAAATTCAATGAAAGTGTCTGCTCCCACTCAAATAACTTAGATACAGTGGTAAAAAAATCCAAAGCAACAAAACTGCTATGGTCCACATACTATAGATAAAATTGTCTCAACATTCCTTATCCAATACTAGAAGCCTGAAGAAGAAATTTTTCTGAGTATAAATATCATATAATATAGTTTCTACCATTTGCACCTGATGATTCAGACAACATTTTTTAAAAAAATAGAATGAAATACAAAGAAAGAGGAAAAGTTAAGCCATGTCAAGAGAAGAAATATGCAATATAAGCAGAACCAGAGATGGTCCAGATGATGCTATTATTGGGTTCATTTATATTAAAATATCTAGGGGAAAAGGCCAAAGATTATATTTATTTCTATCTCTATCTATATACATATGCATTTGTTTTCAACACAGAGATGGAATATATAAAAAAGAAATAAAAATGGTATATTGCTATACCTGAAAAATATTGTATCAGAGATAAAGTCTTATCATTGTCATAGCAAAGATGAAAATCAGTAAACTTAAAGAATGCATAAGAGACTCAAACACAGTGCTATGTAGGGCAATATCAAATGATATAATTGAAATCCCAGAAGAAAAAGGAAGAACAATACATAGTTGATATTCAAGAACTGTTCAAAATAAAAGAAATACCTTAACCACCAGTAGCAAGAAATCAAGTAAACCCCTAAAATGATAGATGGAAAGAAAAATACACTCAGGCACATCATGGACAAACTGCTAAAAACCAAAGATGAAGGGGAAAATCTTAAAAAGCCACCACAGGAGAAATAACTACTCATCAGAGTAAATGGAGGTCAGAGGACATTGGAAACACATTTTTAAGGAGAGCAAGAATATCAGCAGTGTAGAATTTATCCTGTATCCTGCAAGAAATATTTCCCACAAAGGATGGCAATATAAAGAGTTAGATTTTTTATCCAGCAATCTAGAGCTTCAAGATGTGTTAAAGAAAAAAGAAAGAAAAGAATGTTTCCAAGTTGAAAGAAAGAAAATATATAATAAGAAAGCCAAATCTTCAGGGAAGAATGAAGAATCTATAAAAGGTCAATATGAAACAACATTTAAATTAGACCTACTGATACCTTCATAACAAACTGTTAATTGTTTAAAGCAAAAATTTTGTGTACCTTTAAATTTATACTATATGAAGATGTGAATTTTGTGATATTAGAGCAAAAAGAGCAGGAGCAGAGTAAGGAAAGCACAGTGCCCTAGAGTTCTTACATAACTCTCGAGGTAGTTGAATATACTTTTCAACATAGACAATAAGATAAAGGTGGATATTGTAGCTTGTAATTAACTTCTAGATATAATGTTAAGAGACATAGTACAGTTACAAGGAAATAGTCAATTGTATAAGTACATGATTCACTAAAATAACGCATAAAGAAAATAAATCAAAGAAAAACAAACACCAGTATATTAGATTAAACTTATCAATAATTGCATTAAAAATTAAAATACATAAATTATCAGACTGGATTAAAAAGCAAGGCTCAACTGTATGTGGTTTACAAGAGACATATTTTAAACAAAAATACAGGTTTTTAAAAAATAATAGAAAAGTATATACCACATTAAATATACACATAAGGAAAGGATATGCTTATATTTGTCAAATAAATTAACATCAAGGAAAGAATAACACCAAAACTAAAAGAAACACTTTAGAAGCTTTAGCTAAAAATGTTATAAAATGGAAATTGTGTATGTTATATTAATTTAAAAAAGGTATAAAATCAGGAACTTGTTTTTCCACAGGAAATGGTTAGAAAACAAAAAGAAAATTAAAGACAACATAAGTATGGGCACCTGGGTGGCTCAGTTGGTTAAGCATCTAACTCTTGATTTTGGCTCAGGGCATGATCTTGTGGTTCATGGGAAAGTATAAGTGCTGTCAGTGTGAAGCCTGCTTGGGATTCTCTCTCTCACTGTCTCTGACTCTCCCCTGCTCATACTTGCTCTCTTCCTTTCTCAAAATAAATAACTTTTTTTAAACAAAAATCTCAGCTTTTTTGAATATACACCATAACTAGAAGATAGAAAATACAAAAATAAAAACTAAAATATTGGAAATAGTAAGTGGACAGATAATTTCAAAAGAAATTTTAAATTAGTTTTTGAAAGCATTCATGAAAATGGTTAAACACATAAGAAAACCAACCAAGAAAAAACAAATCACAAATTACCAATATCATGAATAACAAAGAAGACTTCACTACACAAGTTAGATATTAAACTAACAACAGCAGTGTGTTATTAATAACTTTACGATAACAGATTTGACAATTAGGTAAAACAGTATAATATTAAGACCCAGCATTTAAAAAATGACAACAAAGTACATTGAAAACCTGAAAATCCCTAAATCTGTTAAATATAGAAATGCTAATTAAAAGTCTTTGCCATCATCCTGCCCTTCCATTCACACACATGCACAAACACACACTTTTCATTCATTCCAGATCCAAATATCTTCACTGGTAAATTTTTTCAATCATTTACTGAAGAAATAATGTCAATATTATACAACCTATCTTTTTTTTTAAGTAATTAACATTTCTAAGTGATTTTATGAGGCTAGCAAAACCCTAATAGCAAACCTGAAAAACACATACTTATTTATCCAGAGAAATAAAAATACAAACCCCTGTCCATGAAAAATTTTTAAGAATGTATACCATGAATGATCACAGAAACTATATGCATTATCACCAAAAACTGAAAAATATTTAAATGCCCATCAACAGGTAAATGGAAAAATTATTCGTTCATTGGGAAGCCAAATGACAAATTAAAAAGGGTGAACTAATAATGCCACAGCATGTAAGATTCTCAAAAATATTTCGTTGAGTAAAAGTCACAAAAGAGTATGTATTTTGTGAATTTTGTGTGTGTGTAAAGATCTGTATCAAGCAATGATAGAAATCATGGTAGAAATCAAAACAGTAACCAGTTGATTGGAGTTCAGGTACAGCTCAAGGGCTGACTGGTAATGGACACTGAAGTAACTAGGGCAAATGAGGATGTTTAAAAAATTCATATAATTTACTCTTAAATTCTGTACATACACTGTATGTAAATTATATCTCAAAAACAGAAAGATGTTAATTATTTTTTTATGATTGTATAAGCCTTGTTTACTGCATAAGCATTTGCATGCTTCAACCTGCATTGATATGACCTCTGTGATAATTTTGGTCTCCTCAATTATCCCTCCTGGATTACTGTAGTAAGATATCACTTCTGGATCGGTTCTCTCTCTCTTATATTTTTTCATACTGTCCAGCCTTTGTCCTACATTATGAGACATATTTTACTTTATTTTTTCTTGAGGATTAAATTATTTTGACAATTATATTTTCAATTAATAGCATCCTTTATATTATTTTCCTTTAATAGTATCTTATTCTTATTTTATGGTTGAAATACCTTTTTAAACTTCTCTGTGAATATACAAACCAAATCTTTTGGCTCCCTACTGGTCCTTTGTTCTTGTTTGTTTTGTTTTTTGTTTGTTTGTTTGTTTGTTTTTTGGTTTTGGTTTGTTTTGTAATTGGTTCTCTTTCATGCTAGTTTTCCTTATATACCTGTTGATCTTGAGACCCTTTGCAAATGTAAGAAAGAGAACTACATTAATTTTCTCACTTCTTTGGTTGAGTCCTCTGCTATTGTTCTGTTTTAGTACTGGGTTTATACCTGTAAAGAAATGGTGAGTGAAAATCTGAATGTTTGCCAGGCCTGCTGCAGTATAAACTTTGTTTATCTTCACTATGCAGATAATTGCCTATCTGCAGAGAGTTCCATGAAATGTCAGAATAAACTCCCATTAACAATGCTTAAAAAAGGACCTCCAAGTAATTTTGGTTTTGTTTCATTCTTGGATAGAAATAACAGACTGTCTAGCTCTCTTGGTGGAGGGATAGGGCCAACTGGAGAAACTTTGCTGGAGATGAATTTTCAGTTAGGTAATTCCTTTTCTCATGCTTCTTACCCAGCTCTTAAACTGTCCACTTCCCTGTTTTTTATCGGGAAGATCAGCTACAAATTATACTGCAGCCCCTTCCAGTTCACAATTCAGACTACAATTTTTTTTGTTCTATGTATCAGTAGATTTGTTTCTTGTTACTTTTTCACTTTTAGAATATTGCCAACATATATTCATCTTGATTTGCCACCACTCTCATCTCAATGAAGGTTGTCAAGAGAAACATATGTGTTCTGTCCACAGTTTTCCAGAAAAAATAAAAAGCCTAGACTATAGCATTTAACAAACTGTGTAATCTCACTATCATCCGAGTTCATGTCACTGCAATAGTCTCATAATAATAAACAGAAAACAATTTTTCTATCTACTGAAATTACATTAAAATTTGTTGAAATTATGTGTTTGGACAAATTATTTTACTCCTCTAAGCCAATTTTTGTATTTTATAAAGTACATAAATTGTAGTACTTACTTTATAGAGAGGTTGATAAGATTAGATTAAATGAGGCATATAAAGAAATGTATCATGCTGCCTGGCACTTAATAAGCTTTCAACAAATTTTAAACATAAATGTAATGCATTATCTTCCTCATCCCTTTGCAAAATTCTGTGGGCTTTAGCAACATACTGAAATGAACACTTTGACTATTCTTTGATGTCTTCCTATCCCAATTTATGCACGTGGGCAATAGTTAATTAATAACCATATGGTTTATTATCTATTTATCTATTTTAAACTTTAAGTTAATTATCCAGCTTAAGGGTAGTCTCAATATAGTTGGAATTCACTGTTTCACTACTCAGCTGCTTTGTCACAATTTACCTTATTTGCTATTTCTGGCTTACTACTAAATTTCAAAAATGAAGTGCAACATATGAGTTAATAACATTGAATTTTCCGAACATACCATTTGTCCTATCCTAAATGCACCCATTATCTTCCTGCTTCATAATAAGAATGCCTTCCCATATCATATACAACATAACAATAAATTTGTCAATGGTGATTGATTCCCAATTTTAGCTAAAATTGAAAACATCCTGCACACTACAATTTGGTTGATTTGTTTGTTTCTGACCATAACTTGTGAGTAAATTCCTTGCTCTATTCTAGTCTTGAAGTATAATCAGGACCCAAATCTGATGCCAGTAACTATATCAAATGGAAGAAATTAAATCAGTGTTAAATGGCAAGAACTCTGCTAGGTTTGTGACAAAAATGTTTCTAATGTCTGAAATGGAAATGTGCTTTCAGCTTATCATAACCTAAACTCTGAGTATCTCTAGCTGCTACCATATAATGCTTGAACTAAAAAATACTCTGTAGATTTTCCAACAGGATTTCATTTTTCTTTATGAATATAACAAATGCTTATTAAAGAAAATGTCAAAAAGCAAAGTAAAATTATGTGTAGCTCATTATTGAAAGACATAAACTTTAAATGAATCAAATGAGAAAGAGAATAGACAATAGCAAAGCATTCCTACTAA
This sequence comes from Cryptoprocta ferox, assembly GCA_028646485.1. Lineage (NCBI taxonomy): Eukaryota > Metazoa > Chordata > Mammalia > Carnivora > Eupleridae > Cryptoprocta > Cryptoprocta ferox. The sequence continues at coordinate 85,547,549 of CM053577.1, read as the reverse complement.
TAAACAATTAGAGACAGAGTAGATAATATGATTCAATTCACAATAATTAGAAATCCATAAATAATCTAGTCATAAGAATAGAAATGTAAAGGATCTTCATGAAAAGAAAAACAATAGTGATTAAATGTACTGAAAGACATAAGCAACTTGCTGAATAGAGAATCTTGTCACTTGAATGTCTTTCCATTATGGCATAGGATCAGAAAAATTTTAAATGATGATGATAGTAGCCACCCATGTTTTATTTTGATTTCTATAACAGTTCATCTAATATTTCACATTTTATGTATGATAGCGTTTTTTGTATATTTGTCCTTTAAAAATGCTTGGTAGCATTTTTGTTGTTTTGGTTTTATTTTAGAATTAGTGTGATAGCTTGTATTATACTTCCCAGGAATATTCCCTACTTCCTGTAAGAAGATATGTCCCAACTCCATTCCCCATGATATTTGATGCTTCTTGTGAGAGGAATGTATACTGTCCCACAAATAGTATTCATGAATTCATGATGTACTTGACCAATGACATCTGAGGAAATGTGGTATATGCTACATATGAGCAGAAGTTTTAAGAAGCATCACAAATCTCTACCAGTTGTCCTGTTTGGGGTTTTTTGGCCCTCTGCCAAGAGAATAGTATGTCTCAAATAGAGCTGCTCTGCCAGCCTGGGTTTTGGGAGTGGAGACCCCCAAGAACAGATCTGAGCAAGACATAAATATTTGTTGTTATAAGTTGCTAAGATTTTAGAGTGGTTAGTCAACACAGATATAATGTCTTCAATTTTTTCCATAGGCTTCTTACCATCAGTGAAGAATAACATAAATTTGATATTGTTTCAACAGTAATATTAGCATACTATATCATTTCCTAAATCAAATTGTTTTCACTTTTCAAGGGTAAACATTAATTCGACACGATAAAATATTCCTATAAGTCAACATTGTTGACTACAATCTGTTACTACTATGTTTTATTTAAACTTTTTCCCTTTCTATAGCTATTGTGCCTGGGTCTATTACTTTTTGTTTTATCATTATCAACGTTTAAAACTTATTGCCAGACTTCTCAAATTTATCTGTGTTACAAAGGAGTTTATACATCCTAACATCATGTATTAATTAAAGTTTGAAAGTCATCTCCTTGAAAATTATGTCTTCACCAAATATCTAAAATTTTCTTAAACTTTACATACTTCAATAATTTAAGTGTTAAGTAATTTAAAAAAACTTTATAGAAATGTGTTTTCTAATTTTTAGTAGAGCAGCCTCTTAAAAAATGTAACCTTTGTTTAAATGTACTGTGGAATTCAATTTGCTAGTATCGTGTTGAGAATTTTTGCATCCAGTTTCATCAGGGATACTGGCATGTAATTCTCTTTGGTTTTGGAATCAAGGTAAAGCTGGCTTCATAGAATGGGTTTGGAAGCTTTCCTTCCATTTCTATTTTTTTGGAATAGTTTGAGAAGAATAGGTATTAACTCTGCTTTAAATGTCTGCTAGAATTCCCCTGGGAAGCAATCTAGAGATTTTTGATAACTGATTCAATTTCTTTGCTGGTTATGGGTCTGTACAAATTTTCTGTCTCTGGGGTGCCTGCATGGCTCAGTTGGCTGAGCGTCCGACTTCAGCTCAGGTCATGATCTCATGGTTTGTGATTCGACCCCCGTGTCTGGCTCTGTGCTGACAGCTCCGAGCCTGGAGCCTGCTTCAGATTCTGTGTCTCCCTCCTTCTGTGCCCCTCCCCTGATCATACTCTGGGTCTCTCTCTCTCAAAAATAAATAAACATTTACAAAAATTAAAAAAAAATATTCTGTTTCTTCCCATTTGAGTTTTGGTAGTGTATGTCTAGGAATTTTTCTGTTTCTTGCATATTGTCCAGTTTGTTAGCATATAATTTTTCATAATATTCTCTTATAATTTTGGGGTTTTTTTGTGGTGTTAGTTGTGATCCCTCCTCTTTCATTCATGATTTTATCTATTTGGTTCCTCTCTCTTTTCTTTTTGAGAAGCCTGGCTAGAGGTTTATCAATTTGGCTTATTCTTTCAAAAAACCACCTCTTAGTTTCATTGACCTGTTCTACTGCTTTTTTTTCTTTATTCTTTATTGTTTATCTCTGCTCTAATCTTTATTATTTCATTTATTCTGCTGGCTTTGGGCTTTTCTAGCATCTTAGGTGTAAGATTAGGTTGTGTATTGGGGACCTTTCTTTCTTCTTGAGGTAGACCTGAATTGCAATGTATTTTCCTCTTAGGACAGCCTTTACTGCATCTCAAAGGGTTTGGACTATCATGTTTTCATTTTCATTTGCTTCCATGAATTTTTTAGTTTCTTCTTTAATTTCCTGGTTAACCCATTCATTCTTTAGTAGGATGTTCATTAACCTCCATGTATTTAGGGGCTTTCCAAGTTTTTCTTGTGGCTAATTTCAGTTTCATAGCATTGTGACCTAAACATACACATGGTATATCTCAATATTTTTGTACTTGTTGAGGGCTGTTTTCTGACCCAGGATGTGATCTGTTTTGGAGAACATTCCATGTGCACTCAAGAAGAATGTGTATTTCTGTTGCTTTAGGATGAAATGTTCTGAATATATGTGTTAAATCCATCTGTCCAATATGTCATTCAGAGCCATTGTTTCCTTATTGAATTTTCCATATGACCCAGCAATGGCACTACTAGAAATTTTTCCAAGGGACTCAAAAATGCTGATTCGAAGGGACACATGCACCCCAATGTTTAGAACAGCACTATCAACAATAGCCAAATTATGGTAAAAGCCCAAATGTCCATCACCTAGTGAATGGATTAAGAAAAAGTGATACACACACACACACACACACACAATGAAATACTATTCAATGATGAAAAATAATGAATTCTTGCCATTTGCAACAACGTGGATGGAACTGAAGGGTATTATGCTTAGTGAAATAAGTCAGTCAGTCAGAGATAGATAGATACCATATGATTTTACTCATATGTTGAATGTGAGAAACTTAACAGATGAACATAGGGAAAGGGAAGGAAAAATAAAATAAAAACAGAGAGGGAGGCAAACCATAAGAGACTCTTAAACACAGAGAACAAACTGAGGGTTGTTGGAGGGGTTGGGCGTGAGGGGGTGGGTTAAATGGGTGATGGGCATTAAGGAGGGCACTTGTTGGGATGAATACTGGGTGTCATATGTAAGAGATGAATCACTGGGTTCTGCTCCTAAAGCCAAGACTACACTGTATGTTAACTAACTTGAAAATTTAAAAAAAAAAAAGTAACCTTTTGCTCATCTTGTGCAAAACTAAACTTCTTATTGGCACCTTCCTCCGCAGATCCTTGGCATTTAATTTTGGCTACTGTTTCCTTCAGCTGTTTCTCACGGAATGAAGTATCTTCTATCTACAGCTGTCTCTTCTCCAATTCTCTTTAATTTTGAGGAGGGGGTATATATTTCTTTTATTCTTTTCTTATAATTTTACCAAGTATTTAAATGGTAAGGATTACCAAGGATTTACTGAGGATTAAAAAGGTAAAACCATGTATTCAGTTTGCCACATTTACTAGAATTCTTTTCATACATTTTATTCCTTCCTTTCAAGGCCCAGTTTAAATGACACATTTTCTGTGCTAGACCCCTTGAAATTCCAAAATACAACAATTACTTCTTACTCTGTGCTCTTTTAGCACTTTGCTCATTACGTTAATATAGCAATCATATTATATTTTAGTTACACTTAGACATATTTATCCTTTCTCTAAATTGTGTTTTATTTTGTAGCACCTTATTCATTATAGAAAACCATCAGGTATATGGTAGATGCTCAGTCAATTTTTGCCTAATTTAATCGGAAATTAAGAAATTGGTATCTATCATTCTCATCCTCCCAAAATTATTAGGTATGAGATGACTCCAACTGAAACTCAAATGAGTAGATGGAGTAAGAGAGACCTTTGTCCAACTTCCAGGAGTGAAGATTTGAGTTAATATTCAAGGGCGATGTTTTTCTTTGCTTGGATTTCTGCTTTTCTAAATTTAAAGCATATGTCCTAAATTGGAATGGGATTAAAAAAAAGAAGAAGAAGAGCTCAACAGTTCTGCATATGATCTTAAAAATGTGTATATTGTGAAGTACATTTTTATGAACCTGATTCAAATAGATGGAAGTGGAGGGAGAATTTGAGCATCTCAATCAAAGTTCTTAAAGCTGAGACCTTATCAAGGCATGTCTCCTGGTATGAAGGTAAAAGTGGGGAGGGTAAGTCGTCCTTGTCCAGGCTTAATTAGATAGGGTTACTGTGAGGGACATTGTGTATTTTTGGAGTATCCATATATATTATGCAGTTCATTTTCCTCTTTTTTCCATTTCTACATTGTTATTCCCCAATGTTAATGTCATAACTTCTATAAATCTTGGTTAAATATATGTCTGCCCTGAGAGATAAAGGATATTTCTAAGTATAGAATAGGATCCTGGGAGAATAGGGACAATAGTAATAATCTAGAGAAGATGGTTGTAAGATATTCATTCAGTCAGTCAATCAAATATTTGTCAAGCTCCTAACATGAGTCGGGCACTGTGCTAGGAGGATGGATTTAAAGCAGTGAACAAGACAGCTGTGATTCCTACTTACAATCTACTATGAGAGATAGGTGGTAGACACATAGGTTTAATATCACATTTTTTTCCTGATTTTGAAGGTTTTCTTCCATTAGTTGATTTCATGAGCCGGTATGCTGCTGCTATTAAAATTGCTGTGACTTTAGCAATGAAAGACAAAGGCAACAGAAATTGTGCCATACAAGTCATAAAATATAGAATTGAATTTTAAAATAAGGAACCATGCCAAACCCTGTAACCACAGATTTATGCACCACTTAAAATAAATACCTATCAATGAACTAATCATTTTATTTCCTTTTGGGACCAGCATTTATGTTGGAGTTATTCTCATGATGGTTATGACCAACACCTGCTGGCTTTATATTCTGAACCACCATCACCTATTTAAGCCCTAAAGCTGCCTCCGTGCCAGCCCTTCAGAGATTAGGGAGCGAACCACTTACCACACTTAGTAATGAGGCACAGCAGATGTTAAATCTAGCATTTGAAATGAGAGAATATAACTTAGAAGATAAACTTCTGGGAAGATGAGCGTGGAATTTTTCATGAGGTTTATTATACAAAGAGGGAGAGATACACAGAAGAGAGGAAGGGAGAATGAGCAATATTAAACACAACTATAAGTATAACTTGGAATCAAGGAAAATAAAGGGACAAAAAGTTTGCTGTCATTTTGCAGTTCTCCTGTGTAAAACTCCAAATGTGAAAACTAACATTGCTTGTTTACCAAAAATGTGCTAACATCATACTTATGACTGTTTCTCTATTCCATGGACAAGGACACATGCAGTTGAATTGAGCTACTCATTGTTATGTTTTTCATTTTAAGCCCTGAAGATGTATTTCTCTCTTGAGCTTCAGGTTTACCAGTCTGACTTATCACCGTGTTCAAATTTCAAGTTCCTTCCAATTTAATTAAAATGAAAACAGTGAGGAAATTTCTGTAACTTCATGAAATTACCGATTCAACACCTGGTATTTTGTCCTATGCAACAGAGAGTAAAAATGAAGAAAATCCAGAGGGATGGAATGACTCAGGAGCGTACCTTTCATTTTTATGTCAGTAGTTAAAATCCAGCACAAAGCTGTAGTAACTAAATCTGCTTCCATCTGAGAGATGCATGAAGACATGTAGGAAAATGAGGAAAGGAAATTTCTCATGGTTTGACAATTCTTGTTGACTGGTAAATTTTCATGACAGTCAATGAAAGGATAGTGGTAATGCTTAGGAGACAGAGAGGAGACTGATGAGGCACCAGAATGGCTGTCCCCCATTTTCTTTCTGTCCAGGTACACAGGACTCTATTTCTATGTTTTTTTTAATACCTGAAACTATGAACTGTCTCAAATATTATTTGGTATAATTAAGGTTATTTTGTACTTTAAAAATAGAAAATGTTTAGAATCTCCTTCAGATATAGTTCAAATAATGAGATTAAAAAAAAAAAAAGTCCAACGGATGGCAATTGTGTTTACATTGTCCATAGGCTATAAAACTTAGATACCAGTGAAGTAAGATGTTTAACGTCTACTTGGAAGTCAGCCCATGTGTGCATTCTGCACATTGGGAATAACTTTATAAAATAAGACATCTCTCATCTGAGATGAAATGTACAATTCAGAGCTGTTCTCTTTCATTTATATTCATAAGTAAAAAGTAAATTCACAAAACCAGTATTTTTCTTTATTAAATGGAATGGGATAAGGTAGAGAAAAAGAGTTTTTCCTAGTCATATTTTACTTGAATTCTCGAACTTTATATTTTTTTTCTCTTAATTTCTTTACCACAAAATCTTATCATAGTTAATTTAAATGGGAGGACATGACACAGTCCTGTGGTTATTGCTGTTTCAACCTGTGATATACTTATATATGTATACATATATATATGTATATATATACCTATAACTTAAGATATATATATAGTGAATATAAATAAAAGCTGTTTTCTAGGCCATAATTTTTACCCAGCTCCTTACTCAATCAATGTGTATGGGGGAATGGGTCTTAGTAGTCTGTCTTTTAATAAGCATTCATAAAGAATGTTAGAGAAGGAAACAATGTAAGAGAAGAAATAACCAAGATCACCCCAATTTTCTTTTTTTTACCCTAATTTTCAAATGAGGAAATGAAGGGCCAGATGTCTTAAGTGAGATACTCCAAAGCAGATAGAGGCAGAGATATTTCTTCTGACTCCTGCCTATGCATATTTTTACCACACAGGGTTGTGTGTGTGATTGTGTCTGCTATTTTTCTTCTGGTTGAAACTCACTCTAGAAGGCACAATCAAAGTAAATTTATTGAGCATTTCCTTGGGCACCTCAGGAAACAGAAACAAAGTGAAACATGCAGGTCTTGGCCAGGAGAGGATCCAGAGCAGCACTGATGCTTCAACCACAAGAGTTCACAGAAATTGTTTCTAAGGTACCAACTTTTCTCTAAGGTCTCAGATCCCATGGATCGCAATCTTTGTTTAAGTTTCCATTCTGGAAAAGAAAATTAGATTTGCTGAAATTGGATCAGATTATGTTCATTAGGTTGAACACTGTTGCTAGGGGAACAGATCTTAGGGCATAGATATGGCCCCTGGAGCAATTATGTGTATTGAAATCTTTTCCAGCAAAGGGGGAATAATTTTGAGTGGTGACACACAGTGCTAATGTATGGACATAGTTTTGGATCTTGAAGGACAATTTAAACAGAATTTTCCTCCTTGGGTAGCCAATAAAGAACAAGCCAATAATGCAGTTGAGTCAGAAGCATTTAGAGAACATTTGTAATATAGTTGAACAGAGAACCAAATCCAAAATTGTTTGGACAAGAGCAAAGGGTGGAAGTGAGGTCAAATATGCCACAAATTCTAGGTTCAGGATCTGAGTAGAACTAAAATGGAAGGATAGTGAGACATGACATAGGGATCGAGGACATGGGATAACTGCCATAGTGGAATGAAAGTATCTTAGGCTTGATTTATTGGATATAATTGCTTTAGTGCCTGGATGGATCCTGTGGGCTTAAATGTGTTTGAAGAACTAGATTTTCTAACAACATGGATTGTGAGGCAAAGAAAGCTACTAGCCCCGATGGTGACTAGAGTTTTGGTTCCAGGGAATATACAAACTGTATAAAAAAAAAAAATCTCTTTCTTGATCTGACTTCCTGTTAAAGTTTCTGATTTTTATTTCCCTTAGCTATCTTATGAGATTTATTAGACCACAAAGTAAAATATGATCTTTTTTCCAAAATTTTCTCTATTCCTTCCCATATTCATAGTTCATTAATCATTAATAGCATCATACTCTTTGTCACATCAGTTCAAATCTAAATCTAAATCTACGGGTGCCTGATGATTTTTGGCTCAGGTCACAATCCCAGGCTCATGGGGCTCCATGCTGGAATTCTCTCTTTCTCTCTCTCTCTCTCTACCTTTGCCACTCTCCCACTCATGCACATATGCTTGCTTTTTGTCTCTCTCAAAAATAAAATAAATACTTTAAAAAATCTAAATCTAATGGTTGGCTATATTACAATTATATAAAATATATATTTGTATATATGAATATATACCTGATATATGAATTGAATTATATATAATATGAAATATACATATAGAACATTAATTGGATCAGAAATACCCCATCATGCAAGTTTATCTCACCAGCGTCCAATACAAATAATCTGGAGATTTTCTTTCCAGTTTAACACCATAACTCATATTGGTAAAATCTAAAATGTGCAGCCTTGCTCTTAGACTTTACTTTGATTATCAAACCTTACAGAAATTGTAAAGTTCTCACCATGGTTAATATTTCATCTGGTCTGTTACCCAGCTTACTTCTTGAACTGCTGTATGTGCCTCTGAGCTCTCATTTTATATCCTCCACTCCAAGGACTCTTCCTTGTATGTTACTGTGAGATGAGTCTAGGTGTGCTCTCCCTTTCTTTGATCATGCACAAAGGTTTATTCTCAAAGAGTATTTGACAAATTAAACCAACTTAAAAGCAGTTTTGCCTAAGGATAGATATTAAGCCTTCTCCAAAGATCCAAGTCCTATTAAATACAGCTGTGGCAGGGCACATGACTATTATTTAAACTTGTTTCTGGGTTTTGGATGAAAAACACCAAGAGACATAGAATTATAGAATTGGAATTCCTTTTATATATTATTTACCATTTACTTTTGCATGAGAAAGCAAGACCAGAACAGTTATTTGACTTTCCCTAGCTGCATATGAGAACTGGAGCAACTAGCTGCTATGAGAACTGAATGCCTTTCCTCAAGCTTCCAGGGTATTGATTAGTTGCTGTTTTTCACTATACTACAACTTGTATCAATCTGTGCCAACTTAATAGGTACTTAATTTAATTGTTAGTTGTTCATATTGTCACTTACTTTGCATATGCAATGGATTAATGAGTTCCTATAGCAAGTGATTAATTTCTTAACATGAAAGTCAGTTGTGTAAAAGCCTTAGTCTGAAAATTATTTTCTTAGGTTATATTTTGAAATGAAAAACTATAAAAAATATTAACATCTTAAGACTTTTGGTATATATTCCTAATATTCTTTATAATATAGCATAATAAATTTAAGGAATATTTTCTTGGGGTGTCTGGGTGGTTCAGTTGGCTAAATGGCTGACTCTTGGTTTAGGCTCAGGTCATGGTCTCACAGTTCATGAGTTTGAGCCCCAGTGCGGAACACTCTTAGGATTCTCTCTCTCTCTCTCTCTCTCTCTGCCCCTCCCTTGCTCCTACTCTCCTTCTTGCTCAAAACAAATAAACTTATAAAAAAAAAATATTCTTGCCACATCCTGGTCAACAATGACTATCATTACTTTTTAAATCTTTGCTAATTTTATGAAAAAACAATGAGATCTAATTTTAGTAAACATATAATTTTCTAATAATATCAATAAATACTCTAAGGCTATGCTGAACAATATGATAGTCACTAATCACATGTGAATATATAAATTTAAGTTAACTAAAGTAAAGAATTCAGTTCTTCAGAGGGCACCTGGATGGCTCAGTTGGTTAAGTGTTCCATTTTGGCTCAGGTTATGATTTCACTCTTCTTGAGTTTCAGTCCCTTGTCAGGCTTTGTGCTGACAGCTCAAAGCCTGGGGTCTGCTTTGGATTCTGTGTCTCCCTCTCTCTCTGCCACTCCCCTGCTCATGCTCTGCCTTTTTCTCTCAAAAATAAGTAAACATTAAAAAAAATAAGGTCTTCCCTAGCCCTTGTAACACCTAAAGTAGACAAATAACTACAAGTACCTACAACTAGATAATCAGGGCTGATGTAAAATATTTCCATCATCAGAGAAAGTTCTAGTGGGCAATGCCACTCTAAGGTATGATTAGCTCCATTTTATAGAAGAAGGAATTGGGACCTAGTTCCATGTCCATCTTCATACATGTAGTGAATAGAGAGGTCAGGTTTTGAATAATAGCATCTAATTCCACATAACATTTTCTAACACTATTAAGCCTTGCATGAGTTTTTTGTTTTTGTTTTGTTTTTTACTACTAGACTACTAGTGACGATAAACATAGACCTTTTTTTCCAGCAATTTGTACTTTCTGTGTTTTTAATTGTTTATTCACATGGAATAAATGTCTACTGAGTAGATAAACACACTTTTAAAAGTTCTATCATTAATTTAATAATCTTTCTATTTTGTTTTTAGGCTAATCTACATTATTCCAAAGCAAATATTGTGTGACAATCAAATACAGTAATATATAAAATTGTATAAAATTATTTTGACATTATTCCCACTGCTTTCTATTATCCTCCAAGGAAGATTCTGCTTTGGCCAATTCATTTCTTCTTTTCACTGAAGTTCTTCCTTGTCAGATCAGTTGTTCCTCTTCCAGAAAAATAAAAAAAATTGGAGAAGTAATATGGGGAATGATAATGAAAGGACATCAGAAGTATTTGTTCAAAGTTTACAATAAAATGTATATAGAAACAGCAGAACAGCAACATTTAAAGAGAGATAAAATTTGAAGGATGTAGAAGAATTGCTATAGCTTATATTTATCTTCATATTGTCCTTTAAGAAATGTATGGTGATTAACTGAGTTATACTGAACATAGGCTTTGGGTGCTGAATTGTACTTGACAACGGTTTGAGACTGGTTCCTGTAAAAAACAGTGTTTTAATTGCTAAATGTAGTGATATACTTTTGCAATGGAAGTCTTTTAAAAATACTCTGCTGTTACATATATACCACACTTAAGCGAAAGAGGAAAGAAGTACTATGTGAAACACTTAATTTCATTAGTTTTAGTACTTTTATTAACACTAGTATTACCTGTGGGAGAGTCTGCATTGTATGAATGAAGATTTCTGTTCTTGGGTTCTTCGTGAAAAGATTTACTTGAGGATCCACACTCCCATAAAGACAGCAGAAGGGAAATAGCAAGCACAAAGCAGCTTATGAAAGCAACAGTACAGGGTCAGGGTAGGAGAACAGGCAGGCCCAGAGGTGGCAAGTGCCCTGAGGCTACAGGGGTCCTTGTTTTGTGTTTTTGTTTTGTTTTCTTTTGTTTTGTTTTAAGTGATTGGGATCTTCTTCATGGGTAGGGTGGTTTCTAATAAACACTGCTGCTTCCAATCATCTGGGGGACTCCTCCCACAGATTGGAAGAGGAAGTTTTTGTCTCTACAGGATTTGTACCAGAACTATCAAGGCAGCCTTTCTCCTTGGGGTGAGGGGCTATAACCACAACGCTAATCTATGTTAATGGCTGTATAATCAGCTAAAGGTCAAGCGGATATGCATCTCCTTAGGGGGAGTCCCTGTAGGCTGTGACATCCTATCAGAGGAGGATGTTGGCCAGTTTTGTTGACCACAGGGATATTTCTTTGAGTGTTCCTTCCGCTGCACGTGTCTAGCTACTACCTAATATATGGGGTTGGGGGGAAGGGAGAGGGAGATAGGAACCATTAGAAGTTGGTCAAAAGAATGGCAGAATAAGACTCTGATTAAGAATTTGTTGGGCGCCTGCGTGGCTCAGTCGGTTGAAAATCCAACTTCGGCTCACGTCAGGATCTCCTGGTTTGTGGATTTGAGCCCCAAGTCAGGCTCTGTGCTGACAGCTCAGAGCCTAGAACCTGCTTCAGATTCTCTCTCTCGCTCTCTCTCTCGCTCTCTCTCTCTCTCTCTCTTCCCCTCCCCCACTCACATTCTGTCTCTCAAAAATAAACATTTAAAAAAACTAAAAAAACAAAGAATTTGTTTCTCTCCCTCTCCATCTCTCAAAATATGTACTCCCAGGGTCTGCAAAGATACTCTTTTTCTAAGTTAAATAGAGCTTTTCCCAATTGTGGAAACTGAAAATTTTCTTTTTGTAAGTGTGCTAGCAAACACAAACAGGTTTCTTAAAGAAAACTATTAGCATCCGGGTGGCTCAGTTCATTAAGCATCCAACTCTTGATCTTGGCTCAGGTCATGATCTCATGGGTTCCTGAGGTCTAGTTCTGCTTTAGGCTTTGCGCTGACAGCACAGAGTCTGCTTGGGATTCTCACTCTCCCTCTCTCTCTCTCTTTCAAAATAAATAAATAAAACATTTTTTAGAAAAGAAAACTATTTTAATAAAAATTAAGTCCCATTTAAAAATACAAATTCCCAGTGACTATCTTCACAAGATAGATTATATCTTTTTGGTTCCTTTCCCACATTTTAATTGGTTGTGCTTAGAGCTATAGAATAGCCTTGGCCAGAAAATTAACCAGGGAGTAACTTCCAAATGTCATCATCTATATTAAAATGACACTCATCACCTTGTTTTAAACATCAAAAGGTTCTTGGGGTCTTGCTTCTTTTAATTACTACTTACTTCTTAACAAATGGAAATGGAGTTTGTCTTTTTGATTATCCTATAAAGTTCCATGCTCTTGCTGGCATGCCACTTTTCCAGTCTAGATTCTTTTATTTAAATGCAATGCAACAGAATTTATAGGAATTTTAAAAGTCAGAAGCAGCTCAGGGCAAAGTTGCAGTAAATGTTGTTGATAATGTAGTCCTCAAGCAAGGCTATGAGCACATTTTTATTTTCACATCAGTAAAAATCTATAGTTTGAAGAGAAGAGTAGATACAGAAACATGTTATTATCCTACTTTTCAGACGATATATTGAAATATCTGTTTGACTTGCACAGTTAATGCATACTCAGGGCAGGTATGCTTCCACATTGAAATCCTCCGGAGATTAACAATAACAACTGCCTCGAGGTGTTCTTGGTTCCATTTCACCACTTCACCATCTGGGTAGACATATGACGATCAGTTCAGCAGATTTTGGGAGTGATGATTATGGAGGTTACTCTTTTTAGCAGATGATTTTTTGTTTTGCTGCTCCCACATAAATGTAAAACAGAAAATATGTTCTAAGTAGAGACAAACATGGAACATGCATATTTCAGCTTCCCTTTCCAGCAGACACCACCATTGCAAACTGAGCTTGACAAGTCACAGCATGAAGGGCAGAATTTAAACTGAGTGTGCATTAGTGGGATGTATAGTTCTCCTTGCCCCCCCCAGATAAATTATCATCTTTTAAGATAAATGTAAATACAAGAACAAGCTGGAATGCTACTTGACAGTTTAATTCTTCTTCAACATGTTCTTGAAAATTTTAACAAAGCAGTACAATGTTTTAGAAGGGATTAATGCATAAAGTATCAAAATACTACAACATTCCAATAGGTTTTCAAAATTAGACAATATTATTTATTTTTAAAACACTTTTCAATTCATGTTTTTATTAGCATTTGTCTTGTGTATAGAAGTAATTTAATGTAAGCTGCAGATGTCTCTAGCCTTTATAATTCTAATACAGAGTATGGAGTTTATTATATAGTTTACATCCTTCTTTGTGGACACTTAATAACTTCTCAGTCATTACAGACTTTTCTCATGAATTTAAGTAGAGTTTACAAACTAAAAGACTATCGTAATAACTTTGACCTTATCAATTTGTATAGATTTTATTAAGTATTTACTTAATTTTCAAGTTTATTTGGGCAACAGAAGATATAATAGAATGTTTAAAGAATATAGCAATATATAAAATTGAAATTATATTACATATTTACAAAAGATCTGTGTGTGATAGTCAGTTTCTGCAAGTTTCTCTTACTGTATCATTACCTCTAAGCAATGGTTCTTAACTAGGGGCATTTTGCCTCCCACAGAACATTTAGCAATGTCTGGAGAAATATTTAGTTGTCACAACTAAGAGGTTGTCTACTCCTGGTATCTGTGGGTAGATGCCAGGGATGCTGCTAAGCATTTTATATTGCATAGAAGTACCTCATCCTCACAACAAAGCTTTATGCAGTCTAAAATGTCAAAGTGTTAAGGTTGTGAACCCCCACTCCAAAGCATATGTAAAGATCCACATAATTCCAAAATTTGACAAATAAATGCAATAAATTATGCACAGATAAATATTTAAGTAGCTCAAAATCTCAGAATGGGCAATCTGCTATGACTGGCTTACACATCACTTTCTCTCACACATACACACTTCACATGCATACATTATATACATATATGCATATGTATTTATACGTGTGTATATATATACATAGTCAAACACACATATGCCAACTGATGCTCAAATTATGTTTGACTCTGAATAATGCTTTGGAACAATTGCTCTTTTCTTCTGTTACTAAACTACTATAAAGTCTATAATCTTTATGTATCAAGTGATCAAAACCACAGTTTTGAGTTGGTATAGACTTTCTCCTCCTGGTTATCATGGCAACTATACAGAAACAAGGATTTTCTAGTGTGGAGCTCATGTTTAGAAAGTGTGGAGTTCATTTTTAGAAAACCACTTTTTTTGTGTGCCTATCAGATCTCTGCCTATCAGCCTCTATGACTTATTCATCTTCTAAATTAGATGTTTTTCATCTTCAAATGAAATTTTATCTTCAGTCATTTACTAAAGTATCATTGTTGCTTTTGATAACTCAATATATGTTTAATCTGATTATCTACACTATGACTAAGAGACTGAGCTGTCATAATTTTGGAGACTGAAAAGAATTATAGTCCCTATCTTCCTCTGCACTCCAACCACTGCCTCTATACAGAAAAGACCCAAAATTCTGTATAGCTCAGCATCTGGAAGGAAGCTAATATTATACTCTAACACTAGTCTGCCAGTCAAACAAAATTTCCTTATTTTCAGTTTCTATCTTGAAGACCTTTTAAAAAATCCTTGCTGGTAGGTAGCACCTGTAGATATCTGGAGGGAAATTTAAAGTGATTCTTCTCCCATTTATATAATCTAAAGTAGGTTACCACTTATTTTCCAAAAACTCTTCTGCTGAAGAACTCCTGTAATATAAAAACTACAGAAAAAGGGGGATTTATAGAGTTTAGCAGTTAGAGAAACTGAGAATTATGTTGCAGAATGTGTGTGTGTGTGTTTGTTAATCATGTGTTAATGGTGAACCCTATCTACTATGTAATTTATTATCAAGGTAATATATTTAAATAGCTGTGAAGCCCATCTTCACATAGCATCAAGTTATAGTATTTTGCTATCACTTGGAGAAACTTACTTTCACATATTTGTTTTGTACTCAGTTCCTTGTCATTGGTTTGAGAACACCTTTCTGTTTATTTACATGATGCTTAGGCAAAGTCACTATTACAAAACCTGAGACACCAGGTTCAATTCTACATAAGTATTTTTAAATTGTGAATTATCTTTGAAAAAATATTTGCCTTGTAAAATAACCACACGAGTATAAATGCAGAAGTGGAAAGATTATTATTACTTTATCTTCATAGAAACCCATCAGTGTCATAAATTTAACACTGTGGGAGAACAATTGTGAAAATGGGCAAATGAGGGCACAAACATTCTGTGGCAATACTCAATTATAATATAGTTAAATTTAATTATATCCTTATAGTATCTTCCTTAGGTTGTCATTAAAATGGAAAGAAAAAATATATCAAGAATTCTCAGAACTCATGCACCTTGACACAGGCAACATTTAGAAAAGTGCTAAGTTAGAGGCAGTTTTTCAGAAGTCTATTGGAAGAAGGATTGTAATTGACAGAAGAGATCTCAAAACTGGGTATTTCAAGAAAAAGTACATGTATGATTGATGGTGTAGAGGTGAAGAAACTCTTTTTATTTGTGGAGGGGGCTACTAGGAGGTTAAGTTCAGACAAAAATTGACAAGAATTGATAGTGCTTTGAAAGCTAAGATGTTACCATAGATACAAGAAGCAATGTCTTAATATTGAAATATTATCTTTTAATTATCAAGTAAAATTTTAAAAGGAGAGATTTGGAAAAGTCCTACAGTAGTTCTTTTGAGTTTCTGGAGCTGATTCCAATATGTGTATATAGGAAGATTCCCTATACCAAATAGCAATTCTTGGACACCAGTTGGGTGTCTGGGAAATCAACATAATTCTGAAACTATCTACCCAGACATAGTGTCAGATGAAAGGCTTTGTACTCTAAGACTGCCTGCCATTTCAGATGCCAATTGCAAGCATAGGTTATTATCTGTGCTTCTAAAAGACTGGCGATAAATTAGAGGTTCCCACAAACCCCTCTTTGGGTTTGGCTTATTTGCTAGAACAGCTCACAGATCTCAGGAAGCTCATTAACTCACAAGATTACTGATTTTTTTAAATTGTGTTTATGGCATTTTTTAAAAAATTGAGCGTGTACCTAAACTTTAATAACAAAACATCTCAAAGATTTCAAAACTTAAGAAGTTTATAAGTATCATGTCTACAAACAATAAAATTAAATTTATTCAACAAAATTAAAAATTAAAAAGAGATGAAAATAAATTGTGTAACTACTAGGGAATTGTGAAGTAAATTACTAAATATTTTCTCCATCAAAAACAAAATCTACGTTAAAATTACTATCTACTTAGAAAGCAATGAAAAGAACTTTCTAAGCAAAAATCAGTGCAACACAGGTAAATATATTTTATTTTATTTTATTTCATTTTTGTTAATGTTTATTCATTTTTGAGAGACAGAGAGAGATAGAACATGAGTGGGGAGGGGCACAGAAATAAAGGAGGACACAAGATCCAAAACAGGCTCCAGGCTCTGAACTGTCAGCACAGAGCCAGATGTGGGGCTCAAACTCACAAATAGCAAGATCATGACCTGAGCTGAAGTCGTGTGCTCAACTGACTGAGCCACCCAGGCGCCCCAGGAAAATATATTTTAAAATATTTTAATTGCCTTCAATACTGAAAAATTGAAGATGGAAACTAAAGGACATATTACTTGTTATAAGAAATTAAGTAATGAACAGAAAAACCAATCTGAAGACACTGAAGAGAAAGATATAAAATTAAGAGCTGAAAGTTCAGAGATTTTTAATGTGGAAATGATCAATAAATCTAAAATTTACTTATTTTAAAATATCAATAGAGTAGGTAAGTTCTTTAGAATTAAGATTTTTTTTTAAGTGGAAGAGAATAACTATATAAGATTGGGACTAAGGAAGAATTCTCAAAAAAAGATACACGAAAGTAAAATAATCCCAACAGTAAATTAAGCACAAATCTATGGCAAATATCTTAAAATATCTTTTAATATAAATATAGAGCTAAATATTAATTGCAAAAACTGGACCAATAAAAAGGATATGGAATAGACAAGCTCTATAAAGACTAGAAAGTGATAAGTATTTAAACATGCTTTTTGGTGAGATGTTTTGCAATTCAACTTAAGTTAATCCATATGACAGAAAATGAACCCCTCCCAATTTAGTTTATGAATTTAGCATAACTTATTTCTGATAAAGATAATATAAGCAGAAAATCCTTAGAAACATTTTATGTGATAAATATGGAAATAAACATTTTAAAGTTTTAGGAAATCAAATCCAACTGAATATCAAAAATGATTAGAGAATATTCCAGAAATATGCATTGTTAAAATGTTCTAATACAAATATATATATTTTTAAAAACCACTGACCCTTTTTAATAATACTTAACAATGGATTAGAAAAATTATATCATGTACAAGGTGATACTATCTAAGAAATTAAGATAAATTCAATAAGAAAAGTAAAAGACTTCAGTGATGCCCATAAAATATTATTGTCTAATATAAAATTAGATCTGAAGAAATTAAAAACATGACATATTCTTTGGATCATAACATTCTCAAAATTAATATATATATTTAATAAATTTTTAATGGGTTTTCCAGAGTGAGGAAGATAAAATAATATTAAAGTTCAAATGGCTATATAAATAAATAATAATACCTAATAAAATTTGGAACAATAACAAAGAAATTTAGAAGGAGGATTTGCCAATGAGATAATAAAACACATCATAAAGTTTCTAATTGAATAAAATACGGACTTAAAGTAAAAATATATCAATGAATATTGAAGTTTGTGTTTTAGTATATATATATGAAAATGTTGTATATAGCAACAAAGTCATTTCATTTCATTTGGAGAAGGGTAGTTAATTTAAAACATGATACTGGGGGGGCCTGGGTGGCTCAGTCAGTTACACGGTCGACTTCTGCTGAGGTCATGATCTCATGGGTTTGTGAGTTCAAGCCCCACGTCGAGCTATGTGCTGATGGCTCAGAGCCTGGAGCCTGCTTTGGATGCTGTGTCTCCCTCTCTCTCTGCCCCTCTCCTGCTCACGCTCTGTCTCTCTGTCTTTCAAAAATAAATAAACATTTAAAAATATTTAAAAAATAAATAAATAAAAAATAAAACATGATACTGGTAAAAATAGTCATCTAGGAAGAAAATAAAGCCAGAATCCTATTTTCATTATACATAAAAATACATGTCAAGTAGATTAAATATTTTAAATGTAACTGGTTCTCTTGATACCTCAATATATATATTCAATCTGATTCATAATCTGATGAAAAGTAAATTTTTAAAAACTAGAATATAATTATGGAGACCACAAGTATAAATCTCAAGGAACAGATGTATTAGTTTTAGTAAAGGGAAATCAAAGCACTACTATGGAGAAGTACATAGCTAATTCTATAAAAGTGAAAACTGCATGGTAAAAGTTTTTGGAAAGTCAAAAGAAAAAATAAATATGTTACATACATGATAACATTGCAAAATCTATAATAAATACAGAATTTCTAAAAAATAGTATAAAATATTTGTTTGGTTGAGAAAAGAATACGAAAAGAAAGTTAAAGGAAGAAAGTGCCAACAATCAAACTATACTCAATCATCTTTAGAGTTAGGCAAAGGCAATTAATTATGAAATACCACTGCTCTCCCATTACATTGTCATAAATCAAAGATTGCTGATTCCCCATGATATTAGGGATATACCTAAAAGAAGGCACCTACATATTGTCATTCCCAAATGTAAACCTATTTTTTCACCTTTTGGAAAGCCATAAAATATTATATTTTAAATTAAAATGTATAAAAATTTAATCAACATTTTCAGGTTTGAAAATATATATCATAAAATCAGGCATCAACATGTTAAAACTATAGTAAAACTATTATTAGTTTTGTATCCATCTGAATGATTACCAATAAATAATAATTGAGATATGTCTGTGCCCAGAAATATATGTAGCAGCAATGAAAATGAGTTAAATCTGTGCCATTTTATTTATAAACATAGAACATTTTCTTAAAGGCAGGTATGAAAGTTGAAAAGAGAGAAAAAACAAAGATGTTTCCAAGTAGGAAAAAAATAGAAAAGCAATGATTTTAAGACTCAGTGTGCATCAGAATCACCTGGAGAGATTGCATGAGAAAACACAGATCACTGGGCCACATACCAGGTTTCAGATTCAGGAGGTCTAGAATGGAGCCTATGTGCTTCTCTAAAAACAAGTTTTAATCCTGACTTCACATTAGAGTCATCTGAGGAGATCTGTAAAAATACCAATGCTTGGTCACTATACAAGACAGTCTCCACAGGTAATCCAGGGTTGGGATTTTTTTTTTTTTTTCAGTCTTCCTGTGACATTCTGATGAGGACCCAAAGTTAAGAAGTAGTCTGATAAAGAAAATCTCATGTAGAAATTGTTGGTCCTTCAAAATATGAAGGTATTTACTTGGGGGAAAGAGGGCTTGAGGCAACATCCAAATTGTTTAATGTCAGAATGACCTGAGACTCCTTAATCTTATATATAGGATTGGTTCTTTAGAATAACTAGATTCAGTAGAACTCACTACATTAATGGAAATGTATTCTGTATGCTTGTGTCTAGTGTAATAGCCACTAGCCATGTGGTCCTTGAGCCCTTGAAATGTGGCTAGTGCAAGTAAGGAACTGAATTTTTTATTTCATTTTGGCTAATTTAAATAGCCTCATATAGCTAGTAACTGCATCAGACAGGGTAGCTTTAGAATTTCAGCAAATAAATTAGACACAAACTATCTTCTAAAGGAAATAGTTGAAAGCTACACAGAAGGCTAGTTGCTCTAATGTACTGCTGTTTAGACAGATAAAATACAGAAGATTGGTTTGACTGAAAATTAGTATCCAGACTAGAGGGTGAACAGTTCAAGACATTGAGATGAAGATTTCCTAATTCAGGTCCTTTCTCTAACCAAATTTGAAATTGTGTACCCTTTCTGCTTAACTAACTGAAATAATATTCCTGTTTTATTTTCTCCAGCTGTTGAAGAAGTACACATTTCTTAACCCCATACCATTCTTACACTACTGAAATAAACTCCAAAGTAATGAGTTTTTCCCCTTAACTTTGAACAAGGATCTTTCATACATAAAGCATTTCTTTATTCCTTGTAATTTGTTTTTCTAGACCCAGTTTTAATGTGTGTCTGTGTGGAGGCTTTCCTGTAGCAACAAGCAATTCTAGGACACCAGCAGAGTGTCTGAGAATCCAACCTAATTCTCACTCTAGCCAGAGATAGCATCAGATCCCACAGGTTAAGAGTGGAGTCCTATGGAACTGATCCCCTTCAGGTGCGAGTTGCAATCCTAGTTTGTTACCTGTTATTTCTGACCAACTGGCTATAAATCAGAGATTCCTAAGGTCCCTGTCTTTCTTGAATTTGATTAATTTGCTAGAGTGGCTCACAGAAATCAGAAACATTTTACTTACTAGATCACTGGTTTGTTATAAAAGGAGATATATAATTCAAGAATAGCCAGATGAAGAAATGCGTGGTGCAAGGGATGAGAAAAGAATGTGGAGCTTCCATGCCCTTTCTAGGGGCTTCATTCTCCCTGCATCTTCGCGTGTTCACTGACCTAGAAGATTTCCAATCCTGTTACATGGGGTTTTTATGGAAGATTCATTGCATAGACACAAGTAATTAAATTATTGGTCATTGGGGATTGATTCAATATTCAGACCCTCTCCCCTCCCCTGATATCAAGGGGTGGGACTGAAATTTCAAACCCTCTAATCCATAGGTACTTTCCAAAAGTCACCTCATTAACATAGCAAAGGACACTGTTATCACTCTCAACAAGTAGGAAATTCAAGGATTTGGGAAACTATGACCAAAAACTGTGGACAAAGACCAAATAAATATATATGACATGTATATTTTTGTCATCAGAATGACCAAATAAGTATTTCTTATAATTCACAATATTGTATCCTGAGACAGAGCAATTCTTAGGTCCATATTACTCTACAACTAGTATTCTTAAAAAGGTAAAACTTGTATCATTGAAATTATAGAATATAATTAGTATAATTCTAATTTAATTTTTGAGTAATATATTCAATGTCTCAAAAACTAAAAATTATGAAAAGAAATAATAGTATAGTGTGTCATTCCCAGTGCTATCTGCTGTACTAGTTTCCACAGATTTTTATTTGTATCATTCCTGAAGTCTAAATATATATTTAATATTTGAATACAAATATATGTGCAAAAAATTATATGCCCATTGTACTTTAAACCTTATAAATTGATAATATTTCAAATTAGCAATAGTATTTTAGCCAGAGTTGTGTTGAGTATCTAGATATATTTGGGAAAAATTGACATTTTAACACTATTGAATCTTCCAGTTTATAAGCATTCCATCTTTATTTCTTAAGGTCTACTTTAACTTTTGCAGTGCAGTGTTTCTTCACACCTTTTTTTTCAATGTTTTTCTCAATAATTTATCATTTCAATGTTTTTATATGCTGTTTATTTTTTTATTTTGCGGTAAAAAACACACACCATGAAACCTACCCTTGTAATAAAGTGTTCATCATGCAGTAACTATATGTGTATGGTTATACAACAGATCTCTAGACCTTGTTCTTCTTACATGACTGAAACTTGATACCCATTGCACAGCCCCTCCTCACTGGCTTCTCCCACCAAGCCCTAGCAACCACCATTCTGCTTCTGTGATTTTTGACTACTTTCGATATCTCCTATAAGTGGAGTCATGCTGTATTTGGCCTTCTGTAACTAGTTTATTTCACTTAGTAACATGTCCTCCAGATTTATCCTTTTGCATATGACAGGACTTTGTTATTTTTTATTGTTTTTAATTTTTAATGTTTATTTATTTTTGAGAGACAGAGAGACAGCATGAAGAGGGGAGGAGCAGTGAGAGAGGGAGACACAGAATCTGGAGCAGGCTCCAGGCGCTGAGCTGTCAGCACAGAGGCAGATGTGGGGCTTGAACTCATGACCTGATAGATCATGACCTGAGCAGAAGTAGGCCACTTAACCGACTGAGCCACCCAGGCGCCCCAGGACTTTGTTCTTTTTTAAAGCCAACTAATATTCCATTTTAGTACATATAACATTTTATTTGTCCATTCATTTGTTGATGGGCATTTTCATTGTTTCTACCTCTTGGCTATTATGAACAAGAACAATGCTACAATGATTATGGGAGAACAAACATATCTTCAGGGTTTATTTTCAGTTCTTTTAGATAAACACTCAAGTTTTATTGTTGGGTGATATGATAGTTCTGTTTGTAATATGAGGTCCATATTGTTTTCCATTTGTGGCTATGCCATTTCATATTCCACCGACAGTGCACAAGGGTTTCAATTTCTCCACATCCTCAACACTTACTAGCTCTTGTCTTTTCGGTAATAGCCATCTCAATTGGCGTGTGGTTAATCTCATCGTGATATTGATTTGCATTTTGCTTGTAATTATTGGTTTTGAACATAATTTCATAGACCTGATGTCCATTTGCCAGTTGTATATCTTCTTTGTAGAGATGTCTATTCAAGTCCTTTGCAAATTTTAAACTTGGGTTATTTGTTGTTGTTTTTTGATATTGAGTTGTTGGAGTCCTCTATATATTTTGTATTAGATACATGATTTGAAAACATTCTTTCCCCCTCCACAGTTTGCCTTTTTTCTTCACATTGATCATTTTCCTTGTTCCACAAAGCTTTATTTGATATAGTCCCATATTGGTGGTTTTGCTTTTGTTACTTGTATGTCTGGTGTCATATGCAAAAAAAAAATGCCAAAATTAATGTCATGAAGGTTTTCCCTTATGCTTTTTTTATAGGAGTTTCATAGTTTCAGATCTTATGGGGTTTTTAATGTATTTTTGTTTTGATTTTTGTGTGTGATGTAAGATAAGGTGTGGTCGGTTCTCCTTCATGAGGAGGGGTCCTGGGGAGACGACAAGCGATGCAATGCCATTCCCAAAGGCTGATGGCCAAAGGAAACGGGGATGTTCCCAAACACTTAATGGAAATGTGGATGTCCCCGAAAGCAATGGAGATGGACCAAGAGCTGATGGCTAAAGGCAAACTTTAATAAAAACAGCATCTTTTTTTATACCCTCCTTGCCAGCATGGAGAGCACAGTAAATGATTCATCAGAACAACAGTTACAGATAAAGGAAGGACGGAACAGGAACAGCTTGTAGTTGCGTGCGGGCACTGATGCACTTGGCTGGTGAGCAGGGAAGCTTTGTCCTGCACGTTCTCCAGGGACCTCATTGAGTCCATGTTCCCAGGGGCAGGTCCTCCCATTCCCCAACAATCATTTGGCTGATAACCAGGAAGTCTCCATATCTCTGGCACTTGTGGTTCCCGACGCCCTTGGCTGATGACCAGGAAGGCTTCGTCCCGCACACCCTCCTGGAACTCCGACAAGTCCCATGTTCCCAGCATTCTGAGAACAGAGGCCATGCAGGGATGGCATTCCCCAGCAATAAGGTATGCTGTAATTCTTTTGCATTAGAATATCTAGTTTTATCAACACAGTTTTTTGAAGGGACAATTTTTCTTGCCATTGTCAAGATCATTTGAGTATATATGGATAGATTTGTTTCTTGGACTTCTGTTCTATCAGTCTATGTGTCTGTCTTTATGTCAGTACCATACTGTTTTGATTACTGTAATTTTTATAACATGTTTTCAAGTCAAGAATGTGAGGTCTCCAGCTTTATTCTTTCTCAAGATTGCTTTGGCATTTTTAGATCCTTTATTAATTACTCCATATAAATATTAGTATTTTTTTCTATTTTTGCAAAACACCCTACATTGAATCAAATTTGTAGGTTGTTTTGGACAGTATAGACATCTTATTATAAACTCTTCCAATCCTTGAACATAGTTATCTTTCCACTTGTTTGTGTATTCTTTAATTCCTTTCAGCAAGGTTTTGTAGTTTTCAGGGTACAAGTCTTTCATCACCCCCGTTGACTTTATTCTCAAGTATATTATTCTTTCTGATCTTACTGTAAATAGGACTTTTTTTTATTACTTTGCATGAGATATCATTTTATTTCCTTTTACTTTCTTTGTGTGTTCTTATCTCTAGAGTAAGTCTCTTATAGACAGTATATAGCTGAATACTGTTTACTTATTTATTCATCCATTGTATATCTTTTGATTAAAGAATTTAATCCATTTACCTTTAAGGTAATTACTAATAGAAAAAAACTTACTATTGACATTTTGTTCTTTTTTTTCTGGTTTGTAGGGGTTTTTTGTCCTTTTCCTTTTTTGCTGCTTTTGTGTGTGTGTGTGTGTGTGTGTGTGTGTGTGTTTTATTGATTAGTTCCTTTCTCAATTTATTTTGTTTATCTTCTATAGTTAATTAGCAGGAGGCCACAGAGGCTGTCTTGGCAGTGGTGTGAGTCTGTACTGGGTCTATGAAGAATTTGTTTGCTTACTTTACTCTTCCTCCACAGCGAAAGTGTCTCTCTCCATTCTGGGCTGCCCAAACTTGGGGGAGGTGTTCAAGGAGGTAATATGAAACTTTCTTTCCTACACTCATGTATGTGTCTTTTTATATTTCTGTGCTTCATCCTGCACTGTAATCCTTCACTTAGAACCCATAGCTCTTGTGAAGATATTCTTGTGCATGAATAGGTCTTCAAATTGATGTTTCTGCAAGGGGACAAGCACTGAAGAATCCTATTCTGCCATCTTACTTATGTCACTTACCTCTCCTTCTTCCATTAAAAACGTTTGTGTAATATAAACACAATAAACACATAGCCCATTATTGTATTAAACAATCAAAACATAATGGTTTCCATTTTTATTCTGTTAATTACTACTTCCAATCATAACTATGTGTTATAGAACAGAAAAAAGTCCTATGGTATATTGTCTGATCTGTTAGTTTATTCCTTTTCTGTGAATGCTGGGATGCAGGATTTTATTGTTTTATTGAATATATTAAAAATAAATTATTGATTTGGAAAGTGATAAAATAGCTGAAAGATATTAACCAATTATTAGAAGATTGCATTAAAAATAATTTGAACTAATTTATCAGTTTAACATGACTTCTGTCCAGCAGATCCTGATGGAAATATTTCAACTTTATATAAAATATCTTTGTAGACAGTGAAAAAGATATAAACTTATAATTATTAATGTTAAGATAATAATCTAGAATTTTCATAACATTGATGGAATATTTGTTAACTATAATGATTTGGATTGAGAAAAAAATAATAAGTGACCTATCCATACATGCCAGTTATTAATTTATTGCCTCCCAAAATTATTTTTCAAAATGTATTATATAATAATGTACTGAACTCTTTAATCATTTCTTTTTTACAGTGAGCACAATATTAAATTTTACCCTCAGAGTATACTGGAAGGATATAATAGAATGAAGGCTGTTTCTATTTTCCTTTATTGTTGTGATTTCTTCCTCCCTCCCTCCCTCCTTTCTTTCCTTCCTTCCTTGCTTCCTTCTCCTGCTGCAGAGAGGTGTAGGTATATGAAGACATCTAGTGGTGACCTGTCCCAGCTGCATGACCAAAGCACACCGCCCCTCAACAACCTTAGACTGCCCAAACCTCATTCAGTGCCCATCTTCTCATGCCCTCCTAAAGCAGACATTGCCAACTTTAGTCCTCCCATATGCAACAGTGCCCTTGCTATTCTATATAAATGCCTATTATCTTTGGCTTGTTTCTACTCTAGAAAGTTATTTCTTACTTGACTGTCTATGGTAGACCAGCTTAGGGTCATGCAACCCAGCAAATATATCTGCCATTCAGTGGCTGCACTACACCTTCTCAAATGAGGTCCAAAGTCTGGCCTTGGTAAGAGAAGTCTTTCTTTTTAAATTCATTCTCCCTTGGGTATGCTCCCTCAGCCTTAGTTGTTAAAAATTCTCTTTACATTTTAATAGCTAATCTCCTCTCATAACTCAATCATTCTTTATTCCCCTTTTTACTACTCTATAGTTTGTTTCCTGATTAGGTCTAGACTTACGCATCATGCATCTCTTTCTTAAAATAAGAGGATTATCCATTTAAAGACAGATAGAAAGGCAATTGTTTTCATCAGTTTTGGATTCCAACTGGATTAGAATTTGAAATTCGGGGAGCCTCGGTTGCTAAATCAGTTAAGCATCAGACTTCAGTTCGGGTCATGATCTTGTGGCTCATGAGTTTGAGCCCCACATTGGGCTGTGCACTGACAGTGTGGAGCCTACTTGGAATTCCCTCTTTTTCTGTTCCTCCCCTCCCCCAAAATAAATAAACTAAAAAACCAAGAACTTGAAATTAGGCTAGATCCCCTACTCTCTTGATATCATTTTTGATTAAGAGTTTATATGAAAGCTGAATATTGTTCTTCACTCCACCACTAAATTTTATAGTTTTAATTAAAGTTCCTGAAGAGTGGGACTGAAAACAAGGCTAGGCAGGTGTTAAAATGTCATGGTGCCTTCTGTAAGACCTTGCTTTGGGGATAGACATCCTATCCTCACCATCTTCCCACCCATTAATTTAGACACCCAGTTTCCCTGCTTTGACAGATAATTTTTCTTAGAATTATATATTTCAATCTCTATGTGCACGCTGAGCCCCCAACTTACATTTTCCAGTTTTATAAAATCATCTCCTCTATCATAATTCTAGGCTCTCTACATTTATGAATTTATGGTAAATATCTTTTCACTAACACAATAAGGACTCATAAAAAGTATTTCTAATATGCTCTTAAGGTGTAAGTGACATCTTTAGAAATTCTAGACAGAAGATGCAAATGAGTGTATGAGTCCTCCTAACCTTGAGAATTTTCTCTCCTCTCATTACTATTATACTGGCAAATTTTAACTTTAACATAATAAATCCTTTCTGAGTATGTGTTAAACAGTTCATGAAGAAAAAAGTGCCACCTATCCAACAGAAACTCCTTTCAATCAGGAGTTGGCAAGCTACCCAGCCCTTTGCCTGTTTTCATTAACAAAGTTTTATTAGAACAATGTCATGTGCATTCATGTGCACTTACATATTGTATATTTGTTCACATATTGAAGTCACTAAATTTTAGAGCTGGAGAGGACCATAAAGATCATCTAGGTTTATTTCAGCATTTATTTTGTAGATGATGAGTCTGAGGTTTACAGAAGTTATGTGATTTGTCCAGAATTGTACATGTAGCCAATTAAAGAACAAGAGCCAGAAAAAAACCCACCTCATTTATTACTTTATTACATCTGCTCCTTTTATTTTATAGCACACTCAGAGGTAGGCAAGGGCATTGTTATCAGAGGCCACTGGTCTGGCTTGATATTGACATGTGTCACTCGAACTGAAGTAGAGGAAATCCTCCATCTGTCTCTTTCCAGTTTTTGTGACCAAGAAGACCATATGTCTACATGGTGCACTAGGAGTTTCCAATATCCTGGGTCCCCAAATGTCTCCATGCAGTAGAATTCCATCTGGCTGTTTGGGGGCACAAAATAGGAATTTGAAATAAACTTTACTTTCTTTTAAGCCACTAAGATTTGGAAAGTTGTCTTACATCAAATCTTGTCTATTATGACCAACACATTGCCTTTCAAAGACTATGAATTCTAGATTGGTTAATGTTTTCAAATATAAAATTAATTCAAAATGTTTAAATTAAAGTGGCTTGCTATAATAGAATTCACTGAAATGCATTATTCTACATAAGGCCTACCTTCCTTAACATTATTATATATTTTAATATAGATCATAATATTGTAGCTTTATAGTAGATATCTTCTGATTTCATGTCTATCCAGATTGGAAAGAATTTAAATAGCATATAGTAAAACTGCCTTAAAAATTAAACACCTTATAAAGCTGGAAATAAAAGAACGGTTTATAATTTGGGTCATCTTCTTTATATGCAACATCTTGTGTAAAAGTCAAAATACATTGAATCTATTTTGTAGTACAATGCGTGTGAACCATTAACATATTCTACAACAAACTCATATAGTATGAAGCCTTATAGTTTAACCCATTTTGAACTACTTGTAGTTCCTTCCTTTGTCTATATTTTGTTCCTTTTAGGCTATTTTGGTTTACCTGTTTGAATATTTTTGATTTAAAATACTATGATTATTGTTTATGCAATGCCTAAACCTAAAATTTTTATGATGGACATATTTTTAGCACTCTTAAAATTAATGTCTTTACTCTAAAGAGAGATCTTTTTAGGTGAGAGCTTATCAACTTCCTTATGAATATTTCTATTAACAGTTTTCTCTTAGGTTTACCTTTCCTATAAACAGGCATGAAGACTGATATACAAATAGTTGAATTACATAAATACTAAAATAATTTTCAGTTTTAACAAATACCACCTTTATTCTTCATTTCATTAGTGTAATTGTTTTAATTTACTATTAAAAGTAAATGTCTATATTTACTGATTTGTATTTCCTTTTATTGCTATTTTCATTTGTTCTCAAGTTCAGTTTTTATCATGGTCCTTATCACTGTATTTATTGCCTTACATTTATGTTTTATTTTATTTAGCTGTACTTAATGTATTATTAATGTCGTTTAAATATATATATAGGACATGCAATTATTTGAATTATTTTATTAAATTAGATTATTTTTATTTCTCAAACATTGGGACATACAGATTTTAATTACATAAATATGAATATTAATTAACAAATTTTATTAGATTACAAAGTATAATTAGAAGCCTTGGGACTCCTGGGTGGCTCAGTTGGTTGACCGTCCAGCTTCGGCTCAGGTCATGATCTCACAGTTTGTGGGTTCGAGCCCCGCGTCAGGCTCTGTGCTGACAGCTAGCTCAGAGCCTGTCACCTGTCTTCAGATTCTGTGTCCCCCTCTCTCCCGCCTCCCAGCCCCGCTCATGCTGTCTCTCTCTCTCTCTTTCAAAAATAAATAAAACATTAAAAAAATTTAGAAGCCCTTATCTATCCTTACTTAATCTTATTTTTACCTATAACTAAGATGACCATAATATATCCAAATTTCGCTTAGGATAAACCAGGTTTACACCTGTTATGCTGGCATTATGATTACCTAAATTTGCCTTTCACTGTCAAATGTTAGAACTTCAACAATAAAGTATATGATTACCCTACAAATAATCATTTTGATAATATTCTTCTTCCCACCACTACACATAGTAGAATAAATGATAAGGCCATCTTCCCATCTAAATGAAGTATACTTTGAATGCAATGAGCTCACAAGAAGGGTTGTATGACTATTCTGTCTGATAGTGAATCTTTGAGACAAATTTGAGTAACTCAAAGACTTGGCAGGAAGGTTACTGGTAAAGAGGCTGGCTCATAATCCTTCCCTAACTTTCATCATTGGACCTAGCATTGTGAATAGCCAGCTGGATACAGATGCTAACATACACCCATATGGTTACTGTTCATTTCCATAATCAATGGAACAATGACTTCCTTCACTCAAGAGACATGTCTTTTGTCTCTGATTAGGGCTTGAAACCCATGGCAGTTAGCACAGGGCATCAAGTTCATTAATTATGTTTTCTCATACTGATATTCAAATGCTAATAGGCAGTAAATTGGACAATCTTAGAGTAACAAAAAGAAAAACAAAGAGGTTAATATAAAATAATAACATAATAATCTGCTCCTGGATAATCAGGTTACTATACACAGATTTCATTTTGAACTGGCACTCTCTCTTAATTTCCTCTTTAGTGAAAATTTTGTCAAGCCCTTTTATTCTCTAACCTTTCAAAATCCATTTTATATTAAATACTTTTCTTCTCCTTGAAACTTAGTTTAAATGAGTTGCCTGACAGATCATTTAGCACCGTTTTCACTGCTTTGCCAAACCTTTCAAGTAGAGAGGTTACCTCACGCTGATTCAGTTATTTTATTATCAACTCAGTCTCCAACAATTCCCGTTCTGAAAATAAGAAGGGACTACTCTAATATGATGCCTTTCCTATTGAAAGAATCACACTGTGTTCACATTGAAAGAAATTAGACAAACCTCCATTTCTGTATTTTTATGGGAAACAAAGGAATAACTACTGCTAATACAGTTGTTTCTAAGCCACAATTAACTGTGAACACAAAAGCATAGACATCAATGTATCCTAATTCACTGCAGTGGAGTGCTGCAGAGTATGTGGAAGACAGACTGGGTGTCTGGGTGCACCCATCTCCAGAAACTCCTTCCCTCTTGCCTGCTTCACATGAATAGAACATGCTCTATGTGCCACTTCCTACCCACATTTTCAGTTGTTGAGATACACACACTTCGAATAACGTCTGCATTAGTCATAGCACATGTTAGATCCAAAGCTTAGAAACTCCATGCCTCAGTAAAAAAAAGGAGATTTTATTCCATTTCTCTGTATGTTTCATTGTATTGATATTTTTCTTCCTGTGAAGATCTCTATTATAATATTTTAGAAATTTAAGAAATGTAAGGAGATTGAGCTTGATCATTTTTATCATTTTATGAGGATTTTGATATATTTTCCCTGTATTAAAAATTATTTATTGCGGTAAAATTAACATAAAAATAACCATTTTGAAGTGAACAAGTCAGTGACATTTTGTGCATTCACAATGTTTGCAACCACTACCTTTCTCTAGTTCCAAGATGTCTCCCTCACTCCAACGCAAATCTTTGACTAATTAAGCAGTTTCTACCCACTCTCTTCTCTTAGTTCCTAGCAACTCCAATCTGCATTCTATCTGTACACATTTATCCATGTTGGGTATTTTATATTAATGGAATCATGTAATATATGACCTATTGTGTCTGTTTTCTTTCACATAGGATAATGTTTTAGAGATTCATCTATGTTGTAGCATGTATCAGACCTTTATTCCTTTTATAATTGGATAATATTTCATTGTATGTATATGCAACAATTTGTTTATACATTATCATTTGATGGATATTTGAGCTGTCTCCACCTCCTTTTCGCTATTGTGAATTGTGTTACTATGAACACACATGCACATATACTTGTTTGAGTACTTGATTTTAATTATTTTGAACATAAATCTAGGAGAGGAATTGCTGGGTCATATGTTAGTTCTACGTTTAACTTTTGGGGAACTCCCAAACTCTTTTCTACAGCTGCTGAAACATTTTGCATTTCCACCAGCAATATACTAGGGTGCTAATTTCTCCACATCCTCATCACCACTTAGTATTCTCTATTTTATTTAATATACATTCTAGTGAGTAGTACATGAGTAGGTATTTTATTTGCATTTCTCTTTCTACTTTTGAGTGTTTTATCATGAAAGTGTGCTGGGATTTGTCAAATGGTTTTCCTGCATCAAATGAGAGAACCATGGGGTTTCCCCCCTTCTTTTTATTAATACATATATTATATTGATTTTATGTTGAAATCCTGAATCCTTGTTAGATTCAGATTACTAGTGTTTTCACTGAGTATTTTAGTGTCTATATTTATAAGGGATAATGATCTATAGTTTTATTTTCTTCTCCTTATCTGGCTTTGGTATGGTAGCCTTATAGAATGAATTAATAAATGTTTCTGCCTTGGGGTTCCTGGGTGGCTCAGTTGGTTAAGCTTCCAACTTCGGCTCAGGTCATGATCTTGCCGTTCATGAGTTCAAGCCCCCGTGTCGGACTCTGTGCTGACAGCTTGGAGCCTGGAACCTGCTTCATATTTTGGTCTCCCTCTCTCTCTGCCCTTTCCCTGCTTATGTTCTGTCTCTCTAAAAAATAAACAAACATTTTAAAAAATGAAAAAAATAAATGTTCCTCCCTCTTGTTTCTTTTCTTTTCTTTCTTTTCCTTTCCTTTTCTTTTCTTTCTTTCTTTTTTTCTTTCTTTCTTTCCTTTTTTCAAGATTTTTAGATGAAATGGTATTAATTATTATTTAAAGGTCTGGTAAAATTCATCAGTGAAGCTATCTGCTCATGGAATTTCTTTAAAAAACAATTTAATATTTTTACTTGCTGGGAATCTTTTAGATTTTCTGTTTCTTTAAAATTAGTTTTAGTAATTGTATGTTTCTAGGAATTTATGCACTTCATGTAATCTATTTGATTTGTTGACATGCAGTTGTTCATAGTATTCTCATAAGACTTTTTATTTCTGGAGGGTTGGTAGTAATGTTCCCAATTTTATTTTTAATTTTAGTTATTTATGACTTCTTTTTTCCCTATCAGTTTACTTAAAGGTATGTCAATTTTGTTAAATTTTTATAGAAACAATATTTTGTTGAATTGAAATTTTTTACCAACTTCCTGCGTTCAGTTTCTGCTCTAATGTTTATTATTTATTTTCTTCCATTTTGAATATAATTTGTTCTTTGTATTCTAGTTTTCTATGATAGAAACTTATGTTGCTGATTTTAGATCTTTCTTCTTTTGTAATAGATGCATTCAATGCTATAAAGTTCCCTGTAAGCACTGCTTTCACTGGATCACTCAAACTTTGATGTCATGTTTTCATTTGATTATCTGTTTATATCTTAAATTCTCATTCATTTTGCCAAACATAAAATTGTTGAAAGTATTTTTCTCTCAGCACTTTAAATATGTAATCCTTTTGCCCACTGTTCTCCATGGTTTTTGATGAAAAATCAGTATATATGAGGACCTCTTGTGTATGAGAAGGGAGGATCTTGTCTCTTGTTGATTTCAAGATTCTGTTTTTGCCTTTTAGCAGTTGAATTACAACATATTTTGATATGCATCCCTTCACGATCATTCTGCTTATAGTTTGTTGAGTTCTTTGATGTGTAAGATTCATGGTTTTTGTTAAATTTGGGATGTTTTGGGCCACTATTTCTTCAAATATTCTTTCTGCCCTTTTCTCAGTCTTATCTCCTGAGAGTCCTGCAGTGTGTATTTTATTCTACTCGATGACATACTACCTGTTCTTGAGTCTTGGTTCATAGTTCCTCATCCTTCCTTTCCCCCTTCTATTCTAACTGGATAACTTCAAGTATCCTATTTCAGTTTAGTTGTTCTTTCGTCTGCCTATTTAACTCTGTTGTGGAATCCCTCCAGCAATTTTTACATTTCAGTTACTTTACTTTACAGCAACAGGATTTTTATTTGGTTCCTTTTTAATATTTTTTATTTCTTTATTAATATTTTAATCTTACTCATCTATAATTTTACTGTTTCTTTTAGTTCTTCATTCACAGCTTCTTTTAGTTGCTTACTTGTTTGTTTGTTTTTCATTTTGTTTTGTTTTTAACATAGTGAAGAGAGTTGATTCAAAACATTTACCCAGAAAATCCAATGTTGGTCTACCGGAAGGGTGTTTTCTGTCTTTTTGTTTGTTTGCCCTTTAAATTGATAGAGATTTCCGTTTGTTTTTTTTTGTATGCATTGTGATTTTTTTAAATGAAATGTTAAAATATATTAATGTGATAAATCTGGCGATCAAATTCTCCCCACTCCCCAGAGTTTATTATTGTTGATTAGTGAAGGCTGCAGTTGTCTCTTTAATAATTTTTCCAAATTATTTTTGCAAAGACTATATTCCTTAGTGTATGTGGTCAGTGAATTCTGTGGTCATTTTACTTGTGTCTCAGCTATTGTTTTGACAAAAATTTCTTTGAATGCCAGGAACAAAGTAAAAATAAAATATATTTTCCCAGTCTTTGACAATTGGCTTCTTTTAACACTTGGACAGATGGTTTAACTTCCTGCTTTAGCCTTCATTTCCTGCTTGCCCCAAACCTAGAGATTGGCCAGTTGTAAAAACTTGGAATTCTTTAGGTGTTTTTTGACAGTGTATCCTGTCCTTGACATGTGCATAGCTTACCAAATTCCATAGTATATATAGGTGACTTTTAATACCCTACTTCTTCAAAGAAACTTTCTCCTTAGTTTTTCTTTTCAGGTTTTATATACTCTATTGTATATTTCAACTATAATCTTTTCCCAAGATGGCTACAAGTTTTTCATTTGACTTACAATATTTTCAAGCAATGTCTATTGCTTTTCCACCCTGAGTGAGTTCTAAGTTAGATGAAACATAGTTGAGCATGTCCTTCAGGTAGTCCCTAGACAGGTTAGAAGAAGCAAGCATAATAATTTGTGAATAAGATCTGCTATGCTTCTCTGGAGCCAGGGACCACCAGGAGCATGGACTTCATCTACAGCACTGCTGCTGATATGGAAAGGGAGTATGATAAGGGCAAGTAAAAAATGCCACAAAACTCCCCTATCATTTCTAAATGACCCCTTACTTGATTCAGCATTGCTTGGCTGTATATCCTTGACTGTTTTCTGATAAAGTTGATTCTGACTACTTCTACTTCTGCTTTTATGTTAGTATGGAGAAATGGGCATTTGGATTTTTGGACTTCACAACTTTGCTCTCCTTATAATTTTAAAGTGTCTTTTTTCCCCATGAATCTAGAGTAATTCTTTTCATTACTGGAATTACAATGGCTCTTTGAATCCCTCCAAGATCCTGCCCACAACCTAGTGTGTTCCATAGCTATATATGCATCCAAGAGAGCAGTTTGTTCCTTTTAGAAACATTAATTATTTCTAATTTATCTTTTCCTTTCCTATCACCTAAAACATAGTTGGGCTACAAAGAATTTTTTATGGTAAATTAATTTTTTTACACCTACATATGTTAGAGAGTAGTTAGTATAACTTTCTAACATCAGTTAAATGTTTTTCAGATAATCTGAAAAAAGATGTAAAAATGTGTATCAGTGTTTAAACCCAATTGCTACACTGTTAACTGTGATCCAACTAGATTCAAACTAAGTAGATTCAAACTAACTGATGAATTCTGTCTTCTATGATACTTAAACTATACATAGTATTTATTATCAAACTTGTGGTTAGCTACTATCTACTATAAACAATATGAATATTTTAATTTTCAACAAAAATGCACACTTATTAAAATTACTCAGCATATCTTTTATGGATTCTCTTTTTCATTGTGAAATCTTTAGTTTCAATGCACACCCCCATAATTTGTTTTATTTCCTGCAAATACCTATAGGTATCATTAGCTCTGTTATATTCCCCTAATTGTTACTTTTTGCAAAGTGTATGGCTTTGGACTGACAAACTCTTGACTCAAACTCTTATTTCCTCCTTATTCATATGCCTACATCTTTAATTTTCAGCAATAATGTCACAGATCACTTCTGTCAGGGAGTCTTTGCAGAGTGAATTAGCTGCCAGTCATTTGAGCCTACATTACATCATAAACTAAACTTGCTCATAGTTTTAATTTTATTTTATTTTTTGTTTCAATGTTATTTGCTTATTGTTTAATTATAAAGAGGATGGATTCTGGTGCTAAAAAATCTGGCTTAGAATTCTGACTTTGCCACTCAACTAGTGTTGTAACATTAGAAAATTACCTTGTCTGTGTTTCACTTCTCTCAGCTATAATTTGGTTAGCATAATAGTGCCTAGTTTATATATATGTTTAAAAGGATTAAGTGAGTTAACATATATTAAAGACTATATGAATGGTAGCTATAATATAATTATACTATATATATAATATAATAACTATATCATCATCATCATATTAGGAGTCCTTGAGGACAAATCACCATTTTTTTATTTCTATAGATTTAGATCCAAGACAAAAGTCATACATAAAATACTTTTCCTATAAATAGTTTGAGAATGCTAAATAAATGAAATTTATCACCTAAAATCAGCAATCACTAACCATCACCAAACCTTCTGATTCAAAATTGACAGAGTCATGGACAATGGCACAAACCTCTCCTTGTTCCTAAGCAGTGTATTTAATTTGTCCCAAGTCCTGAGATACCACATCTACTTTTCTGTCAAGCCTATCTATTACTCTTGTCTTGAATTGGGAGGATATAACTTCTTAGACCAAATATTTAGTCCCTGTATGGACCTTTGCACAGTCTTTGCTGTTTTAGTCTGTCTCTAGTCTCCTTTAACATATGGGTCTTCCATTCATCTACAACCCACCTGTTCCAAACTCTCCCCAGCCTAATGAAGCCAAGTGCCCTTCCTTTGCATATGCTTGATTCTCTTGTTTTCTTATACTGTCTGAATTTATTTGTGTGTAAAGTTTCACTAGCGTGTGAAGTCCTTGAAAACAAGAAAGAGATGATAGATGATAAATACTGGAATAGGTATCATTCATCCCTATTTTCCAAGAATTTATAATTTGCTTGACCTAAAGGAGATGCAAAAACAGGTTCATTGAATTTTTTGTGAAGAAATGCATTAATGTTCCTTTGGATAATTAGTTAGTAATTTCAGCCTCTTTATTCAACTACATATTATTATAGAACTTACAATTCCATTCTGCAAAGACAGTATTTGTCTATTCATTTTTATTTTCCACTTTGCAAGGAAAGTAGTGAATAGCTACCTATCATGGTGAATTACATTATTTTGAAGTGTTAATGTCTTGGTTTTCTGCTTCAGTGTATGGTTTTCATAAAGCTAACACTGAAATTTTAATAAATATGATATATTTAGTCTTTTTGAAAAAAAATAGTGTCCCTTTAAATATCATTTTATTCTTCTACCAATGGAACATTGCCTGCAGGATAGTTTTTAGAGATACCTACTCTTACAGAATATATCTCTCATGAGAATAACAACTACAATTCAAAAGCATTACAGGGTATATTTATAAAATTTATGGCTTCATTTTTAAATACTGTCTTGTAATTTTAACACCTTTATGTTATATTGAACTAATAAAAAGAGAATGGGCAATACAATTCTGAGAGTTTCTATTATGTTTTATATTCCTTGATCTAAAAAAAATAAATTTACCCACTAAAATTCTTGAATGTTATTTTTAAATGATGCAATGGATATATTGATAATATACAAATTTAAGCCCAATATCAAGTACTTAGAAACATATTTAAAACACTAATTGTAACTAATCACAAAGTTATTTCATCACAAAAATGGATTCTTTGTTTCTTACCCCAGTTTTGGTGTTGTTGTTTTTGTTTTAGAAATGATTAATCCAATTCTAGAATGTAGCTTCCATCTATTTTTTCTCTGATAACTTTCTCACAATTAAAAAAAATACAGGGTGCCTGGGTGGCTTAGTCGGTTAAGTGTCTGACTTAAGCTCAAGTCATAATCTCATAGTTTGTAAGTTCAAGCCCCGTGTTGGGCTCTGTGCTGACAGCTCAGAGCCTGGAGCCTGCTTCAGATTCTGTGTCTCCCTATCTCTGCCCCTCCCACACTGTGCTCTGTCTCTCCCTCTCTTTCTCTCTCTCAAAAATAAATAAAAATTAAAAAGATTAAATTAAAAAAATAGAATACAGCCTTGGGCTCTACTTAAAATTCATTGTTTTGAAGACTGAAGCTCATTTAAGACCCCCATCATTTTAGCCATTCAGAATATTTTGCAAACTTCTGGGGGAAAAAATTAAAAGATGGAGGAGGTAAAAACTTTTACCCCTATTCTCAGCTTTACTATCAAGAAACTCTGTAAAAGAGTAAAAAATATCATAGATAATTTATCTTTAAAATACAACCACAATTACAAACAGACAAAACAAAACAAAAAACTATGAAGGATTTTCCAAGATAGTGAAATTTAAACCAAAATAATGAAGGATATTGAGAACATGTACATACCTAAATATTGGGGAAGGTGTAAACTTCTCTGATAGTTTAAAACTCATGAAAGGTCCATTGGCTAATCCTTTAAAGAACCTTAAACTAGGGACAGGGGTGAACTAAAAGAGAATAGGAAATGTTCTTATTTGGACCAGGACCCATATCACAACAAGGTAGATAACTTGGAGCTAAAGGAAAAATCACGTAGATGTGCCACCTTCATCATCTGTAACATAACTCTAATCTGAAGGAAATGCCAAAGATGAACTCTGGTCTATGATGGGCATGGGTGAAGAGAAGTATTCACATGACCAACAAAGAGACCTGCAAAAAAGTGTAGAGGCTGAAACCAGTGGAAGATGACAAGAAAACAGAGAATAGAGCAAGATTTTGAGAGACCTAGATTTGAAAATACTGGCTGCCAATCTTACCACTCCAACCCCCCATATTTTCAAAACAAAACAAAATAAAAACAAATAAGTCAACCACCTCTTCCCCCAAGAAAATACCAAACAAACAAAACAAAAATAAGATAGAATAGTCATTCAAAATCAAGTAACAACTACCTATGAATTGGCAGGGTATCTTTGGAGTAGGAAAAAATACTAGTGTCTATATTCTTTAATCTCTCAAATGAGAAATAAACATGTATTATATAAAATTCAAATATTATAAAAAAAATTTTTTTAAGTTTAAAGATTTTATTATTTTTATAGCAGTTTTAGATTGACAACAAAGGTGAGATGAAGATACAAAATTGTCCTTACCTCAGTCCCCCACACACATGCATAGCTTCTGCCATTATTCACTTTTCCCAATAGAGGGGTACATACTTTTTATGAAGAATGAGTACTACATTGACACATCATAATCACCCCAAGTCCATAGTTTATCTTAAGATTCTGAGGGTTATTCGAGGATGTTGTATGTTCTATGGATTTGAACAAATGTATTTGGGTAATGACATGATTCCATCATTATAATATCATATAGATTATTTTCACTGTCCTTAAAAGCTTCTGTATTCCACCTATTCATCTCTCCCCTGACTATCTCCATAAACACTAATCTGTTTAATTATCTTCAGAGTTTTCTTTTTCCAGAATTTCATATAGTTAGAATCATAGAGTATATGGCCTTCTTAGATTGGCTTCTTTCACTTTGTAATATGCAGTTAAGTTTCCCACATGTCTTTTAATGGCTTGATAGCTCATTTTGTTTTAGGACTAAGTAATATTCCATTGTTTGGATGTATCACAGTTTATCCATTCACCTACTGAAGGACATCTTATTTATTTCAAAGTTTGGGCAATCATGGATAGAACTGCTATAAGCATCAGATGGCAGATTTTTATGTGGACACAAGTTTACACTTCCTTTGAGTAAATACCAAGGAGAATTATCCTGGGTTGTATGGTAAGATGATATTTACTTTTGTAAGAAACCTCCAAATTGTCTTTCAAAGTTGCTGTACTATTTTAAATTCCAACCAGCAATGTATAGGAGTATTTGTTTCTTCACATAAATATTTTTTGAAACTTAATTTCATATCTAATAATATTGTTGTGTGTGTGTATGTGTGTGTGTGTGTGTGTGTGTGATTTTGAAAGTGTATAAAGGTTATTTACAAAAATTACCTGGATTCTAGCAGTTGTATTTCCATTGGTTCTCCTTCAGGTTCATTTACCTCTTTCAAAGTAAAGTAAAATTAATGTTTTTTTCTTTTTGTTTTTAAGTAGGAATGGCCCTGTTTTTTTAAAATAATTTTTATTTATATTTCCTATATATTCAAAAATAATTTCTTGGGATTATGTTCAGTAGATATATTAATGATTATTAATAGAGGTAACATTTGAAGTGACCTTGAATTTTATACTCTGTAACTAATTCTCTATCATAATATCTTAATTTGCTAAAAAAAAAAAACAATTAAGTTTCTCTATGGATTTCACCTTGATGAACCCATTTTATGCTTTCCCCATTCTGTCTTCATTGTTGACAATTTCCACATCCTCTGGCATCCAACATTCCGCAGTTCCCTCATGCTGCCCATAGGTGTGCTCCAGTCTCATTGAGTTACTTTTGCTCATATTTCCTTATCTCTTTTTACCCTATCACATTACTGAAGGGTTCTCCTCTCTGACACAACAATGAAAATTAAAGGATCTGGGGCATAGGTTGGGAAAACTGAATGGCACACACAGAAGGGATTAGGGAACATAAGGGAAAAGCTTACTCCTGGAAGAGGGACAGAAACTTGTTAGGGCCATACCCCTGAGAAAAGAGTCCCTCTCTGTCTTCGCTCTCTTTCCTTTTCTTCTTTGCCCTTCAATCCAAGAGTACCTTTGCTCCACCTCAGAAGGAATAATTAAACTCCAATAAACTGGTTGCTTTTGTTTCTGCTGATAATTATTCTTATACAGTCTAATAATCTATTTCTCCAATATTCCTCAAGGTATTTCCTCAAGACATTTTCTAACCTAAGATTTCTGGAGCAAATTGATTATATGTTTAATCAGTTATCATATGTAATCATTCTCATATCTCTGACTTCTGGAATTTCTCATAGCTTATGTACATGCTAGTTGTGGTAAATAGTAAGGCTCTCTATTTATCCACAAACAGCACCCAAAGAAATTTAAATGAATAAAGCCCCCAAAAGACAAATTGCATGATAAATGATAAATTTATATTTATCATTGCTTTCCACATGAAGTCCAAATTTTCATTTCAGCCTCTTATACTTCATGATTATTTCCCATCTATATGGAAAAAAAGTAAAGTTTTTTTTTTCTAAAAGGAGAACAGAGTAAAGGAAATAAAAGGAGTAAGAATGTGTCACTAGAAATTTATAAAGACATCACTGTTGAGAAGATGAATAGTCAGGAACCAGGCAGTCTATTAATAAGAATCTACTGAACACTTACTCTTTGCCCAGAACTAAGATAAAAGCACTGAACAATGTTTTACTTTTATTTTAAATTTAAAAGGAAATGAAACACATGTAGAAGTAAGAGAGATGAAGGTCTCTCTTCATAGTGGC
The DNA here is from genome assembly GCA_028646485.1 of Cryptoprocta ferox. Lineage (NCBI taxonomy): Eukaryota > Metazoa > Chordata > Mammalia > Carnivora > Eupleridae > Cryptoprocta > Cryptoprocta ferox. Next base: position 85,506,612 of record CM053577.1, on the reverse strand, counting down.
TTAGAGAAGTCCAAAAGTAGAGGCAAGCCAAGTCAAAATGTGTGAGATATCGAAAGACTTCAGTCATGAAGAGTCTCGTAGCTTGAATTTGGACCTGAAATCTGTCTTGATTATCAATCTCCATAATCCTGGGATAGGGAAATGTTTGAAAGGTAAACAACTGTTGGTGGAGATGTACTCTGGAAAGATCAACAATGTAACTCAATTACATCGTTGTGATTCAATAAAAATCAATAACTGATAAATTACCATGGTAATGAAAAATTTATTAACACAAATTAAATAAATTTGCAAGCATGTAGTGATGGCCTACTAAATTTAAAACTTTGTAGGATGTTTTAGGAGGGACAAGTTGGGAATCAAAGGTGTGATTCTCTAATCTGCTTAGTGAAAACTGAAAATTTGAGATTATAAAAGCAATTATAAGATGAAATTGCAACAATAAATTAACACCCAGAAACAAGAACAACAATAAGAAGAATTAACATCACAGGTAACTTCAGTCCCCCTAGGCATTGATACTTTTGTTTAGAAACTGTGTTTCAAATATTTTTTTAAGTATTCTTTTAATGTTTTCACTACTTGCTTTATTATAAAATATTTCATTTGTCTGTGCATTATGGTCAACCAGGGTATCTGCTCTTTGGCCCTGTGTCCATTTTACCAAGGGCAAGGAGCTTGAATGATCTGTCTAGAGTTTGCCATATTGAGTCTGTTTCTACCTTGAGCTCTTTGGGCAGCAAGTACACTGTAGAGCCTCTGCCCTGCTATCTCTTCCTCTGACCTCTCCAGTGTCATGTGTGAATGTGCAGAGAGGAGGAGCAAATGTGGGAGAGCTCCTCATCCTTCATGTTCTCACCCATGTGGTGGAAGATATGGGCCTCTCCAAGCCTCAGGGAAGTGGGTTACTTATGTTGTTGGCTCAGCCTTCTAACTCTGTCTTGATACCTGTCCTGGTGCTAAAATCCTGCAAAGATGTTTATATTTAGAATATATGTGTCCTGAAATAATTTATAGTTAAATTATATACATTTTAGAGTTCACGGATGCCATTTAGGTGATACACAGACTCACAAAAACTTACAGATAGTTTGAAATGTCCTGCTCTAGGTCATGTTTTGAGAACTTACATTATTATTCTTCTTAAACCTTAACTATTGAATTTACTACACAGAGTTCTCTTTTTAATAGCTACTGTTTACTGATAGGTTTGGTATGTCAGAAGTTTAATAGTTTTTTCCTCTCTGAAACTGCCTAATATTGGTACTATTACTCCATTTATAAAGTTCGAAGAAACCGAGGTTCATTAAGGTTATTAAGTAAAATTACAAAACCATTTAAGGAGGTAGGAGCACCTGGGTAGCTCAGTCATTTGTGCATTTGACTCTTGATTTTGGCTCAAGTCATGATCCCAGGGTCGTGGGATTGAGCCCCAAGTCAGGCTCTTCCCTGAGCATGGAGTCTGCTTAAGATTCTCTCTCTCCCCTGCTTGCTATCTCTCAATCTCTCTCTCTCTCTATCTCTCGAAAAAGTAAGTTTATACCCAAATCTCTTCAATCTAAATTATTCCTCATACCACTGAAAGAAAACAATATGAAACAAAACAAAATAGTATTTAGGGATTTTGTCTACATTGTCAGAATTCACAACTTATACTTCTATATTAATACATGAAAAGAATAGAGAATATAGGAAATGAGAATGTGAAGCTAAGCTATTTACACATAGTAAGGATATCCATGTTTAAGAAATTGAACTGTTGGCGCCTGGGTGGCTCAGTTGGTTAAACGTCCAACTTCGGCTCAGATCATGATCTCACAGTCTGTGGGTTCAAGCCCCACGTCGGGCTCTGTGCTGGCAGCTCAGAGCCTGGAGCCTGCTTCAGATTCTCTCTCCCTCTCTTTCTCTGCCCCTCCCCTGCTCACTCTCTTTCTGTCTCTCAAAATAAAATAAAAACATAAAAAATTTTAATAAAAAAGAAATTGAACTAACTGAAAGACATTTAATATTTCCTCCTTAAGGGATGATATTTTTGTGATTTTGGATAAAATGATCATCCATGAATCAAACATAAAACCTTAAAGTCATGAAGGCTAGTTTGCATGTGCATTTAACCCTTCCGTACTTTATGGGGTAGTATCTGTCACTTCAGAATAGTTACACCTCTTGGGGAAGAAATTTTTCTTTTTTTTTAATGTTTATTTAATTGGAGAGGAAAAGAGAATGAGGGAGAGTCGGGGCAGGCTGGGGGAGGTGGTGCAGAGAAAATGGGGAACAGAGGATCCAAAGGAAGTAGGCTATGCCCTAACAGCATAGAGCTCAATGGGGGGCTTGAACTCAGGAACCATGAGTTCAAGACCTGAGCAGAAGTCACACACTAAACCAACAGTCACCTGGGTACCCTGAGAAGAATTTTTTCTGATTCAACCAAATGACTGTTGCTTATGTGACTTGGTTTCCTTAATTAAATTAATGATTTTTTTCCAGAGGAAAGGAAAGAGGCAAATGGTATTTAGAGCCCATGTTTAACCTACATTTGACCTTAAATTCTATTTCCAAGGAAATTGGACTTTGGCTCCAAACCCATAAAAATTCAGCCACATATAGCATAAAATATACCCAATTTTAATCAATGTAAATTACACTGGTAGAAGAGAAGTGGATATGCAACCAACAGCGATATAATTTTTCAGAAAGATACTCTTTGAATAAATTCTTACAGTCAAGATTTAATGAATGAGATTCCAATGCACTTTTCAAATGAGAAAGTTGAATGATTTATTAATTTTATAACTTTTATGTTTTATTTAATTGGATAACAGACCTTTTATTTTAATTTCATCTGTCCTTGGAAACTTCTGGGGATATTACTATCTTTGCCTACTTTAAGCATGTGAACAAATTTTTATATCAAGAAAAGAAAACAGTATTAAAACTTAATTTTCAAGGTACTAGTTCTTAAAATATATATGATCATGATAGAAAGAGAAATTGTAAACATAACAAAATTTAACCTTTGACAATGTTAGCACTTGCTAATATTGAAACATAGTCATTGTTTTATCATTATCAGTGTGTCATTCTTCATTCCTAATATTGCCTGAATTAATAATAAAAATGTAAATGTCATAACTCTAGTTTAGTATAAAATACTGAAAATAATGATGCCTTTATTAGGCTCAGTTATGATGCACTATCCTAGTAATAGAATTTCCTAAAGGGAGAGAAAAGTCTCTCCCACCTAATGAACAGTCTGCAAATGAAAAGCTGCTTCTCATATTTTCCTTTGGCACAATCACTATAACCACTTTCTATTACAATCAGAACTATATCAGAGTCCTGTTAATCTCTTGATTCTGCTTTTTCCAGTGTGTATTGCATTCATCCTCATCATATCAGCCCTTCAGCATTCAGGGAGAACTAATTCTAATGCCTAGTTCCTGCCATCTCAGAGAAAACAGTCTACAGCTTTTTTTCTCACATGCTAATCTAATTAAATTTACTGTAGAAAATGAAAGTGACATATGTAGCAGAACACAGAGGTGTTCACATAGCAGTTTTCAGGTGGATAACAACAGTGATTAAAGTGCTGCATTGTTTATTTACTCATTAGAAAGCAGCCAGTTTCAACTCAATGTAAAGCAAAGATAGAATTTTTGTGTAAATTATTCTTATGAGAGTTGTGTACCATTCAATAATGAGCTATGGAAGGAACAACTAAAACAATCCAGCTGCAAATTAAATAATTCTATTATCTTGTACAGTGGCTGGGGCAAGACCAAATGCTAATTTGATCTAAACAAGAAGGTGCTTTGTCATGAATCTCTCATTATATGTGCATGCCCTTGTGTTTTCCCACTCTCTGGGATGACAGCATTATGCCCTTTGTATTTGATTTATTTTAAACAACACCAAATCTCTCTGATCTTAGTCAGTGTATAAAGAAGTTCCAATACAGGAGAGGCTCTGTTTATATGTTATCTGCCCTCCTAAAGGAGATAGATACATATTTTCCTATTTTTCTCTTTTCCTTTCCATTTAATCTAAACTTACGATGGTAGACCAAATAAACCAAGTAATTAACAATGCACCAATTGTCTAGCAACCAGGAAGGTTAAAATTCACATTAGCTAGGCTTTTCCAAAATATATTAGGGAGAAGATAAGCACATTCCTGGTGTATGAATCCGCATCTACATACCAGGTACCTTGGGGATGTCCAATAAATATTTATTGGTAACAATGAATAAAGCAGTTTAGCTATCCAAAGAAGAGGAAGCGAGCAAGAATGGTGTGTGTAACCGTACTATCAAGTTACTGGGTCATCAATCTCTTTTTACAATATGTTAGTAAATTTTCATAGTCCCATTTCAAACTTCCTTTTGGATATGACAGAATACTGGCATTCAAACATTATACTTTTATTGCCAAGCTACCACCTCTAGTCTTTGTACCTTTTTCTGGCTTAATTCTTGCTGACAATATTTGAATATGAATTTGAAGTAAGTAGAAACTCTTTATAATGAAAGCATATACTACCTTGTGACAAACCAACTTTAGACAAAATTTACATAAAGACACTCACTCCCATAAAAGCAGTATTTGGATTGCCTTACTTATGCACATTAGTTCATTAAAATCGATGCTACTCTAACTATTCTTGTGGTGATGTGTCGTTGGTATGCTTGTCATAGAAAAGCTTAAAAAAAGCAGATGAAATTACAGACTAGAGGTCCATCTTCAAAGGAAGGGATGCATATTCATCTTGAATAATCTAAGTGATGTTCCCATTGCATTAGTATGTGTTGATGATAAACTCTTGTGTTGCATTTCAATATTTCTCTTCCTCTTCATTAATCATTTAATCAAGCAGTAGCTGTTTCTCCTCTGTGTGCAGATACTGTACTGGGCTTTCTTGGGATATGAAGTAACAGAACATCCAGTGTCTACTTTCTGAGCTAAGGAGATTTAGCTGTTTAAACTGGAAAAAGTAGTATCATTACCAGGTGTCACATAATAGAAATAAGATAAAGAGCAGAGGCTGTATCATTTGAATAAATGCTCAGGAGAATTGGAAGCAGAAGGAGCAAACCAGAAACTTAAGACAAAGTTGTCTTATAATGCTTTTAGGTAGGTTTGAGGAAACACTGGTAGCAAAAAATGTTGAGAGTGTGAAGTGGGCAAAATTCAATAGCTTTCTTCTTATGTCACTTGTTTCGTTTTTCTCTGCTGTTCATCAAAATTCACAGGCAATCCAGGTGTAGCCAAGATGCCTTGACAAGATTTCTGAGGGAGAGTGACTTTGATAATCAAGTTCAAGAGTATTTCAAGCCTGGAAATCATTCAACAGAAATGCTACTAGTGCAGCTACTCTTTATTTAGCTGCCTGCAGTGTCTCTAGCACCTATCCAGGGTCTCCTTGGGCTCCCTGTTAATCAGCAATTCTGAACAATGCCTTTGGTCTTTTTCTCCCAAGGGTAAGGATGTGGCTGTGGTGTTTTTGAAATAGAGACAGAAAAAATGTGGAGATTGTATTCACAGTGTGCCCCCAGGACTTCAAGGTTACAGGTGTATTTCAGTGGATTCTCTGTCTATTGCCCTGTGAGCTACTCATAATGATCAAGCATGAAAATATCTTGACTGGCACCTGCCTGGAGCTTCACTTAATGGATAGCTTCAGTGTTCAAATGCCTGGATCACATGAAAATGTGTACTTTGGGTGAAAATTTTCTGAGGATTTCTTTTATTTCTTTTTCTTCCAAATTCATTGATGGAAAAAAAATAGTTGGGAGTAAGAATGTAAAATGAAAAAGAGAATTGTAAAAGTGAAGGAGGAGGGGGGAAAAAAACTCAGGAAATATGCCATGTTTATGTAAATTAGAGGATGTTCCAGGCTCGACTGGTATTGTGAGTGAGAAACTATTTTGCTAAAACAGTTAAAAAGAATGCATATTCCACAAAAAAACCCTTTACACAGGCAAACAAACCTAAATACCAATAAACTCTAATTGAATGAGAATAAGAATAAGTAGATTAACCTTTAAAGAAAATTGCTTTACATTCATTATAACTTTGCTAATGTAAATTCTTCATGATTAACTGTAAGTCAGTTAATGGCTCATCATAAAAGCAAAAACATCTGTTTGGGTATCTCTTTAAATGACAAAATTATTCAATTTTTATTGTAGAAAATTTGGAAAAATATAACCAAAATGTCAATAATTCCATCATTCCACAATAATTAATTTGTACGATTGTTATATTTCTTTTATATGTATATACAAATACAGAATGACTATGCTGTGATGTGTGTGTAAAATTATATGGTCTCTATTTTAATGTTTTCAAATTTCAGCCCATTAAGCATCAAGAGCTCATTACATGTTCAAAATATTTCCTCTCTCACATTTATATGTGTCACACATATGAGACTTTTAGTTTTGTTTATAATATTTTTTGACATTCAAACATTTAAAAATTCTTGTGCCACTTAGTTTATCAATATATTCCTTAGTCTTGTCTTCTTTTGCACTTCTATTATATTTTTGATTATTGTTTCTGCCATATCAGTTTAGGTATATGAAACCTCTTTAAAAATATCTTTTCGAATTACACCATACATTTCTCATATTGCTCTCATTTCATTACTCTCAATTACATTTTTGGAGACGGTCTTAACTAGTCATTTGATTTTTTAGAATCAAGTCTTGCTCTTTTTACCTCCAGTTATAGACTCAAATATCTCTGTAGTCTTATTAAATCATTTCTTGTATCATATACCTCTCTTTCAATCTCAGTCCCTTTTCTTGTGATTTATAGTTATTATTTTTCAATTTACTTGAAAATGCAACACAACTCTGTCATTATCTTCTTAGGCTTGAGTAGACTGCTTTTAGAGATATACCCTTTTTCAGAAATACATAGGTATTATTCTTATCTTCTTGTTTCACAGTAGTCATGTAGATACCAAGATAATTATTATTATTTTTTTGGTTATACACTGATCAATTAAGACATATTTCAATGTATTTTCCAACATAGAGGACGCCATATTATTTGTAAGTCACATTCACTTGGGAGATAGTTGAGATCTTTCAGATATTCAGGTATTAACGTGTCTAGGACAAGTGAAAGTACACATTTCTTAGCCAGGAGAAAAATCACAAGAAAATTGTCCTTAATCTAACTTGATAAACCATATTGCAAGTGGTCATTTCTCCAAGAGTTCAGTATAAGTGAAAGATGAGAGAAGCTCTGAGTTTTAAATTGATGTTGCTTACAGCCTATTTAACATTTCCCAGAAATATTTGGGGTGCATACTAACTGGTATAATAGGTCACACCCTGTTCCTAAGGCATCCAGGAAAAGTGAGATAACAAAAAGAATTTTAACAATTAAATATAAATTAGAAATTACAACACAGGTGAATTTTGAAAAGCAACACCAAGGCTCCTATTAAAAAAACAAGGGTTTACAAACTTACAGTAGAAAAAAAAAGTCTTGCCTGAGAAGTCTTTTTTTTTAACTATCATTAACATTGATGGGGAGTGGGGAGACCAACCAATATATCTCTTCAACACTTTTTCATCACTTTGCCAAATTATTTCACCAAAAAAGTCATAGGCATTAAACTTGATAATAATTATTCAAGATATTTAAAGATTTTTTTAAAATGTTTACTTATTTATTTTGATGAAGAAACAGAGAAAGAGAGCAAGTGCAAGTAGGGGTGAGGCAGAGAGGAGAGAGAGAATCCTAAGCAGGCTCTGCACTGACAGCAGGGCTCAATCGCATGTACCATGAGATCATAACCTGAGCTGAAATCAGGTGTCAGATACTCAACCTACTGAGCTACCCAGGCACCCCAATTATCCAAGATATTTTCAAAACATGGAGGCTGTCACTTGATAAATAACTGATATTGCTACTATTAGAGACATTCTTGTTTGATCTACATATTTTCATCATTTAAGTGAAGCAGACTGCTTAAATGTTGCAGGTTGATTCAATATTTTAATTCACTGAAGCTATGCTCAAGAACTTAAAAACCAAAGCATAACTCACTTTTACATGAGTCTCTGGCTTTATGGGTAACTCTTCCAATTTAATAAGTGTGATTCTCACCTAATGCACAGTTTTGGGTATTCGTATATGCCAATTGGAATCATTCTGATATTTAAAATATTAGGAAAGCCCCATTAAAAATATACATATATCCCTAAATTACTTTATTACATATTTCAGCCCACACATGTATATGACTAAGGCAAAAGTGTGTCTATCACCAAATCAAAAGCAAACCAAATTAAAACAATGTGATATCACAACACACTTATTAGGCCAAACCCTAACACAATGATAGAACGAAATGCTGGTGAGGATATGGAACAACAAGGACTCATATTTACTGCTGTTGGTAATAAAAAAAAATGGTACAGTGGCATTGGAAGATAACTTTGTAGTTTCTCACAAAACTAAGCCTACTCTTACTATCCAATCCAGTAATTGTACCATTTGGTACCTTCCCAAAGAAGTTGAAAACTCATGCCTACACAACTACTTGGATACCTCTGTTTATAGCAGCATTTCTCATAATTTTCAAAACTTGGAAGCAACCAAATTGTCCTTAGGTAGGTGAATGAATGGATAAGTAAACTGTGGTACATCCAGACAATGGAATAATATTCAGCACCAAAAAGAAATGAGCTGTTCAAGGCATTAAAGACATGGAGGACAAATTGGACAACCTATTGGACAAGAAATTTGATAACCAAAGCTATGGTAATCAAAACAGTATAGAATTGTCATAAAAACAGACACATTGGTCAATGGAACAGAATAGAGAACTCGGAAGTATACCCTCACATTAGTGATCAATTTGAAAGTGAGAGTATGCATTGAGCAAAGAACAGTTTTTCAATAAATGGTGTTGATAAAACTGGATCTCTATTTTACATTATACACAAAAATAAACTAAAAAGGAGTGAAAACTTGAATGTAAGGCCTGAAACTAAACTCCTGTAAGAGAATAGGTGGTAACCAACTTGACATTAGTTTGAGAAATGTTTTTTTTTGGAGATGACTCCAAAGATAAGGAAAACAAAAGCTATATAAACAGGTAGGGTTACAGCAAACTAAAAAGCCTCTGCACAGTGAAGGAAACCATCAACAAAATGAAAAAGCAATCAACTGAATTAGAGAAAATATGTGCAAAACATATATTGAATAAAGGGTTAAGGTCCAAAATACACAAAGAACTTACACAACTCGGTGACAACAACAATAACAAAAACAAAATGAGCAGAATATCTGAATAAAAGTTTTTTTCAAAGAAGACACACAGATGACCAATAGACACATAAAAATATGCTCAACATCACTTGCATCACAGGGAAATGCAAATCAAAAACACAGTGAGATGTCACTTCACATCAGTCAGAATGGCTAGTATCAAAAAGACAAGAAATAACAAGGGTTGATGAGGATGTAGAGAAAAGGAACCCCTCATGCACTCTTGGTGAGAATGTAAGTTGATGCAACTCCTATGGGAAACAGTATAGAGTTTCCTCAACAAATTTTAAAAAAGAATCATTGTATGATCCAGCAATTCCACTAGTAGGTATTTTTCCAAAGAAAATGAAAAGATTAATTTGAAAAAAAATATATATGTACCCCTATGTTCATTCTAGCATTATTTAAAATAGCCAGGATATGGAAACAACCTATGTGTCCATCAATGGATAAATAGGTAAAGATAAAGAAAATGTATACACACACACACACAATGGAATGCTAATCAGCTATTAAAAAGAGAAAATCCTGCCATTTGTGATAATATAGATGGACCTTGAGGGTATTATGCTAAGTGAAATGAGAGTAAGACAAATACCACATGATTTCATTTATATATAGAATTTAAAAACAAAACAAAGAAAAATAAAACCAAACCCATAATCACAGACACAGAGTAAAGACTGATGGTTTCCAATGGAAAAAAATTTGGGTTGGAGGTGAATGGGTGAAGGGATCAAGAAATACAAACTTCCAGTTATGAAATAAATAAGTCATGGGGACATAATCTACAGCACAGAGAATATAGTTAATATTGCCTTACCATAATTTTATATGGTGACAGAAGGTAACCAGATTTACTGTGGAAATTATCTCACAATGTATAAGTGTATACAAATGTTGAATCAATATGTTGTATACCTGAAGCTAATAAGATATTGTATATCAATTACACCTAATAATAAAAAAGGGTAGATAAACAATAAATCCAAATTATTCTAAGGACATGCAATCCTAATTCATGTTTCTTATTCCATGTCTTAAAGCTTTCTCATAATAAAAATTGTCATGGAGAAGAGAGATTATGCATTGTTGAACCCTTATTAGGGTTCAAACTACCTGAGATAATACTTATAGATAGGTATAAATATGTTATTTCTTCTTATGCTCCTAAATATTTGACCTTCTTTAAAAATTCACGTCTTTCTGTCAGACTGTGCAGTTCTAGCTGAGGCCCTCCTGTGTAGAACATGTCAAAATCCTTTGAGCTAATAACTGCATCTGGCTTGATAAACAGAGTTTTGTTTTCTCAGTGACTATTATGCATTTGCCCAAGTTTGGTTTTTTTTAAAGAAGTGTCCAAAGCTTACTATTAAAAAAAAAAAAAGCAAATTCACTTTCATACATCAAAATGGTTTTAAAAGCACATCTGTATTCACATATTCTTTGTGTTGAAGGCTTAAAATCCTTTACACATATAGCTAAGTACACAAAGATAATAGCATATGGAAGGAACATTGGTCTTTCAAGTATTGTGTTTCTCATCTGATTAGTTAGCAATTTGTACAATTACACCTAAATGGATGCAATGCTGATATCACTGCTTATTTTATTATAGCAGTAAAATAGGTACAGTGCTATCTACCCTGCCTGTTTATAATATTACTCATAAACAATTTTGTGTATTCTCTATTTCAATTTCCCAGCTTGATTAGCTAACAATCTGCACTAAAACATTCAAGGTAAAATGGAAAGCTAATTGCGTAGAGATTTTTAAGCTCATTTGCACACACCAGGATTTATTAGTGCCAATGAAGGTAAAAACCAGGAAGACTTCTATCGTATCCTCACTAATTCCTCCTGCTAATTCGAAACATCCACAGAGAACCTAAATGGGACAGAACATAGAAATAGCAATTCTTTTTAAGAACAGTGTTTGGAGAGAAGAAAATGTTCCCTAGGTCTATGTATAGGTCATGAATTGTCTTTTTTCTGGATTATTGCCTGAATTTTAGAATGCTACACCAAATGATATAGAAAAAGATAAAGCTTCTTTATATTAAGGACTGATTTCCATTCATTGCAATCTCTTTCTATTAGATTTCTCTCCCTTACTCCTACTAGCTGAATAATACCAATTATAAGATATCAAAAAAAGGAACCCATGTGATAAAAGTCTCAAAATATATAACATAGGGTATTAGCATAAAAATCCACTATCCTAGAGTGGAAAATAGAAAAGTTGAATGTGAAATTTCTTTAAATAAGGTAAACTAGGCCAAAACTGAAAGTTTTAAACTTTGAATGTATCTTTAAAAAATGACTGTAAAATATATGTTTTAGCACAAATTACTATTGGTTTACAATATTTTAAAGCTAGCTATTTATGGACTTATAGGTTAATAAATTCAAAGTACATTTAAAATGATAAAAAAAAAAGATAAACATTATCTGGTAGATATTCCATAAAAAGAAGTCTGAAACTTTTGTCAATCATCTATTTAAAAGAAGAAAATAAACAAAAATTGTCTATGTTCACTCCTAGCCTGGAATGAAATTCATAATTTTATTGCTTTCAAAATGAAGCATTTCTATCAGGATGTTGGGACTTAGGATATGCTTTATTTACCAGGCCTGTTTGGGTAGGAACAACTATGTCATTTTTGTCCTCACCACTTGCCCTTACAAACCCTCCCTCTGTATTAATTTTTCTCTGCCCTGGATGAAATCCCAGTCATACATCATTTTTGAGAAGTAAATAAATTGTCTCCTCTTTTGGATATATTAAAGAATATTCACTCCAGTGTAGTGTCACATCTGCAGACTTTCCTCCAATTTGATGCTTCTCTGCCCTGCGGCAGCCCATTTTAGTCTCATATACCTGTGGGTGGATTGGGTGCTGTAGCCCTTCTCCTTTCTCATTCAATCTCTTCCTCCATCAACAATGGCAATATTGGCTCCTCCAGTGGTTTTTTCTGGGTGTGGAGATCCCACTCTTTGTCTCCAGCACTGGGGGAGGAAGGGATGTTTCTCTGATGACCTTTTCAACTATTCCTATTTAACAGTTCTTTTGAAGCAAACCATGCCTCCTCTGACCCCTGTGATTTCTTCTCTGCTATCTGGTTTCTGAAGTTCCCCTCTGGTGAACTCACCTGTCCCTTCTACTGTCCTTGGGCAGAATTCCATTCAATGTCGCCTGGCCTGGTGCAGCTGCCTTCTCTGGGAACACATCATGCTTATATTGCATATGAATGCAAGCAGGCACTGCATTTTACTCTGAAAGTAAAGCCATTCACAAACAGCCATTGTTACTTCCCTATGTCAGGGTGACTTGTTAACCACTGGCTCTAGACTTCCAGTTTTCCAAGATGTTTCAGATACTGGTCCCTCTCACTTCAGGGATCAAGTTCTCCAGGTGGTCCTCTTGGACTCTTGAAGTAAGAATTATTCACCTACCCGTCATGTGAAAGTTTAGAAACTGAACCTAAAAATATCTTACTCCAAATAAAGCACTATTCTTGGCTTTTCAACTGCTTAATTAACACTTTGCCTTATTTTATATAGACACAAGGTCATTCATGGGTTAATGCTGACTAAATTAACTTCACAACCTTCTATTAAGACCAGCCTATATATTCTAGTGTGTAACATCAGGATGCAGGTACCTGGTTCCTACTGTATTTTTCTTTGGAAACATAGCTATAAGCATATTGAAAAGGTTACATTGTTGCATTATCTCTTCCCCCTCACACACACACACACACACACACACACTCTCTCTCTCTCTCTCACAAAGTAGACCTGATTTGTTAACAACTAGATTTTTATGCATTTGTAAGCTTTTACACAAAGGCAATAGCAGCAGAATTGCCACCTACAATCATTGATTTATAATTCTATATTTTTAAAAGATTTTGCAACTTATCTTATATTTTTTTATAAGTTTGTATTCTTCTGCATTTTTTTGGTCTTAAAGTGCATAAAACCCAGCATCTCTTCATTTATTGTAACACAATCACACATAAAATATGCCAATTTAAAATATAAAACACAAACTGTTCATATATTAGCATATGGCACAATTGTTCTCTCTGGACAGTTACTAAAAGTCTAGCATTAGAACTGAGGTTAGATTGTGAAGGTATTAGATGGTATTACATATATGTACATAGAATGCACAATCTCTTTTCTGAGAATCACCCCTTCTTAACCTCCTGTGACTCTCCAAATAAGTCATCTCCAAGAAATGAAGGGTTTAATGGGATATGAAGCCTTGCTTCACTAAATACTGCACAAGCTAAAGTTCACAATACTACATTCACAGCCATATTTGGCTTAAGTTCAAGTACTACTGGGCCTGGATCTAAATCTTGGGAATAATGCTCAAGCATACTTTTGGGGCTGGGGAACAGGGAGAGACAAAATGATAGACACATATAGAGAAGGGGGGAGAGAGAATGCATTAGTTAGCATTAGATGGGTTATTCTATCATAACAAATATCCATACAATCTCAGTGACTTAATGTGTGCATCAGCAGGTGGATTTTGCTCATTGTCAATACTCAGAGACTCGAGGCAGGAAAAACAGAATGTAGCCACTTGCGTACTGTACCCTAAGTTTCTCCAGAAAGCAACACACACTACTTAGAACTGTATTAGCTAAAGCAAATTAGGTATCTAGTCTTAACTTCAAAGGGAACAGAATAAAACTAGTCTACCTGTGTCTAGATGGAGAAGAGAATCAGAATATTTGGAAACATCCCTAATGACCTCCATAAGTTCATTAACTCAAATAGCTGTAAGGATCAAAAGAGATAGACAAATGGGGGCATGCTTTTAAAGAATAGTAAATGCATTCATTTTCAGAGCATGGTATATAATGCAGTGGTCCTCAAAGCATGTCAGTGGGCCCCTAATTGTCTCCAAAACCCAAAACAATTTTTGTAAGAATACCAGTATCTTATTTGACTTTTTCACTCCATTCTTTAATGAGTTTACAGGGGAAATTTCCTGAAGTTTACATGACATGTCACATGGCAATAGACTGAATCCAGCCTCTCTCTGTTGAACCAGAAATTAAAGACATTTACAAAAATCTATAAAATGCCACTCTTCTCAATAAATCTTTTGTCTTCAAAATATAGTTACTTTCCATGGTAATACATTATTATTTTAACGTATAATGGCTTTATCATTATTATTTTAAATAAATTAATAAATACCTGACCTAAGGGTTGAAGCTCCCCATGGGCTCGGCTGGACCTTTGTTCTTGCTCTATGACAGTTAAATTTCTTCCTCTGCCCAAACTTCCTTCCTTCAGTCTTCCATGGGTATCTTTAAGAACACTTCTCAAAAGTTCTGCATGCAGACACTCCCAGACACTCCATTTAAAATAGCGGGTGCAAGGAGTGATTCAATGAAATGGACTCTAAAATTGGATTGCAGAGTTCAGTCACCCACTGCCCAGTGGGCATCAAGGGTCCTAACACTGGTGCAAAGTGAACACTGATAACACCTGTGAAGCAGTATTAGTGCATTTGTTAACACTTACACTAGTGGTGAATGGGAATAGGATACCAAGAGTGCACTGATGGATGCTGTGTGCCAGGCATTTCAGGAGGGTAGGGTAAATAATAATTTGAGAATTAGAGAATTAAATGGCTTTTTCTGGAGATAATGATTTGGAGAAAGACAATAAAAGACTAATAGTGATTAATCACCAACTAACTATCAAGGAGGAAAACAAGTGGACCTTGGGGCATACAAAGAGAGTCAAAACTTTCGATACTTAGAGAGGGAAACCAGAATAAGTCGATGATCAACCCAGAATGTAATCATAAGAGTAGCAGAGCCTGGGAAGAGGTTGAATTTTAAACTCTGGAGGCTCCTACCCCAATGTCAGGCCCCTGTAGGGAAGAAGTGGGATCTGGCGATATTATGAAATTAAAAACCTTGAAACCTGATTCTTCTGAACTTTCTTATAGTAACGCAATTGTAGCTGTTGTGCTAAATGTAATATCTTTACTAGAGCAAATTAACATTATCTCAGGAACATGCCATGTGACCGCTGGTCTGACAGAAATATTCTTTTATATTCCTATCAAAAAGGGAATTAAAAGCATTTTATATGAATCCAGAATGGATTATGTGAACATTTGTGGTTTTGCTAAATTAACTCTCCTACCCTTGTCATAATATAGTCCCTAGGGACCCAGACGATCTGGACATTTCACAAAATATCATATTGGTCCATTGTACAGATAGAAACTGGAATGACTGAGGAAAAAGTTGTATAAGCCATAAAAAAAAAAAAAGAAGACAAATTGGAGTTCATCAAAATTAAAAATGTCTACTCTTTAAATGTTGATGGGGTGCCTGGGTGGCTCAGTCGGTTGAGCGTACGGCTTCGGCTCAGGTCATGATCTCGTGGTTAGTGGGTTCGAGCCCTGCATCAGGCTCTGTGCTGACAGCTGGCTCAGAGCCTGGAGCCTGTCTTCAGAATCTGTGTCTCCCTCTCTCTCTGACCCTCCCCTGCTCACACTGTCTCTCCCTCTCTCTAAAAAATAAATAAAACATTTAAAAAAATTTAAATGTTGATGTTAACAAAATGAAAAGATAAGCTGCTAACTGTGAGAAGGTATTGGCAAATCATATATCTAATAAAGAATGTATATCTAGAATAAAAAATTATCAAAATTAATAATAAGAAAATCACTCATTTTAAAAAATGGACAAAAATTTGAACAGACACTTAATCAAAGATGATATAGGGTATGGGGAATAAACACATGAAAAAAATTCACATCATGAGTAATTAGGAAAAACACATGAAAATCACAAGATACCACTACACACCAGTTATCATCCACAGGCTTATGGATAATGAAAAGTTGGAACACCAACTTTTTTATACTCCCCCAGCCAAGAGCAGAAGAGGTAGGATCAAATTTCATCCTGTCTGACATCACAAAAGTGACTCCTACCCCTACACTATGTAACACACTAGAGAGGACAGAATTGTTCAACAATCTTCTCATGCTTTACACGGAGTTGTTTTGAAACTAGCAACTGTGGCTTTGCATATACACACACATACAAAATCAGTACACTTCACTCCCATCAACATTTTACATTTCATCAGCTCAATAATATTTTTCCCTAGTGGGTCTTTAAGTGCTTTTCAGCATTTATTGGAACCATGTGCTTCATTTAAAATTATATGAAGCAGTATTGCACAGTGGTTAAGAGTTTAAGGAATTAGTTTTCCCAATAAGTTGGACTAGATTGATGTAAGAAGAATCAAAGGACCTGAGATTTCTTTTGTCTTTTCTGGAAGGCCCCACCCCAATCACACGTCCACTTCATCCCTGCCTGGGAATATACTTTATTTCATAAATCATATCACCATATTGGAACATTCAGGAAACAGATTAAGTTATGCTCCATCAGTCTCTCAAAACTGCTAAACTGTTTTATATTTCAGTTTCAATCTAACCCTCCAGATTTTATATTTTAATTTCATTCATACCCTCTTCTGTACACAGTCCTGCAGACTTTCTGATGAGTAGAACATACAATTGCTTTTATATGAACAAAAAAAATGTGACTTGAAACATATCCCTCTGGATTAAATAACCTTAGAGAAATCCAGTATTTGGATGGATAACTACAGGAGTTTAAATATAGACACCTACTACCTGGGAGACATTTGAGCACATTTCTCAATCTCTGTCAATTTTGTTTGCTTACTTCTTAAGTAAGAGTACTAAAACGTATATTTTAGGATATCATGAATTGAATTAATTCAAGATACTGGTTTATAAAACTCTTGTTTTAAAGTGCAAACATTTGTATTTTATGTGCATCAGGGGAAAACATTTCTAGTTTAGAAGACTACTTTTAAAGATTTTATGAATCCTTTTAGAGAACACAGAAAAAGATCAGTCTGAGTCAGTTAAGTATTTGAAAAGATTTAGGATATGCAAATGCAGACTTTTTTTTCTGAATTTAGGAACTGGAGCTAAAACTGAATGGAATTGCTCTACAAAGTGATCCCAGCACCATTAGGTAGGGAAAGGAGCAGTAAGAGAGAAATAGAGAATAAAAATAGGACTAAAGAGCTGGCCTTATTCCAGAAAAGTTGAAACTGTCATTATGAATCATAGCCCCGTAGTAGAGTAGTCAAAAACTTTAAAGAACAAGAGATATGTAATGTGGGATTTTTTTTTTTTTGCTCTTATTAAGATTAGGAAATATGCCTTTCCCCAGTGTTCTTGTATTTTATTTATTTCATTTTATTTCTTTATTTTTTTCATCATGATAAGTATAATCTTTAATCCTCATTACCTCTTTCACCCATCCCCTCACCCACCAACCCCTCTGGTAACCATCAGTTTGTTCTCTATAGTTAAGAGTCTGTTTCATGGTTTCTCTCTCTCTCTCTCTCTCTCTCTCTCTCTCTCTCTCTCTCTCTTTCTAGCTCTTTTTTCTTTTGCTCTTTGCTTCTTAAATTCCACATATGAGTGAGATCATATGGTGTTTCTCTCTTTCTGATTTATTTTGCCTAGCATTATGACTTCTAGCTCCATGTATGTTGTTAAATATGGCAAGAATTCATTTTGTTTTTAATTTGAGACAGGGAGAGAGAGAGAGAGGGAGAGAGAGCTAGCAAGCGGGGCAGAGAGAGAGAGAGAATCCTAACCAGACTCCATGCCTGGTACAGAGCCTGAAATGGGGCTCGCCTCCACAACCCTGAAATCATGACATGAGCCAAAAATCAAGAGTTGGCCACTCAACCGACTGAACCACCAGGCATCCCAAGATTTTATTTTTTATGGCTGGATACTATTCTGTTGTGTATATATGCCACTTCTTTATCCATTCATCTATCCATGGACACTTGGGCTCCTTCCATGTTTGGCTAATGCTGCAGTAAACAGAGGAGTGCACGTATCCCTTTGAATTAGTGTTTTTACATATTTGGGGTAAATACCCAGTAGTACAATTACTAGATCATAGGGTGGATCAGTTTTAACTTTTTGAGGAACCTCCATACTGTCTTCCACAATGGCTGCACCAGTTTGCATTCCCACCAACAGTGAATGACAGTTCCTTTTTCTCCACAACTTCACCAACACTTGTGGTTTCTGGTATGTTTGATGTTAGCGATTCTGACCGGTGTGAGATATTATCTTGCTGTGGTTTTGAGTGGCATTTCCCTGATGATTAGTGATGAACATCTTTTCATATGTCTGTTGGTCATCTGAATGTCTTCTTTGGACAAATGTCTGTGTCTTCTGCCCATTTTTAAATTGGGTTATTTTTTTGGGGGGGTGTTGAGTTGTATCAGGTCTTTATATATTTTGTATACTTACCCTTTACTGGATATGTCATTTGCAAAAATATTCTCCCATTCCATAGGTTTCCTTTTAGTTTTGTTGATTGTTTCCTTTGCCGAGCAAAAACTTTTTTATTTTGATGTAGTCCCAATAGCTTATTTTTGCTTTTATTTCCCTTGCCTCAGGAAACATATCTAGAAAAATGCTGCCATGGCCAATATCAGAGACATTACTGCCTGTGCTGTCTTTTAAATTTTTTATGGTTTCAGGTCTCAGATTTAGGTCCTTAATCCATTTTGAATTTATTTTTGTGTGTTGGATAAGAAAGTGGTCCAGTTTAATTATTTTGCATCTAGTTGACCATTTTTCCCCAACACCATTTGTTGAAGGGGCTTTCTTTTTTCCCTTTTATATTCATTCCTCATTTGTTGAAAATTAATTGACCAGAGTTGTGGGTTCCTTCCTAGGTTTTCTGTTCTCTCCTGTTGATTTATGTGCCTATTTTTGTGCTAGTTCCATACTGTTTTAATTACTATAGTTTGTAATATAACTTAAAATCTGGAATTACAATACTTCCAGTTTTGTTTTCCTTTTTCAAGATTGCTTTGGCTATTCAGTACCTTTGGAGTTCTATAAAAATTTTAGGATTGCTTGTTCTAGTTCTATGAAAAATGTTGTAGTATTTTTACAAGGATTGCACTAAATGTGTAGATTGCTTTGGGTAGTATAGACATTTTAACAATATTTATTCTTCCAATACATGAGTATGGACTGTCTTTCCCTTTGTGTTATCTTCAATTTCTTTCATCAGTGTTTTATAGTTTTAAGAGTACAATTCTTTCATCTCTTTGATTAAATTTATTCCTTGATATTTCATTGGTTTTGATGCAATTGTAAATGGGAGTGTTTTTCTACTTGTTTCTAACTTGTTTTTCTACTGTTTCATTATTGGTGCATAGAAATGCAACGCATTTGTGTACATTGACTTTTCATCCTGAAACTTTACTGAATTCATGTATCAGTTATGGTAGTTTTTCAGTGAGATCTTTCAGGTTTTGTACATATAGTATCATGTCATCTGTAAGTAATGAGTTTTACCTCTTCTTACCAATTTGGATGCCTTTTATTTCCTTATGTTGTCTAATTTCTTAGGCTAGGACTTCCAGTACTATGTTGAATAAAAATGGTAAGAGTGGCCATCCTTGTCTTATTCCTGACCTTATGGGAAAAGCTGTCAGTTTTTATCCATTGAATATGATGTTTCCTGTGAGTTTTTCATATATGGCTTTTATTATGTTGAGGTATATTCCCTATACACCAGTGATCCTATATTTTTAAGTGCAATTAACATTTAGAGGATACAAATGTGGGTAGTTTGGGGACTCACTTATGGGACTGATAAAGAAAAGAATGTTGTCACAGTTAAGGTCAAATTTAAGCTTAAGGTAAAGGAAGAGTAATAAGTCAGAACAAAGAATCACAAACAGGTAGAAAATCAGAGCCGAGAGATACAATGAGAATGAAAACTCTCCAGGTATTTTTTGACATCTTGGGGAAAGAATGTGAAGTGCTACAAGTTGATGTTTAACCCAGCTAATATTTTTGATATTATATGTTAATGAAATATATATTTATAAGATTCATAACTTTTATTTATATCTTCCTGTCTTGATGGGAAGTTTTGTAGAATATATTGATTCCTATTCTCCTTCAGGATAGACAAAACCTTCTGTTGCCATTAGAGTATGGTCCCTTCACATAAAACTCAGTTTTGCTGAAAGCAAGCAGTCTTTGTTCCCTTCCACTTCCAGTGTGTGTTGGTCTTTAAAATTATGCTTTTATTTCTTTGAGTCTCTGCTGGGCTGCAGTTGTTTGATTTGTTCTCAGATGATTTATGTATTTTCCATGTAGAAGTTTTCAGAGGCTAAGATAAATAGGGGTATTTTTATAGTAAAATATGAAAAATAGTTCAAGGCTTGAAAAAGCAAAGCTTATTAGGTTCTCAAAATTAAAATGAATGCTTTCTCTGCTGTGCTATTTTTGCAAGGGACAAAATAAGACATGTGAAGAGAAGGTTTCTGATAAATATTCTAATTTTTGCTTCCTCTCCACAGCACATCAATGTCTAAGACAATATTAAATCATTTGCTATAAGATATTTGGATATTTTAGAAGAGGATATTCCTGAAATTTGTAATCCTCAAACTGAGATACATGAATCTTGGGATACTTAGACTTCATTTCTTTAAGTGCTGGAGATAAATGTGTCAATATGCCAACATAACTAATATACATCGACTTTCTTATGGCATTTCTTCTTCTTGAAGAAAGGTCAGATGTCCATGAATCCACTAATATGTTAATGCATTTTATATAGTTATTATAATTATGTTAAAAACAAATCTTCTCATTGGTTAATTCTGTACTTTGAACAATTGTTGGTTCATGGATTGATATTTTAAAGGTTTAATGGGGCATCTTCCTGCCTATGCTGTGTGGAGAATGCATCTTCACATGACACATACTATTAAAAACCATAGATAAGACCTATTTTCCTAAAACTAATTTTTTAATATATTATAAGATAATAAAGTGTTTCTGATATTTTCAATTTTATCAGTTTTGTAACCATATGTTAATCTGTCATAAAGCTTAAGTTACCCCTAAAGTTCCTGATGTTGATTATGCTCATGAAGATTAATTACTGTTTATGGAGGTTACATGCATGTTTACTTCTGTATATATAAATTATATGCAGCATAAAAATCACAGTTAAAAGAATTCAGGGTAGAGTATTCTTATTTGGAACAAGCTAAAGAAAATGACTAACTCTCATGGGTCAACTATTAATAGCTGAAGTCTTTTGACAAAATGAGCACTGAATGGTGAAGAACTGTTCTGGAAAGGACTGAGGTCAAACATGAGTTGCTGTTGCACATTATTACTCTCAGCAATAGACACGACTTCTAATGTTGGTTCATAACCTGTATGAAGATGATTAAAATAAGAATTCAGGCAATCAGCACCAGTTTTGATGAGGTATACAGGGGCAATGGATAAAAGGGGAAAAGGACAGCTTCATTGTTGGGCCCTGGTGAACATGGATATGAAAGAGGTGAGTAGAAAAACAAAACAAACAAACAAAAAAAAAATAGCTAGTGAAAGTATCTGAATGGAAGCCAGAGATGTTGGAGAAAAACAGAAGTGAATATTTTAAGGAAGTAAATGAATGGGAGATTTTGGAGAAGACAATACAAACACCATGATGGAGAGGGTGATCCACTGAGTGGTGAGGGTAGGAGCCAGAACATAGTGGACTAAGGTATAAATGGAGGGTGATGAAGTGGAAACAGAGCTGATTAATCATTTTTAAGTCTCATCTTAGTACAACAAAGAAGTCACCAAATTGAGAAAATGTCATTTAGGCAAAATTTGTTTTTAATATAGAATGTTGAATACTAAAAATTTTTAAATGTTGAATAGGCTTGATTGAATGCATGTATTTGGGATAAAAATCTAATAAAACAAATGTTTATAATGAAGGAAAACTGTTGATTGATGGAGCAGGGTATTGGAAATGTGGGTAGGATGAAAATCAAAGCCCATGTGCAGGGATTACTGTGCATAGGAGAAGGCATACCACTTCCACTGATAAGGGAAGGAAGTGCAAAAGTGAATAAATGAATGGCTACTCGTTTTGTAAACATCAGGGAAGACAATACAGAAAGCTATTGGTTTTACTGTCTTAATGTGGTAGAAAATAAAGTTGGCCTGAAATTGAGACAGCAGCTTTGTAGGTAGGGAGTTTGAGATTCAAAGTCAGGAGGAATCACTTAAGGCAATTAAGGAAGAATCTGGCTTAGAGATTTTTTCAGAGGATTCACGGGTAGTGTTAAGGTTTCATATGAAATGAGAGAACAGGAATTTATATTGTCTTCAATATGCAATGCTGGGACATTTTCTCCAGGCACACTCAGAGGCTAAGGTGAAGGAGTGGCTAAATCCTGTGGATACATCAGTTCAAAGCAGTTACTGTGGAATAATAATGAAGTAAAAGTATTTAGAATACGGAGAAGGGGATTGCATGTTTCATGGTCGGGTGACAGGTGACAGTATAATTTATCATCCCAATTAGGACTTATTTAAGAGTAAAAAAAGACAACCAAACAGGATGCTAGGAAAACAAGAATAAACTGAATCTGCCTCCAATTAAACCAGGACAAATGGCCATCATGCTCATAGTGATTAAAACTAATTTTTTAAAAGGTTAGGGGTAAATTTCTAGGAAATGGTATAAATATGGTTGAGGTTGGAGAAAAGTTATATTATAAGTGAGAGAATGAAAATCCTGGAAGTGCAGAATGCCATGGCTTTAAAAATGTGCTGTATGGGGCTGCCTGAGTAGCTCAGAGGGTGAAGCACCCAACTCGACCTCAGCTCGCGTCATGATCTCATGGTTTTGAAAGATCGAGCCCCACCTCCTCTTCCATGCTGGGTGTGGACCCTGCTTAAGATTCTCTTTCTCCATCTGCCTTCCTCCCCCATCTCTCTCTCTCTCTCTCTCTCTCTCTCTCTCTCAAGAAAAAAAAATGAAAGAAAAGAAAAAGAAGGCTATAAAAATTTAGCTTTCAGAAGTTTAATGGATTCTGTGACTCTGGTTAATGAAACAATTTAGTAATGCAGGAGTACAGAGGGTGAAAAGTTCATTGGAGTTCAGTAAGTCACAGTGGTCCAAAGTTAAGGTGTGAATGTTTATTTTCCCACACACTCTAAAATCATCCAGGAAGATAGTGGAATTAATGGTGGAGAGAAAGTTTATAAGCCAGAGGCCAGAATCCTCAAGGAATGTGAAGGAATGAGCTTATGGGAGGTCAGTCAGTAACAAGAATGAGGTCTGGGTGACATGAGATTCAATAAAGATAGTTTTATAAGAGGGCACAAGAGGCTTGGTAATAGCTATTAAGAAAATGAATACATTTGTCATTGCTTCATGTCATTAAGTATTTGAATCACCCTTGATCCATGCTCGTCTCCAAACTTTGATTATAATTTTACTTCCAGTGCCTACAGGGAGAGAATTCACTGTTTCTGCTAACAAGATTGTCAAGTTGTACATATCAGTTATAATCCTAATTTTAAATTAATAACTTGGATTTCTTATCCATCTTTGATTTTGATTAACAAGAATTCATCCATAAAGGGCAATCTATGCTTTCTCTGATGGTGAAAACACAATTTGTTGCCTAAAAGAGTCAGACTTTAAACAAGGAAGAATATACTAAGTTAATTGAAAAAACTTGAGGCTTCTTTAACATCATTTATCATGAGATCCTATTTTCTTTTTTCTTTTTCTTTTCATTTTCATTTTTATTTTTTGAGAGGGGGGCAGGGGCAGAAGGGCAGAGGGTAAGAGAGAGAAAGAGGAAAAGAAAGAGAGAGAAAGAGAGAGGAAATCTTAAGCAGGCTTCCTGGACGCTTATCTGACAGAGCTACCCAGGTGTCCCACTGACTATTTTCTATACACAAATTTTAAATATCAGTAGAAGGTAAAACTGAAGGGAAAATGTATTCACATCTTCTTTGCTACCATCATAAATACTTAATATCCTCATTCTTTGTCTCTAGTTTTCATGCACAAAAAAATCATTGCATAAACCTAAGTTTTACATTTTATTCTATTTATCATTGCTGAAAGGAGTAGTTACTAGCATTTATAAAATGTCTTGGTATATCGCTAATAAGTCTTTCACAAGAGAAAATTGGACATCAAAGTATTATTTGCCACTTTCCACTATATATATATATATATATATATAACCACACTGAAATCATAGCTTCTAGTGGGTAGTAGCTTTTTTTGAAAACTTAGAGAATTTTGCTCGCACGCAAACGTCATCACTGAACAACCTGCAAGTAGAGTGAGTTATTATAACTCATTAGCATAACCAAGATTTTAAATTGAACTGATTTTATAAAATTATTGAAACTATAGCATGTTACAGCAGACATAAGGTAACAAAAATACATTTTTAACATTTAGTGAACATATTGTTTAAACAATTGCTGTAGCAATTGTTACATTAATAACATTTAGGTATATAAGTTACATTGATACTTAGTATAGTTACTGAGTAAATTTCCCCCTGGCCCTTCCCTTTTCTCCGGAGGTTGACTTATTCATGAGAATTTTGGCTTTTGTCTTTCTCCTCTTTTCACTCTGAGGTCTCTCTTGGTAGAGTTGAAAATTAATTTAATATTTTCATTTCCCCTTCTGGGAATACTATCAAGCTTCCAAATTTCATCACACTTACGTGGTCCCTCTAAACCCATTTCACAAACCATGGCAATCTGTAAGCTTCTTCAAATGTAGTCAACCACATGATTAATAATTTATAAAGATGGTACTATATAATCTTAAAGATAAAAGTAAGCTAGCTTTAAATTGTACATTCAGCAAATGTTGCTAAACATTCCTTTCAAACACATGGCACAAGTCTGCTAAATATTTTACACATATGAACAGAGAATGTTCTGGGAAGCGTCACCTTCAAGTACTGGGGCGTGGGAAGTTTTATATGAAAATGTTCAGAGCTTCCTTAATCATGGAAAAATACAGAACACAAAACACAGTTCAGGAAGCATAGGTTCAAACCAGTCTGTTCTGTTATGTTAATGAGAAATTGCAGCTGTCTGTTTGCTGATCCTTTAAATTACTAAGCTTATTTTAAAAGAGACCACAACCTTCCTTGTAAAAGCAAGCATGCTGATTTTTCACAGTACAAAACTGTGAAAGAGATGAGAAAGGAGATTTTTGCAAAAATGGTAGTTCCTACAAGGAACCAGTCCACAGGAAAAAGAAAACTTTAAATACATTCTACAATGTAATTTAGCTATGCCTTTTATTTTATTCAACTGCTTTTCCAGCTTCAGACCCTACAAAGCTTTCAGTCTTAATTTTCTCCTGTTACCTTTAATCTTTTTTTTCCTTCAAACTCTGAATGCCTCTATCTCAGACTTAAAAGATATGCTATGTATGAATAAGCAAAGCAATGTGAATTTTATTATTTCTTTTGTAAATTGTGTTAATTAGTGGTTCCTAAAATATAATATATCTGGGCAATGCAAATTCTAGGTACCGTGCCAGGGATAATGAGTCAGAAAGTCTGGGTGTGGGCCCCAGAAATCTATACTTTAACCAGCCTTCCAGGTGATTCTGATGTTTGCTAAAGTTGAAAAACAACTGTGTGAAGGAATATAAATAATTATTTGTATTTTAGCATACATATTTCTTTGCTTAATGCTTATTTACTTATTTTGAGAGAGAGAGAGAGAGAGAGCATGAGCAGTAGAGGGGCAGAGAGAGAGGGAGAGAGAGAGAATCCCAAGCAGGCTCTGCTCTATCAGCACAGAGCCCAATCCTGGGCTTGATCCCATGAACCCGAGCTAAAATCAAGACCATGACCTGAGCTAATATCAAGAGTTGGACGCTTAACTGACTGAGCCACCTAAGCACCCCTTGATTTCTTTTCTGTTAGAAATTATGAGAGATTGTTAACAATTTGTTATCCTTGGAAATATAAATGTTATAAGAAAAAAAATCATTTCCTTTCTTTACCATTAGAATTTTCCAACAAAGTTCATTTTTTTATTTCTATTCCCTCGGGACTTAACTATACATTGGCATAATGAGCCATTTTCCTGTTTACATTTTTATAGTTCCCTACAAATATAAAATACAAGTAAAAGTTATTTTTTAAAGACAAGAATTGAATCCAGTTCTTCTCAGAGCATTTATTCATTCAGCAGTCCCATTTGCTACATTTGTAAGTGCTTGCTTTGT
>CM053577.1:85395019-85479642 GCA_028646485.1 Cryptoprocta ferox | reverse complement strand
GGTGGTTCACTTGGTTAAATATCTGACTTTGACTCAGACTGTGATCTCCTGGTTCATGAGTTCAAGTCCTGCATGGGGCTCTGCACTCTCAATGTAGAGCTTGCTTCAATTCCTCTGTCTTCCCACACCCCATATATATATAGATAGATAGATCTCTCTCATATATATATGATCTTGACAGGATACAAGAAGGATGCTATTTATATGACAAAAAAGAGGAAACTGTCCATTTTTTCTGGGAATATATTTTAAGCTTAACTGATTAATTTTATTGCCTTGTTTTCAAAATAATAAATATCAGTAAAGGACAAAATAGAAGAATAAAACTTTTGTTCTCATAATTCATAAGCAACATCCATGGAAGAGTTTTGTGTATTTTTTTTGCTCTATTTCACTATCAATTTTCCTTTCACAGGTGAGTTTATGTTTCATTTAAATGTTGTGTGATAATTTTTTAGCTAATTCATGAGACTTTTCTAACAATTTTTTCCACAATATCCTTTATTTTAATTTTTTTTAATATTTTAATTTTTGATAGAGAGAGAGAGAGCAGGCAAGGGGCAGAGAGAGGGAGACACAGAATCTGAAGGAGACTCCATGCTCTGAGCTGTCAGCACAGAGCCCAATGAGGGGTTTGAACTCATGAACTGTGAGATCATGATCCGAGCAGAAGTCAGATGCTCAACTGACTGAGCCACCCAAGCGCCCCTACACAATATGCTTTAAAATGGCTAATCAAGAGTCTATCATAACTTCTCAATGTCCCCAACTCCCTCAAAGTTTGGAGTTTTTTATTTCATCATAGCCTATAGTACCATTAGAATCTCATATAGTGTATTTTGTAGATATTCATATGTGTACTTATATTTATTTTGTAGATGTGAACTTGTGAAGCGGAAAAACGAA
Source organism: Cryptoprocta ferox (assembly GCA_028646485.1). Taxonomy (NCBI): domain Eukaryota; kingdom Metazoa; phylum Chordata; class Mammalia; order Carnivora; family Eupleridae; genus Cryptoprocta; species Cryptoprocta ferox. Next base: position 85,478,736 of record CM053577.1, on the reverse strand, counting down.
TATTTTTAGGATTCTTGATACATATGGATGCATTGCCTTCAAAACAATGCACTCTCAAAGAATCATTTGTTTTTTACTCTAAAATCATCCCAAATAAAGCAAAAGCAATAATATCTATCTTGCAAGTGTAAAATGAAACCAGTGACTTAGTTTTTTTGAAAATAGAAAAATATTTTCTTGGTTTTAATACTAGACTAAATTCTGATATGGAAATGTATAAAAGAAAATACATGTAGGAAACACGGACTATGTCCTTGGTAGCTGTTTGACATTGACTTAAGATTTAGCTCGTGTAGCCATTTCAGTATGATACTGTTCCTTGAAGCATAGGACCTGAAGTCAGGATGCCAGGAAAGAAGTCCCAGATCCACAACCAATAAGCTATATTATTTGAGCGAATCTTTCTGTGTTTCAGTTTCCTAATTTGTAAAGTGGGTTGAAATACGTTTTTTTCCAAAAATGTTTGAGAGGATTAAATGAAATAATGAATAGAAAGAAGCACATAGCAATAAATGCAAGCATATGAAGATATCAGTAAAGGTTAATTATTATTGTTAAGCATATGAAGATATCAATAAAGGTTAATTATTCTTGTTATTGATGGCCTTTGGTAAATGTAGATGTTGGAAAAATTTATTTGGTTTTCTGTGTCTCAGTTTGTATAAAGAAAGTTTTGTACTATCCTTCATCAGGCAGCTTCTGACGTAGCTTACAATAGTAACAGCTTCCTGGTGTTCGGGTTTTGTGTACTTCCATGCCCTTCAGCATGGGCTGGATCTAATGATATGCTCACAGCTAGTAGAAGATGGCAAAAGTGGAGAGATGTTGCTTCCAAAACTGGGTTACATAAGTCTATGACTTATGTCTTTCCCACACTGTCATTCCTCTGATTTGCTCTGTCTGTTGAAGCCAGTTGCCATATTGTGAGCTGTCTGAGGGAGAGGTCCACATGGAATGAAACTCAGGGAAGCCTCTGAGGAATAGAGGTTCTCTGTCCAATGGCTAGAGAGGAACTGGCCGACTTCCATATGCCAACTTCCATATAACTAACCTTGGAAGCTGATTTTCCCCATAGTTGTAAGAAGCCTTTAGCCCCGGATAACACCTTGCTTGTCGCCTAGTGAAAGTCTCTGCTTTAAGTCATGCTTAGATTACTGATCCACAGACATGGTGAGACACTAAATAGTGTTGTTTTAAACCAGTAAATTGTGGAGTATTTGTTACACAGCAATAGATAACTAATACCATCCTTTCCAGCTCTAGTGTTTTATGAAATTAATGGTGAAAAATAATCCTTTCACATTTTTCTCTTCTAAATTGTATGTATTTGTGTGTCTTGTAAAAAAATGTTCATTGAAGGTAAGGAATTTTCCTAAGAGTTTACCACACAAGTATTTACGGTAAAACCTTAGAATGTGAGTAATTTGTACTGCGAGTGTTCTGTAAGATGAGCAAACATTTCTAATAAATTTTAACTTGATAAACGTGTGATGTCTTGCAATACGAGTAGTATGTAGTGCCAATGTCACACAATCACAACTGAGCCAATGGTTCTTGAAATTCGCTTTGATATACAAGTGCTTTGAATTAAAAGCATGTTTCTGGAATGAATTATGCTTACAAGTCAAGGCTTTACGGTATATACATTTGTTAAAAACTTTGGGAGTTAGTTACTTCCCATGTTAGCTTTTGGGAGGCAAGGCATTTACAGTTATAACAAGTACCTCCAGTTACTTCATTGAAAAAATATATTTTATGTGCTCATTGGTTTTTGTTAATATAGCATTCCAGTACTGATATTTAAGTTATTCTGGGACTAAATATCTAGTTGATTCTTCTGAAAGAATGTTGTAAAATTCCAAAAAATTTTTAAATTAATTTACACTCATGTTAATTAAAAAAAGAGAGAAAATGAAAATTCAAAGTTAAAGAGGTAAAATTTAAGATGTTTAGTGGAAGTTATAGGTTATTTGAGTAATAATTTAAACTATCTTCACAGTCATTTTATTTCAAAATATATTCTCCCTACTTAACATAGAAAATTCTTAAATACATGTTATTAATTTTAAAAATTTGTTATCTCTAAATTACAAATTATCTAATTAATAGCAATAGAAATGTAATCTTTTAGTGACTTAAAACCATACACATTAATGTTTATTTAAGGGATTTTTAAAATTTTTCTAAGTAAATAAATATAGCTTTTAACAATAGGAAATGACCTATTCTACAATTTTGTTCCAAGAAAAGATCCTTCCAAATTCAGTTTTGGGTGAATTCCATTATACTAAGTGGAACATATTAATAAACCATTTGGCAAAGAGGAACAAAGAATTCTGTGCCTTAGTATGCCTAATACTGCTCCTTTTTGGCCATCCTAACTTAAGGGAAGCTGTTTCACTGGGAATTGTTTAATAATTTAGTGAAAGATAGAGGTATTTTGGAAAGAACACTCAGAAACAGAGCATTTAATGGCCAATGAGGAATATGGGGATGAGAAAAGCTTGCAGAATGGATCCCATAAATAAGAAATAAGAAAGATTTCTGGACTTTCTCTTAAAACTGAATAAATAGAAATTCATGTTGTGTCAGAATTAAGCTGATTTATTTTTCAGTGGGAAAATTAAAGAGTCAAAAATAAATGAGCTCAGCTTCCTGCAGTACCTAATACATCATGACAAATAAGTTACTTCTTTCATACTCCTATTGTGGTTGATTTAAAGACACATAAACTGCTAAACAACACTTTAGGCAGAACTGTTTATTCTAATTGCTAAATCTACCAAATATAAATATAGGAAGCAGTTAAGAACTTGGCTATGTGATAAGCCAAATTAGATCTTTTCAGGCCAAATAAACTTACTTTGTGCCCAGAATTATGCCAATGGTTTTGCTACATTTATCTAATTAATTAGATGCGGATATTTGCCAAATTGGTAATAGTCATTATATATATGTAATGAATATGAGCTTGTACTAGAACAGAAAACGAGTCGTCATCCCAAAGGATTTAGATCATGGGAAGTGTCCTTAGGTCGGAGATATCCCTATTCAGTTAGAATGAGGTAATCTCACTGCCCAACATTTAGCAAGCCTCTGAGGAAAGGTGTAAGAGTCCTGTAGCCTATTGTAGAAGTTCAGTACTTATACTGAATTATATGATAATCGGATTGTATGGGCTTTCCTGAAAGCCAAACTACCTTTGGTTACATTGCTTATATGAAATGACATATTTGGGTTCCAAATAACTGATTCTGAATAAATAAATAAATAGGTTTTGGAGAAGAATCTGTTAGTTGGAACCTGACTGCAATTGCCAAACATATCCTTTGCTTTGAGCTTTGTGAGGGCAGTCATGGACAGACAATCACACTATGGTTCCTCTGTGAAAGTACATGCATTCTCCTATCTCACTGTGGTTGAGGAATCTGGATGCTAGACAGAGTCGGGCTCAATAAAGCCTTAAAATATAAGGTAATCTGTAGGTTGAAAGCTACAATATTTCAGTCTTCTAAAAAAGATAATGAATTCTGAGTTATTAATCTTCCTGCAAGTTAAATACCAGTATTTTTTTCCTTGAATATGATCAAATAAAAAAAAACCTGTAGTTCAATTTGTCTTTCTCATCTAAACAAATTAAAATGGATTTTTGGGTAAGTCAATGACAGCTATGTTCTCTGGAATAAAATGCATGCTTTCAGTGAGCATGAGTGTTAGGTGCCTGTGACCTGCTGGAGCTGTCAGACAGAATGAACCTCCAAATAAAATTATACACAGAAAATAAATATACAAATATGTGAAACAAATATGTCTAAGTGTATGTTTATAGGGACACCAGGTTTGGTTTTTCTGGTTAAATTGGCTGGTAAGGAGCTAAACCTCTGGTTAAGCCATTGGCTTCCTCTTTCTTCTACATGTTCTTAAATCCTTACACTGAGCCCTTTCATCAGAGTAAGATAGGTGGATTTGCGTTCCAGTGGGCAACTAGTAAGGAGCTATTTATGCCATTTATCTTCTTGAGCACTGCATATGGGAAAGTACATGGAGCATTGATTGACCATGGGGTATAATCCTCTCTTAAGTAGGTCAATTCTGGCACAATCATTTTCAGCTATTAGAAATCAATACACTTTTCTAGACTGCTGTCTCTATTCTTACATAGTGATGTATTAACAGGATTTCCATCATTTATTCATCACTCATTTTCTTATCCTAAAATCAACATTTATTGAGACTACAATGTACAAAGGCATATCAAAGAGTTCCTTATCTCTCTAAACTAGATCTATTCCCAAAAATGGCAGCTCAGACAGATCTCCCCTAAAACAAACAAGAATGCTGGCTACAAAGAGTCAGAGAAAATGATATTACTGTAAATCTTCTGCCATAATAAGATGAACGAGATTGTACCTTGAGAAAGAATAGTGTTGTTTTCTGGGTTAGAACATTTCTTGAAGATAACTTTGGGATCTACCTTATAAACTTTTACTTTTTTCATCCAAAAAGTTTTTCATCCAAAAAAACTTTTGCTACTTTCATCCAAAAAAGTAGAGAGTAAGAAGTAGATTCCCCTTTGTGTGCAAATGCCAGTAATGACTAACAAAATACATGTAACTCACCTTGCTTCACAATAAGACCCAGATCCAATTTAAGGATAAAGTTTATAAAGCTCCCTCAGTGATGGATACCACTTTTCAAATATTGCCCAGATATTAGTGTTAGTAGCTAGAAAGTTGTATCAGTTTTGCATTTACATTCTTTGATTAAAATGTATGGGGCACCTGGGTGGCTCAGTCGGTTAGTGTCTGACTTCGGCTCAGGTCATAATCTCACAGTTTGTGGGTTCGAGGCCTGCATCAGGCTCTGTGCTGACAGTGTGGAGCCTGCTTCAGATTCTTTGTCTCCTTCTCTCTCTGCCCTTCCTCCTCACACTCTGTCTCTCTCTTTCTTTCAAAAATAAATAACCTTTTAAAAAATTTTAAGTAACTAACATAAATTATGAATATACATACACATATATATATATGTTTTAATGTGACAAAAATAGAAGTTTTTATTTGAAGTGACTTTCTATTACACTCTCTAGTTTTTAAATTAATACACTTTCATGCAAAAATACAACATCTGTTCCCCAAACCATTATGTAGTTAAAAAAAATCTACTTTTATCCAAACAGTACTTTTTCCCTCACCTAAATAACTCTTGGCCTCTAATTCAGGTCTGGAAGGCCAGACATTGAGATATAGATTACTGATAAGAACATCACTTTTCTGGGGCACGCTCACTGGAAAGAAGCAATGCCTACGAAAAGAGCCATTTCCCTGGCAAGAAAAGCAAGTAAAATGTTTCCAGCAGTTGATATAATAGAAAAAAAAATCACAAAGTCAAAAGGATTTGACACAGGGACAGGAGCCACATTTGCAGTGTTACAATGAGAGATTGATATATTGGAGGGCTTGGCTGGGATGGGCAAAGGAAGAGAGGCCATGGGGTACATCTAAAGAGATGCCACACTGAATGCTGAGCCTGAGGCACCCTACTCCGGACTGTGACAGAGGCTAAAGCAGCTTCCCCAGGTTTCTGACCAATCATCAGATCCCACTCAGGGCTGGAGGAGAGCTATGATGGAGCAGCCCTGAGTCATGTGCAAGAACCATAGTGAATATTATTCATGGATCATGGGAATTATAAGGGGAGATTCACGGCAATTAGCAGGGATTTCCACAATCCAGGGGTGAGAAAGTCCTTTGGAAATATGGGAGATAGAAATACAGAAATGCTATGAATCATCCATTATATTTTTGTCCCAAAATGGGATAGATAAAGGCAAAGATTAGTCATTGGACTCCTAATTTTCGGAGAATATTTGAAGAGAATATTGGAGATGAGGAACTTTTCTAATTTGTATTTACTCCTCTTCAGTAATTCAACCAAATCCTTTGCTCTTGTAATGCAGTTGTACTTCTTCATATTGTATCTTGGAGAAAATATTCTAGCCCACCACAGAAAGAAGCATCTACCTTGGGTCTTTTCACAGAGTCAAATTCATCTGCTAGGAAGATTCACTTCATAACCCTGACCTCCAGCCCCTGTTCCTTCAGACCTTGTTGGGCCTTCCTTGTGTAAGGACCTGTCCCAGGTCTCTTCTCTAAATGATTGTTCCCATTATCCATCTTCCTTTAATCTTACCAGGTTAGCATAACTGGCAAGCATGGCAGTAAACTGTCCCTGGCAAGTTATCACTGTTTCTACCAGTCTTCCCAGAATCCCTATTAGGAGAGGATAATTTTCTTCCTGCCTCCAATACTCTGGCCTCTCAGATTCTTGAACTCCCCTCTTTCACCCATCTGATCTTCACCTTACTGCAAACATACAGTCATATAATCATATTTTAAACCAGGGATCAGCAAAGTACATCCCATGGGCCAAATCTAGCATGTGCCTAGTTTTGTAAAGCCCATGAGCCAAGGATAGATTTTACATTTTTAAATAGTTATATTTGACATGGTTATATAAGTGCCAACATTGTATCTCCACTTTTGCTTGTTGGCCCACAAAGTTTAAAATGTTTACTACCCTCCCCTTTAAGAAAAGTTGCTGACCCTACTCTAGATCTTACTGTTTCCAAAAACTACAGTATCTCCATAGTCTCAATTTCAAAGAAGTCATGCTTTGGCCCCTATTTCCAATACTTCCTGTTTACTCACTCTAGAATCTTGCCTCCCCAAATCCTTACATTTCACTAGGACCACTAATCAATCCACTCACGTTACCACCATCTCAAAGTGCCTCACTTGTCTGCTACAAGGTATGTGCTTACAGAATATTTGTTGTATTAATTATTTGAGTGAGTATATTCACCTAACATTCAGTTTCAAATCCCCTCATGAGTCCCATTGCCTAGGGATAACTGGATTGAGTCATTCTGTAGTATAAACTTTCTCATTCCTCCTTCTCTTACTCCAAAGCAACATGCCTGCCCTCATTGGCACTTCCTAGTTACAGGCCATCTGTGCCTATAATATACTAGCTGAAAAATAAACCTGTCTCAAATAGCAGTTATCAATTTTTGAATAAATGGTTTGAACTGGGAACTTTAAATTTTTAATTTTTTTAATGTTTATTTAGTTTTGAGAGAGTGCAAGTGGGGGAGGGGCAGAGAGAGAGGAAGAGAGAATCCAAAGCAGGCTTGAACTCACAAACCCACTTGTGAGATCAGAAACTGAGCAGAAGTCGAATGCTTAATCGACTGAGCCATCCAGGCGCCCCTGAATCAGGAACTTTAAAACATAATCTTATTTGATCCTCTCAACAGCCCCACAGGATAAGTGTTACTCATATTTTAGAGATGAAGAAAATAAGCCTCTAGGAGGTTAATGGCTCAAATTCACATGGCTTGTAAGTGCTGGAGTTCCATCTGAGGCCTTTAGATATCCAAATCCTATGTTGTTTCCACAATGCCATGCGCTGTATATATCAAAGAGTGACTTAAGAGTAGAGTTAGAGAGGCCATGTTAGGTTTGGAAGGTGGTTTATACATCACTAAGAAAAAAGATTAAAAGTGTCTCATTCTATCCCTTGAATCATAGCACTTAAAAAACCTAAAGAGTGGTAAATAATCCAGACTCACCCACCTGGCTTTTCTGTGCCACAGCCTCAAAGTTCTTTTAAAGACAGTATATGTGCAGGCAACTTCTTTTTTTTTTTTTTTTTTTTTTTTTTTGCACACAAAGATTATTATATATCAAGCTGTATTCCATAACCTTGTCATTTTCTAGCTGGAAAAGCATGATGTGCTGCTGGGAAGATCTTTCCACTGAACCACAAGGGAGCCGTTTCCTAACTTTTTCGCAAAAATAAAGACAAGGTTGACCGTATATGGGAAAATGGGACTTACTATGGTAATTCAACTGAGGTTAAAATTATTTTTCATTAATAGGTTGCTGAATTTTCTCACCTTCTCCTCATCAAGAACCGTTAACATAGTTCTTCTTTCTTCTGGCCCTAAGATTTTCTAATAAGTCTAACCAGTTCCAATGAAGAAATTTGTATCTGAAATAAAGTAGGCACTTCTGGTGTGTAGTTTGAAAAATGACCTGTAAATTTTATTAATCATAGTATTCCTCTTTTTAAGATTCTCTCTCTTTAAACAAAAAGTTATCTGTGTACATATCAATGTCCTCATTGCATTATTTGTATTGCCTCAACCCTCTTTAAGAGTGTGTAACTTTTCTATAAATGCCTCCTACATCCTGCACCACTGATATTCTCTTGGTTTTTTGATCTTTGCCATGCCCAGTTGAGTATTTAGATCCAGTGACCCACTTTCTTCACTGAGCATTCTGACGTGTGTTTCTTTATAGCTCTAGGTTGGATAGTCGAGTATTAATTTCTAATTTTAAAATAAATAAAAAGTATTTCTCTCTGTGCACTTCCCCAAGTCTTATTCAAGCTAACTTTTCTTTATAAAATTAGAGCAACAAACCTTTACAAACATAAAAGATGCCCTCTGCAGGCAGAGGACTAAAGGAAATTTCTCAAAGGATTTCTTTTTACATTAACATTCACTGCATGCTTACAGTGCCATAAAACAACTCCAAAATAGCTCCATGAAGTAAATACTATTGTTCCCATTTGTACAAATGAAATAAGCAACTAAAGAACAAAAAGTTTGAGTATGTTGCTCAAGCTCACATAGCTAATGTGTGTCAGATCAGATATTCAAATTCAGCCAATCTGATTTCAGAGATTGTTTGACTACTAAATTATATACTTTTTTAGGAATATTAAGAGTTAAGTTTCTTTGTGAAGGTTTGTGAAGGTTTTAACTTTTCCTTGAAGTAAACAGAGTGAGTGCCTTCCTAAAACCTGGCCTCATTAAAATATGATGTCTTTCCCCCCACCCCCAACCCCCAGTTAGTGAACATGTATGGAATCACCAAACACCTAGAAGCTTTCAAATTCCCTGAAAACAACTTTTGTTGCTAACCCAAGACCTTTTCCAAATTCAAGTTAATTTTTCCATCTAGCCCTACTGCCTTAATTTCTGGCTTTGAAATATGCAAAAATATAAATGTATACTTCTCAACTAATATTTCCCCTGTTACATCTCTCAACCACAATATCTGGCATATAATAAGTACTTACTAAATATTACTTTCATATAAAAGAAGTATTTATATAGAGATTTTCATAAAGAGAGGGACAAAGATCACTGATTTTCTGAGACTAGTGTGGAAGAGATTAATTCCAACCTAATGGGTGCAGTGAAAATATGGATAAATGTGTATATTTATAGCATTTCTAAACATATACTTAAAAATTTTAGTATTGATAAAATTAATTTATAAGTAATTGAGTTCTAAGTGTTTTATATTACATACTATACATCTGTGTCAATATGAAGTCTGTTCATCTTTGCAAAGAAGTATTTTTGTTGGTGATATTGAACTGTGATGATTTTAAATTTTATTTTAATGTTTATTTTTGAGAGAGAGAGAGAGATAAAATGTGAGTGGGGGAGGGGAAGAGAGAGAGGGAGAAAGAATCTGAAGCAAGCTCCAGGTTGTGAGCTGTCAGCACAGAGCCCAATGCAGGGCTTGAACTAATAAACTGTGAGATCCTGACCTAAGCTGAAGTCGGACGCTTAACCAAATAAGCCACCCAGGTGTCCTAAGTTTTGTGATGTTTTTAACCCCAAGAGAATACTGGGGACTGAATTGAGAGGAAATTCACTTTCCACAGTAAAAAAAAAATATTTGTTCAGCATATATATAGTTCAACAACCCAGGCTTTATACATAATTGCCACAAATAAGAAATGTAGTTTTTGCAAGTTAAAAATATTTCACAATTTTTAAATCATTAATTTTAAATCATAGTTTGATTAAAATTTGAATCCTGTAACTTGGAAAGGAGACTTCTACTCAAATGCAACCATCTCCTAAAAAGAAGCAAAAAAAAAAAAAATGATCACCACTCCTTTTCTTTTGTCCAGGTCTTCGAAAATGCCTCAGCTCTCTTGTCTGGGCAGCATCCAATATTTATCAATTATTGATAAAAATGTGCCACAGCAGTGCCTGGATGGCTCAGTCGGTTAAGCTTCCAATTCTTGATTTTGTCTCTGGTATGATCTCACTGATCTTGAGTTTGAGCCCTGCATTGTGTCAGGCTCCCCTGCTGACAGTGTGGAGCCTGCTTGGGATTTTCTGTCCACCCCTTCTCCACACTTTCTCTCTCAAAATAAAAAAATCAACTAAAAAAAAAAAATAGTGCCACAAAGTGGATGTTCCCACAAATCAGACTGAGTTCAGGGTACACACACACACACACACACACACACACACACACACAATGAAACTTGGGAAAATTGTTTTTATTTTGTGGAAAACATACCTAATTGTAATGTTGTTTGCTTTGCCAAGTGCCATGTCTAATCATTCTCGAAGAAATCTTTCAGCTGCTGCTGGAAAGCAGGCTTGCTTATAGAGTTGCTCTTTTATTGCTGCTAGCAACAAGCCCAATTTACCTTCTTCATACATGACTGCTATACCTATACTTGAGATTTCTTATGAAAGAGACAGCCTGATCCCTTGTGTATTTGTGAGTGGGGTGTGTGTGTGTGTGTGTGTGTGTGTGTGTGTGTGTGTTTCCTTGACCTACTTTAACTCCTAGGGAAATCAACAACCACTTAAATCATCCAACCAATTTTTTTCTCTCCAACTTCCCTCTCCTAAGAAACAAGATTCAGCTGCAGCTGCTTTATTTCTGCAAAGTTCTATTATACTTAAAGTTTACAGTTGAATGAGCAAATGCATTTCTAGAAAGAGTTAATTTGTTTTCTGGAAATTTTGTGCAATATAGCACATTACAATATTGTTCTTTGGCTGTATGCATGCATATCTATAAGGGAAAATATTTCATCAGTTTAGATGTTTATATTCTCATATTGAGGAAATTTTTTAAAAACTGCACAGAGGGACTAGAGATAAAATGACAATATGCCATGTCTAAGTAATAGTGGGTGTGTCTAGATTATCTAACTTCTTCTGACAATTCCCAAATCCATAAAAATTACCAAAAACATTTTTCTCCAGATTTCCACATTTCTCTAACTTAGCAAATCAAGACTTAGGTAGATATATATATATAATTTTAGAGGATAATTCTGATCCTCAGGCAGACGTGTGGAAATAACAAATCTAAGCTACCAGACTTAAGTAGCAAGTGAATTGATAAATCCAAATAAGGAACAGCCCATTTCCCAGGTTTCTTTAAAATATCTGAACTTCGGTGAGTAGACATTTATTAGAGCAGAGATCATGTATTATCATCTTGTTTATCACTATATGTTGAGCCTGAGTGTCAAGTAAATTTTTTTTTGAAAAAAAGAAGGAGAAAGAAAGAAAGAGGAGGAGGAAGGAAGAAATTAGGTAAGAAAGAGAAGGGGAGGGAGAAGCAGAGGGAGGAAAGATATATTAACTATTTTTGTTCATTTTGTAGATGATGTACTGGTACACAATATGGGGTAGCCACTACAGATCAAGTGTTGGAATGTTCATTACAGATAACACAAGGTGTTGCCATTTGAACTTTCCAGGATGCAGACATTGAGTCAGAGTTCAGTGTGCAACTCTTTTTATTGAGAAGTGTCACCAGTGAAAGAGAAAGGGAAGAAGAAGGAATGACTAGATCTGACAAGGGCACTATCTGTCCAACAGGGAGCTCTAGAATAAAGGAGTGACATCTTCGGTGCAGATGGCAAGGCTCTTGGACCACGACCTTGTTCAATCATTGGTTGGCAGCCATTCCAAGAAGAATGTTACCTCAGCTTGAAAGCTGAGCCTGACCATGAACAAGCTAATAGCTAGAGGCATTTGGATAACCACTCTCCTGGAAGCTAGTATGTTCTTTTTTGAAGAGAAATCTGGAAGGCACATCTCAACATCTACATATGTTAAGAACTAGTTTCTTTCACTCCATAAAGCAACCTAAGAAAAATAAAGTTCTTCCTATCAAATTGCCAGCACCAAATGAACAAACAATACACACACATTCACACACAGATATATTAATATATATAATTTCTGTGGAACGGATGACTCCAGCAGAGGAATCTATGCATTCATCAGCCTCTGAACTATATTTCTCTATGTCCCCACATTTTCATTAGGGGTTTTCACAACAAATGCATTTGTGAATTTAACAGTTGGAATATAATATTGATCAAAATTTTAATGAAAAGAGATAAATATCTGTTTCTCATATAGAACAAGAAAGTGAGGCATCCAAATGGATATCATGTGGCAAGCCAAAAATGATTTAATATCTTTGTTTCTTCTTTTGCCTCCCTTTCTGTGGGTTTCCATGGGAATCTTTGTAGAGCAACTGACTACAGCTGAATCTATATGTGCTCTAACTGAATCAGTTTCAATTAAAGAATTGCTGCATCTGCTCCTTGAGGCTCCTGAAAAACAATCAACATGAATTTATTGAATGATTAATATGTACCCAAGATTATGGAAAATATGAGAAATTAAAAAACCAAGGAAACTCTTGTCTGTGCTCCCTCATGGCAATGGGAAATGAAGCTAGACTGAAAAACATGAATATATTCGTTTATTTCTTCCACACCTCTATTCACACACTCTCTACCACCACCCCAACTCAAATGACTTTCTCCAATTTCAAGAAACTGCTAGGTTTGAAGTGGGTAAAAATGGAACTTAAAAGAATTATATTGTAGACAGTCAACCAGTACATCATTTGGTATCTCAATCAGCCAATGAATATAAATTGAATATCTACAATTTGTCTGTCACTATGAGAGGAGCCCAGGACATAGAAAATAACAGTAGAGACAATGTCTCTCTCTTCAATTTATTTATATGTGAAAATAATAATAATTATTATTGTTATTATTATTAGTCCAAAGTATTATCAGAGCAAAGAATTAAATGAAGTGAGAAGCATAAGGAGTAAATAAGGTAGAGCCAAAAAGCTGGTAGATTTTATTTAGGCTCTCCGAGGAAAAATACTGTGAGGAGCTGTAATTAGAAATCAGATCTGATAGGAGGGATGCCCGGGTGGCTCAGTCATATAAGTATCTGACCTTCATCTCGTGATTTCAACTCTGGTCATGATCTTGGGGTTTGTGATGTGGACCCCCACAGTGGGCTCTTTGCTGACAGCATGGAGCCTTCTTGGAATTCTCTCTCCCTCTCTTTCTCTCTGCCCCTCCTCACTGATTGCGTGTGCAAACCCTCTCTCTTTTCTCTCTCAAAATAAATAAACTTAAAACAGAAAAGAAGTGGAATCTGATAGGTGATAAAACAATCAAATAAAAATCTGGTGGGAGAATAGTCAAAAGAAGATAAACTAGAAGAAAAACTAAAGCTTTCTCAAATGGAAGTAAGTTTAGTCTTTGTAGAAATATGCCATATACTAGCAACATAATTGCAGACACATAAAAAATTTAAAATTTTCTAGGAGCCACATTTATTTTTTCATATTTTTATTAATTTCTTTTAATTTACATCCAAGTTAGTTAGCATATAGTGCGATAATGATTTCAAGAGTAGATTCCTTAATGTCCCTTACCCATTTAGCCCATCCCCCCTCCCATGACACTTCCAGTATCCATCTGTTTATTCTCCATATTTAAGAGCCTCTTATGTTTTTGTCCCCCTCCCTGTTTTATATTATTTTTGCTTCCCTTCCCTTATGTTCATCTGTTTTGTATCCGAAAGTCCTCATATGAGTGAAGTCATATGATATTTGTCTTTCTCTTACTGACTAATTTCGTTTAGCATGATACCTTCTAGTTCTGTCCATGTAGTTGCAAATGGCAAGATTTCATTCTTTTTGATTGCCTAGTAATACTCCATTGTATATATATACCACATCTTCTTTATCCATTCATCCATCAATGAACATTTGGGCTCTTTCCATACTTTGGCTGTTGTTGATAGTGCTGCTATAAACATTGGGGTGCATGTGTCCCTTCGAAACAGCATACCTATATCCCTTGGATAAATACCTAGTGGTGCAATTGCTGGGTTCTAGGGTAGTTCTATTTTTAATTTTTTGAGGAATCTCCATACTGTTTTCCTGAGTGGCTGCACTAGTTTGCATTCCCACTAGCAGTGCAAGAGATCCTCTTTCTAGGAGCCACATTTAAAATGTAAAAATAAAGTAATTAAATTACATTGATATATAATTTTGCTATATTTTATCTAATATATACTAAATAATAGCTTTTGTAAATGTTATTGATGAAAAAAATCAATGAGATATTTAACATTAATTTGTATATTGTCCTTGAGATGTGGGATGTATTTTACACTTATAGAACAAATAAACATAAATTAGAATATCATAAAAATGGTGATCATATTTTAAGTGATCAATGGTTACCTATGATCAATAACTCCCATATTGGACAATGCAGTTCTACATTGAAAAAGACCACTCTCTCTGGAAGGTACCTAAAGAAGAGAATAGATCAAGGAGAATTTGGAGGGAGAGATAATATTTAGATCAAATAGGGCCTTCCAAGCAGTGGCAATAAATTAACAACATATTCCAATTACAGTGAAAAGTCACTGTTGGTTTTTAAGCAGAACATGGACATGATATGAACACCGCCTATTTTAGTCCATTCAGGCTCTTATATCAAAATATCACAGACTTGGTAGCTTATAAACAACAGAAATTTGTTTCAGAAATAAACATAAACAATAGAAATTTCTATTGGAAAATGGAAGTCCAAGATCATGGCACTGGTATGGTTGGGTAGACTCTCCTTCAGGTTGCAAACTTCTAGTTGTACCCTCACATGGCAGAAGGGAGTAGGGAGCTCTGTGGGATATCTCTTATAAGATCACTAATCCCATTTATGAGGCCTGCAGGTCCATGACCTAATCACCTCCCAAAGGCCCCACCTACAGATACCATCATCTTTGAGGATTAGGATTTTAGCATACGGATTTGGGAAGGGCACAAACATTCAGGCCATAGCATTGCTTTAAAGAAAATCTCTCAGGGTACCTGGTGGCTCAGTAGGTTGAGAGTCCAACTTGGCTCATGTCATTATCTCACATTTGGTGAGTTCAACCCCCACATTGGGTTCTGTGCTGACAGCTCAGAGCCTAGAGCCTACTTGAGATTCTCTCTCTCTCTGTGTGTGTCTCTCTCTCTTTTTCTCTCTCTCTCTCAAAAATAATTACACATTAAAAAATTTAAAAAAAATCTCTCTGTTGGGCGCCTGGGTGGCTCAGTCAGTTAAGCGTCCGGCTTCGGCTCAGGTCATGATCTCATGGTTCGTGGGTTCGAGCCCCGCATCGGGCTCTGTGCTGACAGCTCAGAGCCTGGAGCCTGTCTTCAGATTCTGTGTCTCCCTCTCTCTCTGACCCTCCCCTGCTCACGCTGTCTCTCTCTGTCTCTCAAAAAAAAAAAAAAAACTCTCTGTGTGTTCTGTAGAGAATGGGCTATAGAGGAGCAAGAATAGATGCAGGAAAACTAATTTAAAGAACTGTTTACAGAATTCACTGGGATACATCTAGTGACATAGTCAGGGTTGTGGCAGTGGACCTAAGTGGAGACAATATGGATATGGATTTTGGAAGTAAAAGTCCACCAGACTGAAGTCTCAGAGAGATCAAATGTGGGGTAAATATAAAGAGAAGAATTAAGAATGACTTATTTTTCCTTGTTTTGTTTTGTTTTATACTTTACTGGGGCCAGTAAGTGAGTGGTGGTAGCATACATTGCATGAAAAAGACTCCAGGTTTCCAAGGATTAAAAATAAAGATTTCTTCTAGATATGCAAAGTTGAAATGACAAATATGACTGAAAATGCTAAGTAGACAATATACTTACTTGGTGTAGAATTCTGATTCTGGAGGCATCATTGAACAGATATTACTTTAAGTTAAGAGACAGATGAGAAGACCTAGAGAAGGGAAGGGAAGGGGTGGAGGATATCAGCTATTACAAAATATTGGGAACTGACTAGGAGGCTAAAAGCAGTTTTCACAGAGAGGTGGGGCATGAAGCTCAGTTGGAGGGCTACACAGAGAAATGGGGGTAAAGGAATGGGGAGACAAGTACAAATAACTTCTTTAAGGTGTGTATAAGGAGAAGCAGAGAAATGAGCAGAACTGGAGAAGAGTTAGGGATCAAGGGAAAAGATGTTAGTTTTTGAAGGTTGAAGACATTAAGGTATGTTTTGATACAAGTGAATAATTCATTACCCAAGAACTGATGATTCAAGACAGAAGATGTTAATTATAGGAAGTATCTAGGAAGAATCTGAGACTAAACTGAATCAACTTACCCAAGATCCCAAAGTACATATCAAAACTAATGTACAAACTCAGATATTTCTGACACCAAGGTCCAGGCCCTCAAAAAAATGTTTTAGTGCATTTTAGGGAGGAAAGCAGAATTTAAAGGAAGGAAGGAAGGAAGGAAGGAAGGAAGGAAGGAAGGAAGAAAGAAAGAAAGGAAGGAAGGAAGGAAGAAAAGAAAATAAAGAAAAGAAAAGAAAAAAAAAGAAAAAAAGAAAAGAAAAGAAAAGAAAAGAAAAAAAATGAAAAGAAATGAAAAGAAAAAGCAAATCTCCTGTAGATGTAATTGTGGTACCAATTACAATCACAATGCAATCCCAAACTAAGAAGAACCCAAATTAAGAAGGGAATTGTGTGAAGAAGAAGGAAAGGAATAATGGAAAAGATATTAACAACCAAATGAGACCCCTTAACCAATGCAAAGCTGAACCTCATTAATATGGGAATAAGAGTCAAAGATAAATTGGGGCTCATAAAGTCCTCCAAATGTGAAAATATGGTGGTCTGGATCTATCAAGAATTTGACTTTCACAAAACACTCAGTACATAATATCCCTCATCTGTCGCTGTTGTTGTTGTTGTTGTTGTTTTTCACTCCTCAGTAAACTAATGATGATTTTAAGCTGTTACGTGGAAGCACTGCTCCCTACTTGCATCAGGATTTTTTCTTCTACTCTTGATGTATTTTTCAGAAACCCCCGATGTATGAAAGTAAGTTGATCCATTTAAGGAAGTGTTGACAAAAACAACGAACAGAGGGAAGACAAAATTCAAAAGAATTAGTTTAGACAAGTCGATCCTGATATGACATAAGGAGATTTAATTTAAAATGATAGGGATGCTTGGGTGTCTCAGTTGGTTAAGCGTCCAACTTCGGCTCAGGCCATGATTTCACGGTTTTTGGGTTTGAGCCCCGCATCAGGCTTTGTGCTGACAGTTCAGAGCCTAGAACCTGCTTCAGATTCTGCGTCTTCTTCTCTCTCTGCACCCCTCCACCCCCCACATGCTCTGTCTCTCAAAAACAAATGTTAAAAAATTTAAAATATATATATATATAGATAGATAGATATCTTTGGGATCTAGTTTCTATGTAATAGCAAGAATGATTGCCAACCTTCTCTTTGGAACCTGAGTAATGCCTGTAGCCTATTGACTGAGCTCAGAAGTTAGTCTCACCAGGATTTTCCAAAGGACCTGAAAGTTGTGTCAGGCTAGTTATCCTCACAGCTCTCAGGATGGCCAAAACAGCATAAGAAAGAATCTTGAATACTAGCCAGTTAAACTTTCCCAAATTTGTTAAATTTTTATTTTAAAAAATCTAAGCAATAAATAGTTTAGTCTCATTTCAGAGACAAGTAGATCAAGGTCTCTACAATTAAGTGATTTGGCCAAGATCTCAAGCTAGTAAGTGGCAGAGCTGGAATTTAACCCAGTTATGTTTTAGAGCAATGTATGTTCTCTTCACAGCAACATAGAACTGTCTCCTGAGAAACTATTTAGGAAGTAGATCAGTTGTGTAGCTTCATCATGGTGCCATTGCCATTTCTATATGATTTGTTAAGTTCTGTTGCAGGACACATTACTACTGCTTTTCAGTGGTCTGAGAAGTGGAAGATTGCATTGGTTATGACAAAGTAGAGATGGTTATAACTAGGAGCAATAAAAGAGGAAACAGGAGTATTAAGCCTCAACAAATCAGTGACATTAGAGGTCTATAAATATGGATTATGCAAAAAAAAATTTATCCAATAAAAGGGATGCAATTTATCATTATTTTCCCCTGAGTTTAATCATTGCTAATTGCTTTCTTTGTTATTTACTTTAATTTTAGTACTGCAATTTTGCAATTTCCTGCCAATCCTTCCTTTGTGCTTTTTTTTAAATTTATTTTTGAGTCCTTTTCAATCTTGCTGCATCCAAATGTATGATATAATCAAGCAAGTTCATGTAGCACTTAAGGAATCAAAAGATGCTCTAATGCCTTTGGACTAGCTGATTGATCAATCATGTTAACAATAACTTTGATTAATGTCAATACAATGTTTTGTGTCCCAAAGAACTTTTTTGAGTATCTAATTTTGTAAATTATTTTAAAGATTCATTAGGACACAGTAGCTC
This sequence comes from Cryptoprocta ferox, assembly GCA_028646485.1. Taxonomy (NCBI): domain Eukaryota; kingdom Metazoa; phylum Chordata; class Mammalia; order Carnivora; family Eupleridae; genus Cryptoprocta; species Cryptoprocta ferox. The sequence continues at coordinate 85,460,270 of CM053577.1, read as the reverse complement.
TTTGTTTTTATTAATGTTGGAAAATTATACATTTGTAAGTGTACCACCTCTACAGTCACAGATTGTTGTTCAAATTGTAAAATTATTGTTAAACATCAAGCACCTATTGGAATCAACTGACTTAACAATAGGGTCCACATTGGAGTTCTGAATAGATCTATAGAGAGAAATAACAAATCAAACCCTGTGAACTGTGAGTCTTCAATAACTAAAACTATTCATTCATTTATTCATACATCCAGTGATTATTTACCTCAAGCCTACTATGAGCTTGTCAGAGGGCTGAGTGTTGAAGATGCAATAATTGACAGACCTTTCAAAGAGTGTAGTGGAGATGGACACATGCTCTAATACCTAGTTATCAATATCCATGTGCTAAAAATATGCATAGAATATACTATTATTAATAATAATAAATATATAAAAGCCACATGCTTGGTTTTGCTAAACAAATATTTATTCTGTAAAATGCATATGTTCCTGTGGAGAATAAGTAGCCAAAATGCCATTTCATTTAATATGGAAAATTTTCCTACACACGTGTAAATTATCACAGGTAATTTATAACATACTACTTTCCTTGAATGGGGAAAAATTAAAAGTACCTCTTTAACAGTGATACACATGGATGGATATAGATATAGATTAGAGAAAACAGACCCATTAGTTAATAAACTATGTGCATTTGAGAAAGTTCATAGGAACTGATAAAAATATAATTACCTATTATCATACTTACATGTTATTATATAATTTAAATAGCTACATTGTGCTTGTTAAGCTTATGCTATTTATAATGCCATGGATCCCTTACCAACAATGTCTAAATGTGTCCAGGTTAAAGTTATCACTTTTAATTATCTGGGGATAGACATCTGGTTAAGGGTTAATTTCAGAGAACTTGGAAAATAATATTTATTTAAATTAAAAAGAATAAAATAACTTGCAAATTTTCTAGTTCCTATGAACAGGAAATATAGTCAAAAACTTAATTGAGACAGTGTAAAGAGTGCCAAAGGAGAATGATGGGCTGTGAACAGTCAATACTGGTGAACCAGTGGCATTGGTCAAATGTTGCATATGCTGGATCAAACTGTTTTTCTACCTATATATTTCAAAATTTGTTACATAAATGCTGAGCAATGTAATAAAATAAGCATACATTATCTGTTGGGAAAAGATCCAAAATCAATTATTGAATACTTTATTGTTCCCAAGCACAAACTTGGGAATAAAGAATACTCATGTTCAAAATAATACATATGTGATTTGCCTAAGTTTGTAAGGGAAAGTCACGTGAACTAGGGGGCTAGGAGTTGAGTAAAACAGAGGGTCCTGGATTAAAATTTAGGACATTTAGACAAACAAAATAAAAGATAATACATACAAATGGTTCAGGCATGGCCAGATAATTCTGAGGTGGCAGTGGTAGGTCCACTTATATCATAGCATTTATGATTCTTTTCATATTTTATTTACTATCTGAGGCAAAGCTTTATATTTTTATATTGGTACAAAGAATATGAAACAGATTTTATTTCATACCCTTTCAATGGTTCTCTAATACTTTCCAAATACATGTTCATACCACCTGTTCTACCTGCCACACATTCTAGGAACTAACACTATCATTGTGTTGGATGTCTTTTGTTGTGACAGTAGTAGAAAGGTACCAAAATTCTACTCATGTAGGGAAAAGATCAAAGTTTCAACACTTAAAAATCCTCAAATAATTAACATTTGAGAAAGTAAAAATCTGTGTCTCATTATGACACATTTGAGATCTAATATTGAAGGAGTAAGCGAGCAGAGGGAGGAGGGGCATTGCTAAGGAGATTTATGTTTCCTTGGCTTTATGTTCAAGCAGAGATTTAAAAATCCAATTTTATTATTTATCCTCACTTTTAGGGGTTAGCATGGACTACTCTCCCTCAATTACCATCAGGTTCCAAATAACCCCAGCCAACTGTTTGGTTAAGAAAGGAAATAGCCATGGCTGTTGTATTTCTCTACTTTCATATTTGTGCATTTGTACTTTGTACCGTTCTCCTAACCCAGCTGTCTTTCTGAGTCACTGTCCCTTCCCCATCTTCTTAGATGTGACATAGCACATTTTAAATGGAGGAAAATAATACTTTCAATTATAATGGAAAAAACTAGTGAGATCTGAATAGATTAGCAAATTACATTAAATAGTAAATATCACATAAATAAATGCCTGTCTTAGGTTGATAAAAAAAATTCACAAAAGCCAATAATAAGATATGTGAAATATTAACTTAATCATTTAATTATTTAACCAAAGAAAAGTAAAGGAGAAAGTTCTATTTGGCTGTTGGGCACATACCATACAGTGGACCAGAATGTACAATGTACACGTATAGGTTATATGTGACAGCATTTAATGAGCATGGAAAGAGCCAATAAACACAAAGTTATCTTGACCTGCTAGGTCATCTGAAACATCTCCCATCAGACTTATTTCTTTAGAGTAAGACATAGCTTATGGAAGTTGAGTGTTAAAATAAAATTTCATATCTATGAAAATTATACGTTGAAACTTCTGCTGATTTATACCAGTTTTACCCCTATGGGCCCTATCTCTTAGATGTGACCAGAGCCCTAAGGGAAAAGGGTAAGTGACAGATAAAGGTTAATATTAGGCAAATGTTGAGGTATGGGTCATTGCCCAGAGTAAAGCTCTGCAGTGGCCTTTACTGCATTGATTAGAAAGGGTGAGCATTAAAACACTTCCCAAAAAAACCTCCGTGGAGAGGATAAAAGGAGAACACTCAGTACGAATTGTTCTAGGGTCCCTGAACATTATCCATTACTCTCAACTACTCCATTCAGAGATTATTGTTTCCATATTATACATTAGGACATCATAGTTCAGGGAAATTAATAATGCAAATAAGTAACAAAGATAAAAGTAGAGGTATTGTTGACAAGCTTACTCTGGGAAAACTTGCATGTCTAAGATAATCTAATAATACTTCTAATTATTAATGAAAGAATGAAAGGAAGAAGGAAGGAAGGAAGGAAGGAAGGAAAGAGAAAGAAACAGAGAAAGCGATAGATAAAGAACAGGGAGAGAGAGTAGCATAAGGAAAAAAGGGAGAAAAAGGAGAAAAGACATTTTAAGGAAAATGATGAAATAAGTAACCATTTATTGATTATGTACTTGCAGCAAATGCTTCCAAAATCATTCATAATAATGGTGATTATGATCATGATCATAATGAAAGAGCATCAAACCAGTAAAAAAAAAATACTCTCTCTGTGAGAGAATAAATTTTGGTCATGTAACCTGGCCTTATGACATTACCAAATATTTTTTGAAATTAGGGATTGTGTTATCTGCTATCCTCTGAGCCTTCTCATGCAAAAACTGAATCTGCCTCAGTGGTGCTTAAACTGTCATAAATATTTATTTTTATCCTTTGCTAAATTCATTGACTCTACACATTTTCAATTATGTTTGTGGAGCCAAACCCCTTAATGTGACTTTTCATTTTTTGTCTCATCAAGGCTCTGGGGCTTGCTTCTTTGTTAGAAGTAGTTACAAGTGATTGACAGGTATGGAAACACTAGACTAACTCCCTCAGAATCATTCCTTTGTATAAAAGATACAATAAATGCCTATTTATACAGCATGGTTAGGAATTGGGTGGGCTTGGTTAATTGTATATTCTAGTTAGCTGAGAAGTTGTATGACCAGGGAGAATTAACAGATGGATATAAAAATGTACTGCTTGGATTAAGCCTATTAGTCCTGGGCTTCCGGCTTCTTTTCATTCATTTTTAATATATTTATGGAAATATTTTTGATGCTGTGCAAATTAAGTATCTAGCATTCAGAAATTGTTTATAGAGTAGATAGATGGAGGGCATAACTTATATCTGATTGCATTTCTGAGAGTGTGAACTTTTTAAGATTTTCATGTTTATTAAGCTGCCATGATTGTTGATTTCTTAACCATGAAACAAATCAGTTGCTATTGTGTGCCTTGGCCAAAGCTGTATTTTTGTTCAGAAGAGTTGAAGGCGGTGGCATTCAGAATATGTCTACAGGAGTGACTTTCACTTTTAATAATATCATATTATTTTCTTCCCAAATACCGTAATCTAACCACATTTATAATAAAGCTATGGACAAATTCTTTATGTCACTCTCTTTATTTCAGCAACAATTACAAGGAGCTGAATGTCATATACAATCAGCATTCTGTGAAGCTTTCATTTCATTATTTGACTGTATAATACACACATCTGTAGAGTGAGTAATGTTCAGTTACCTGGGGTCATTTTCATTCATGGGTATTTCACAGACCAGCCATCTCTAAATGCCTGGGGTCTTTGGAAACTCAACTATAAACTGTTCATTAAAATTTCAATCATTTCACACCTAGTAGCATACACCATATGCTAGATATCCAGTGAAGAAATTGCACAGCACTCTAAAACTCTAGTGTTGTCAGCTCTGGGCAACTCTTTGAGCAGAGGCTAGTCTTAGTTGTCCACCTTCCTTTGGGGAATAGGGAGAATATGGCTGTGAACATAATCAGTTCCTATTCTTCTGAATGAAGGGAGAAATCACAGAGTAGTTATTGTGATAGATGAGAGCTGGAATCTCTTCAACAGCCACAACCTTCCATAGCACCGTGCAAAGTATCACTAGGAAACCAGCTAATTGTCACAATTCTATATTTCTTTATTGATTGTTGGGCTCATTTTTCAATCGTGGACTTATAGGAAAGGAGATATCCATTTCCTGATCATAACACCCTGAAGATGCATATATAGAAATGTTAAAGCAGATGAGGTGTGCCATCCTGTAAGTATGGGTTCCTCACATTTTCATTTGATGCATCAAAGAGTGGGGACTCAAACGTCTTCCCTAATGTGTTACATACATATCTTATTCAGGACAGAATTTCTATAAATCAGTGGTTCTTATCCTTTCTTGGATTCATTCCACAATATTCTTCTATAAAATTGAATAAGCCGTCTCAGGAGACAAAATGTACATACAAACACATATAATAATATTGCTTCCATTTCAAAGGGCTTCAGAATCACATAACTTCTATGTACCCATGAACTCAAGATTTACAAAGGAGCAAAAGTGTTGGTATCAATCAGAAATTAAATCTGCAATCACTTAATGCAGAAGTTATACGTTTAAAAAAAAACCTCAAAATAATTAAATTTCAAATAGGTTCCTTTCCCCCAGTTCAAGGGCCTTCTTGGGGTGTGTTTCTAGAGCCCAGAGAAGAAACAGCCCTCAATGGAGTTGTCTGGGGGAGTGAGATGCCTTATGTGCCCTTGAGACAGCTTGTTCCCCCACATGCAGGAGAAGAGGCCAGCTTATGTAATCACTTAAACATTTGCTTCATTTCCGTACTAAATGTACTCATACATGTTGAAAGACTTTAAAGTACTCGGCTAAAATCTGCTGAAGAATATTCATTTAAAAGAGTTTTATTCAGTACTTGCCCAGAATTTTCTGTAGCTCATGATTCAAATTTATTGATTTATTTTATTTGTAGGCAAAGTATTTTATACAGCAAGACTTTTTTTTTTTAATTTTAAGGTAATACTAAGAACATGTCAGAGGTCACTATAGTTGATCAATAAAAACTGTAAAGTACAATTTAGTGTGTAGAAACATTTTCTGTTCTATGCATTTCTTTCTGCTGTATCTCCTAATTTCTGTGCAGGAAGGGAAAGAAGCTTCTTTCATGCTCCCATCTCCTCTACCCTCCTCAGCACAAATAGCACATATTTTGTACATTCTATTGGGACTGCTTAAATTCAGGAAGATAATCACCATTCTGGAAAAGGAAGCTCTGGCGTATCTCTGAGCTGAGCCAACCAAGGTGAGGAAAAGGATGTTCTAAGATAGTATCTTTCTTTTCCCCAGGAAGACCAGAACAATCACTGGGAGCAGTCCAGCATAAACTGTGAATGTTGTATCTATTCCTTCATCTGGTTACCTTACCCTTGGTCTCCTTCCCTCAGAGTTTTAAGATGACCTTACTGCCTCTCCCCCATACAAGCATATGTGTCATATTAAAATGGACCATTCTTTGTCTTCTCCACATTCAGTCTTTGAAGAACCACCCCTTCATCATTTCACAGTGCTCCTACTCAGTCCTTGTGTCCATAATAAGACTAACCTTCTTTGCACTCTCTACCCATGGCCTGGACAATCAGAGTATACCATCCATCAGATTACACCGTCTACATAGACATAGTGATCACTTCAGAGAAGGCACATAATCCAAGCCATGCTAACCAGAGTTTCTCCCATAATTTTGCCACTTTTGAGAGAAATATCTCCACTCAATGGGATCTGGATATATTTGGATCACAGAAAAGGACACTGAGAAACTTTGGTAATCAAGACAAATAATATTTGAATAATCAAAGCTAATATACAATATCAAAGTTGTATGCTGAACAAAATATCAAAACTGTAAAGACAGGGCCTTACCCAAACACCCATTATGTACTTCCAGAATTAACAAGAAAATAGGAACCCTATTGTTAAGAATTATGTACTCTTCATGCACCAAGGACATATTAGTGTGTTCTCAATGTTCCTGGCAGAAATACTGAAATGGGTTGCTAAGAGACAGAAACTAATGTATAGCGAATTTGAAACACTATGTTGCACAGCGGAAACTAATGTAACATTGTGTTTTAACTATACTCGAATTAATTAAACAGAAACTATCAGAATAAAATTCAGATTTAATATGAGACTCATCAAGTTTAGACACTGGTTACCAGTTCAGGGAGGAGGCAGGGGGCAGTCAAACAAAAGTCAGCTAAGGTTTTAAGGGCAGTATTTTGTTAGAGAAACTTTAACCCTGGCAACTTTTCAGCCTGATCACAATTTAAATATCTCTGAGTTTACGCGGAAAAGGAAGTTGTTCCCTAGAGCAGTGTGGCACCCAAAAAAGATCACACCAATAATCTTCTCAGCTGCAGCAATGGAGGAAAATGGACAGGGGAAATCCTGCAAGAGGAAATAGAGATGGGCTGTTTCAGCTGGTAAAGAACAAGGGCCTTTGGTTCCTGTGCTGCAGGAGTGATATGATCTACCTCCACTGTATATTATTTATTCTTCTGTGCTTTTTCATATGAAAGTATTTATTCTTTGCATTTATCCCTTCTACCTACTTCATTTTAGCCTTAATACTTTGGGGCTTTTTAGATTCATCATGAAGCATCATATTGCAAATGTATGTAGGGTAACACCCAGATTGAACAAGAGCACCTAGATCACCCATGGATCCTGACCTTGGAACTGGGTAGAGACACTGAATAAGACTTTGGGTTGTCAACCTTTGAGGAAAAGGTAAATGCATTTTCACTATTACATGGAAGTAGTTGCATTGTGTCTGAACTGGCCTTTTTTATGTATATGCACAAAAAGACAAGTGTGTGGACTACTATCGGGTAATACTAATGGACATTTATTTTTTCCATCTATATTTTGTTCCATCAAGAATGAATTATCCTACATTACATGGTAATCCTACTCAATCCAGGTGTTTTTGTGAGACTGACCTTAACCTCTCTTCATGCTTTCTTTAGTGTACACTTTTCCTCAGAGCTGATCCTAAAACCCAGGTCTGAATAATCAAAGTAGTCCAGCCCCTTGCTATATTTCCCCTTAACCCTCTAATCCTCCAGTTTAAGTTGCATTTTGTTCCTTACTAGCACACCCATATTATATACCTGCCATCTGTTTTGGCCTCCTCATGATGCAAATGATTAATGTAATATAGTCAACTCTTAAAAAAACTAAATAAATTCTTTGTACATATTCCAATCCTACAAAATAAATCTCCACTTTTGCAGTGACCGTAACAGACAATTCTCTACTTTAAAAAAAGTTAATTTATCAGAAAAAAGAATAGTCATACAAAGAAATCAATGAAAACAGCCTCACTGATTTCTTATGCATTGCACAAATAGTTCATAACTATTGAGTCCCAGGAACTATGATATAGGAACTATTATAATCATCATTATCTTATTGATGTCATTAAGGAAGCATGGGTGTTTATGTTTTGTTCAAGTAACATAGCTATTAAATGGCAGAGTTGGAGTTCAAACTTACACAGCCTAGATACAAATCCAGGCACCTACTTACTCATAGTAGACGTGAGTAAAGCAGTGTGGATCACATGAGTGAATTGACTCAAGCCCATTTTGGGCCAGACTAACAATGAGCCTGGATATGTGAGGAAGGACATTTTTAGCAGAAGGGCCTCATGCCACTTTGTAAGTCATGCTACACAGAGGGGCATGCTGTTTGCACCTAGAAAATCCCTGTCCTTTTTACACATGAGTGTGCAATGGCCATGTTTATGCAAGTTCTACCTCTGTATCAAAAAGAGTGGAATTACCTCTATTTTCTGTTTCACTTATTCTTCCTACTTCACATCCCCTCTCCCAAACATGCATATAAATACTTCCCTCCACACATTTAAGCAAATGGTGTCTCTAACCTTCCTCTTGCATTTGCTGTTTAAGTGTGTTCAACTATGTGCTGCATAGACCCTTTCTTTTTGTTACTTGCAGAATAAAAGCCACTCACCATAAGTGCTTTATTTTCACTGTGCTTCCAGCTAAATCCTGCACAGTCAAACAAATTAAGCAGATGGCAGACTTAAATGTTAAAGATAGAAAAAAAAAACATGAAGAAATCTTGAAATAAATTAGAATATAGGATAGAATATATTGAAATGTGATGAATCAGAGGTTAAAGTCACAGAGAATTTTAAACAATGCAGCTTCCTTGAAGATATGTGAATGATTCAGGATGGTAAGTGAAAGTGCCCTTCCACAACAAGTGTGCCTCTATAATGCTTAAGTCCCAAATCAGTCAAATGCCTTATTAGGTGGCTTTGTTGCTTCACGAGGGCACGCACATAACCACAGCCATTTTTCCTTTCAGAGTAAAATGTGAACAGTCTCAATCAGCACAGGGAAGGAAGGTACAAGGGGCAGAGGTTTATGTCATTTAATATAATGACACTCATAGAGAATCCAGATTAAAAAACAAATAGATTCTCATCTGCTGCCCATTACTAGTTTCCCCAAATTTTACTACTAGGGAACATGCATTCACTGTAAAATTTTGAGCTCCGTTAAAATGCAAATTTTCCTGGGAGTGTTTAATCACATGAGTCATTTTCAACTATGAGTACATGAAATTAGCAGATCATTTCCTGAAAACTGGTTTAGGTAGGAGAAAAGGAGGAGTAAGCAGGAGGCTACCAGAGACTTGCATTAAGGAAGATAGAGGCTTGAAAATGAAGTTACTATGATAGATGGAAGGGATCTAAAGTCAAAATATGTCTCATAAAGTATTTTTACAAGGCCAATCTTAATTTTTATCTTTTTAAAGATATTTTGCTTAAAGTGAAGTAGCAGTATTTTGATTCCATTTAAAGAGGAAAGGTGGAAAAGGAGAAAGCAAGGAATTTATCATGTACCAAGTGTTTATCATGCACTCAGTGTTTTATCTCCAATCAGCATACTTCTCTGAAGTATTTTTTTAAGTTTATTTATTTATTTTGAGGGGGGAGGCAGAGAGAGAGAGTCCCAAGCAGGCTCCATGCCATCAGCTTAGAGCCTGACATGGGGATCGAACTCACGAACCATGAGAGCATGACCTGAGCTTAGACCAAGAGTCAGTTGCTTAACTGACTGAGCCACCCAGGTGCCCCTATGGTTATGAACATTACTTCACAGGGGAGGAGAGTGAGTGTCAGAAATGTTAATTTACTTGCTAATGGTCATTTAATAAATAGTATGGAGGAAAAAATCTGGCTCCAATCTGTCTGCAAAGCATGGTCCTCTCCACACTGAATGGCAATGACCATCTTGTTTCAAATCACCTATTTGCATGATAACATTTTAAAATCATTAAAGAGGGAATTATATATAATATCATTCCATAAATAAAGGCATGAAAACTATCGATGCCAGTAAGATGTGACTAATCTTTGTGATCAGGAAGAGGTAATAAGAGAAACAGAAAGATATGCTGGAAAGAAGGAAAGAGAACATCACCAAGAGGACACAGAAGGCAACTTGAACTAACATAATTGTACCCAGGTCCCCTTAGGATCCACTTGAGTGCTCATGTAATTTCCACAGACCCAAGACTCTCTTACTTCTGACATAGCATATTAATCTAAAGATATACAGTGAAGGGAAATCTCAAAACTCTCTCAATTTTAATCATAAGCAAAGGAAATAAAATCCAGTAAAGCATTTTTAGGGTATATCTGCTAAAATTTTATTTTCACAATGTTGAAATTCAGACACATCAGACTCCATCTTTATTCTCAATAGTTAAAAATTTCCTGACCTTCAATGAGCCAGAGCAGGTAACAATATACAATTACACTGGTCTCTTTTTGTGGCTCCAGCGTTGTATAGAGCAAGAAGCATTGTCTCCAAAGTATAAATTACAAAGAAAATCTGCGTGGGCAAGTTTAAGTAAATGAAAAGCTACCTCTTAAGTGTTTATATCATAGGGAAAAAAAGGCTCTAATAATTTAGATTAAGTGCAAAAATGCCCACAGAAGATTAGATTAAAAGAAAAACATTATAAGAACCAGGAGGGAAGAGACATATGAATAGCTATCCAGAACGGAGACTATTTCCTTGGGGAGTTTGTAAGAAACACATTTTAAATAAACTTAGGACAAAAATATAATTCTTTGCTATATGTGAGAATGTTTGAATAGCCAAAGAAATTAATACAGAGAAACCATATTTTGTCTCTAATGGCATGCATTAATATATATATTATTGAAGCATTTGGAGTCACAGACTTATTAAACTGAATACTTTCTTATAGACTATGTCTTCTCAGTAGTAGTGGTACATTTCTTTAAGAAATATAATTACATATCCGAGGTTAGTATTTAATAAAATATCAAAATTTATTAAAAATTAAATATTCTTTTCAGAAGGAGCATTAATTTTCCCTCAGGTATTTATCATGAACAATAATGAGAGGAGAATCCTTTTGTGGATGAGGACTACCCAATTCTTAAATCTCTTCAAACTCTGCCTGCTCTCCTGCAAAGGTATTCAGAATTCCTCTTCAAGGGTGCGGTTAAGATCATGTGTTCTAACTCCCGCTGACCCCACCAGTTTCCTGTATTTTAAATAAATATAAGCAGCATTTCTAAGCAGAAAGCAGATAAGCCTGCTAAGCATATTAGAGAATGAACTACTGTTATATTCTGCCTCGGGACAGAATCATAAATGACCGCATCACTTGTGAAGGTAGGGGTGTATGAACTGGCTCTTTAAACCTTGGAAAAGACAGCTAGGTGTGTCAAGTCATTAAACATATTAAGGAAGTTTCATTCTACTAATTACACAAGTCCAGCACAACATTTTATATGCTCTAGTTGCACAATGAGTTTCTGGCTTCTTCTGTTGATCATTTTTACCACTAGAACTTAAAGGAAACAATGAGGAAACTTCTTTAAACTTAATTCTGAGCAACAAGGAGGAAAAGATTGGCAAATAGAAATGACAGCAGCATTTAGAGAAAATGCCATTGTCCTTTTATGATTCAATATAGTATACATTGTTAAAACAAATAACGTCAGCTATTTAGAATTTGTATAGTCTTCTTGAACATGATAAAAATTTTAACATATTTTAACTCCTCACTGAGCCCCCTCACCACTACATTTTCTTTCCTTTTTCCCTCCCTCCCTTCCTTTCTTCCTTCTTTCCTCCTCCATCCCTCTTTCTTTCTTTCTGTCTTTTTCTTTTTCTTTCTTTCTTTCTTTCTTTCTTTCTCTCTCTCTCTCTCTCTCTTACTTTAAATGTCGTTCCATATTTTCATATAGAAGAACTGTTTTTCTGAATGGCCTATGTTTATTACATGTAATATATTTATTGTTTGCCCACCACAACTTTTTGTTTTGTTTTGTTATTTCACTTACTTTATTTCTCTGGTTCACACTTCTTATTGCCAAAATATATCCCTTAGGATTATTTTAGTTATGATGTCTGAAACATAAACTCTCTTTGTCTTTATCTAAAATTGTCTTTCTCTTCTTTGATGATCTGTGGTTGGGTATAGAATTATAGGTTACCTATAATTAGTTGCTGTCTTAAGAAAATTGTTAACTTTTCTGTGAATTTAATTTTCACATTTTGAAGGTAGTAATTCACCTCTATCTGTATTTTTTAAGAGTTTGCTTTTAGGGGCACCTGGGTGGCTCAGTCGGTTAAGCCTCCAGCTTTGGCTCAGGTCATGATCTCGCAGGTTCATGAATTTGAACCATGCATAGGGCTCTGTCCTGACAGCTTGGAGACTGGAGCCTGCTTCAGATTCTGTGTCTTCCTCTCTCTCTCTCTCTCTCTCTCTCTGTCTCTCTCTCTCTCCTCTCTCTCTGCTCATCCCCCACTCATACCCTGTCTCTCTCTCTCTCTCTCTCTCAAGAATAAGTAAACATTTAAAAAATAGTTTGTTTTTAGAAATATTTCAAGCTTCTGTATGATATGTTTCCTGGCTGGCAATGTCACAGTACTCTTGCATACAGAATGACTTATCTAAAGTGTAACATTGTTATTTAATAATATTGCTTAAATTCTTCAACACCTACCCCCCCCCCTCCTCATTATCTAAGGATAAAACCCAAGGTTCTCATGAAAAGATGGTAGGTCATGCCAATATGAATAGCGCCATTTCTCACCATTCCAGGCCTCACACTTTCTGCCCCAGACACGTTAAACTACTTTTCATTCACTGAACACTCCAGATTATTGTGAGCTTCTAAGCCTTCATTATGTTCTCTCTGCTAAAACGTCCCCACTCTCATTCCTATTTTTATTTTTAACTATAATTAATTCTCTTTGAACAGTTATGACTTAGTTCAAGTCTTAAATCTTCAGAGAAACCTCCCCTAACACCTCAAGGTGAGGCAGGTGTGCTATTTCTGTGCGTCAATAATAGTGCAGTGAGTACCTGAGTCTCCCAGGGAACCTTAAGTTCCCTGACCAGAGGTTCTATTTTATACATTTCCAGTTCCCATCAGGCCATTTGTTACCCAATGCTCAGAATATGCTCAGTATATATTTTCTGATTTTTGAAATAATAAGGAAAGGAGAAAATATAGGATGAAATATACTCTAATTTCATGAACACACATATCTACTGCACTTAACATTTAAATTTCAACTCCTATGCTCTCTTGTTAATTAATCTCTTACTCTATAATACTCAAAGAAACTGAATGTTTGGTATGGACAATAATCCAGGATTAGAGAAAGGAAAGTAGTGTTGTCCCCACCTCAATCAGTTTCCACAGAGAGAAAGAATAGGGTGTGAAAAGAGAAATTCCTCTATTTCTAGGTAGAGAGAACACACAGTTAATTTATGTAAAGAATTTGAAATACCCACTACCACTGAAATCCTAAAACATACAATGTTCTTACTTTGAAATGAAATATTATAAATGATCTCTAAAGTATTTTTAATCATTTCTCATTTCTGGACTTTAGGCACATTGCTTTAACTTGATTAAACTGTAAATATAATTTTCATGGAAGTGTGTATGTAAGGCTGAAAAGAAAAGGTAAATAATACTTAATTGCTATATATAATTAACATTGCTAATTTCAAATAAAATAGCCAATTGTGATTTGTTTGTTTTTTGGGCTTTTTGGTGTGGTATATATGGTCACCAATATTCAGTGCTTTAAAGATCCAATAGATATGGTTCTTTTTTTCCATTATTGAGAAAGACATTAGCATTGTATCTGGTCTCTGAGGAGCACTAAATCTCTTTCTTTGATATCTATTTCATTTCCTCATTTATTCAGCAAATACTTAATAAGTGCCCACTAAGTCATGAGTCAATGTTAAGGACTGTGGATATAATAGTACGCCAATTAGACAATAAGATTAATCATTGAGGATGGCCCAGAGGTATAAATTAATATGTTATAGCAACAGTGTATAATGGTTTGATAAAGAAAGTATGGGGGTTTTGAAAGCAGTTCTTTAACAAGGGTTAATTATTAATCTAATAAGAGCCAAGTTACATAGTGGACACATGGAAGAAATATCTTATATAATCCAATGGGTATAAGGAAAAAAAATGCTTGAGAAATTATATTAAAAATTGTGCCTAAGAGATCAGATAGGAAATCACTAGACAGAGGTCAAAAGAGTCTTTAGGAGGGGCACCTAGGTGGCTCAGTCGGTTAAGCGTCCAACTTCAGCTCAGGTCATGAACTCACGGTTTGTGAGTTTGAGCCTTGCTTTGGGCTCTGCGCTGACAGCTCAGAGCCTGGAGCCTGCTTTGAATTCTTTCTCTCCCGCTCTCTCTCTGCCCCTCCCCTGCTTTCATTCTGTCTCTTTCTCTCCCAAAAATAAGTAAAACATAAAAAAAGTCTTTAGAAAGAAGGAAGAAAAGAACATGAACATGAAAGGCTTAGGTGAAGGTGCATCGTACAGTCAAGAAATTGACTTCAAAATGACTGGAGCTCCTGGGTGAAAATCCTGGGTGAAAAGGAGGATGATGTATGGGGGAAGGAAGGGCAGAATGTAGCTACAGAGGAAGGCAAGGGCAGAAAATAAATCTACTTTCTGAGGACAATTAAAGAGTGTAGAGGTTGAGGAATAAATAACTTGCCCAAGATCAAGAATGTGCTGCAGGTAGAGTGGGGAATCATCTGTTTTAGGAGAGACTATATTATGTCCTATCTCTTGCTAATTTATTATATATATATATATATTTATTATATATATTCAATTATCATCTTCACCATAGCATTTTGAAAATTCAAATACTAACTAATGCTTAATGCACAAAAATGAACAAAATTAACCTTATCACAAATTCTGTCTCATCAAAATAAAAATATTAACAGTTTGGTATATGTTCTTTACATATATACATATAATATTTTTTCTTTTATAAAATATTATACTATACTATTACTCTACTATTTTGTAGCTAACTTTATTTTTTAAGGGTTATTTATTTCTTTTGAGTGAGAGAGAGAGAGCACAAGCCGGGGAGGGGCAGAAAGAGAGAGAGAAAATTCCAAACAGGCTCCATGCTGTGAGCATGGAGCTCGAATCCGTGAACCCCAAGATCATGACCTTAGCCAAAATCCAGAGTTTGATGCTTAATCGACTGAGCCACCCAGCCATTCCTATAGCTTGCTTTATTTTATTTTATTTACCTTTAAAAAATGTTTAAATGTTTATTTATTTATTTTGTTTGGGGCGGGGGGGGGGGGGAGAGAGAGAGACAGAATCTGAAGCAGGCTCCAGGCTCTGAGCTGTCAGCCCAGAGCCCATCGGGAGGCTAGAACCCACAGACCGTGAGATCATGACCTGAGCTGAAGTCAGACGCTTAATGACTAAGGAACACAGGCACTAAGGTAGCTTGTTTTATTAAATTTGTATTCTGTCATGAACTTTTATTATGTCATTTCTAACCTCTTCCATAATATCAATTTATTGCTATAGCATTTTGCCTCAAAAAAATCTATATTCTTAGACATTTGGATACTTCCAAAGCTTCATATTTTGTACTGTCTTTATTTTATATTGGCAAATAATGTTACACTCCTATCTTATTATATGAAGCAACCATTTGCCAACATATTCAAAAACATTAAATGTAATACTTTAAATTACTAACATTTGACATTTCTTAATATGTTTATTGGAAATTTTAACTTAAATATCACTCCTTGATTCATATTTCTATAGTGATGTACATTTTTTATGTTTAATTTTTAAAGGTCAAATTGTCAATATTCTCTTGTCATAAATGTTGCAAATATTTTCTAATATTTGATTTTTGCTTTTGAGTTTTGTGGTTTGTGATACACACAAGTACTTAAATATGGGTAGTCAATATATTCATCTTTTAGTTAATCTTATTAATTTCTAACCACTGAAACCATTTTTCTTTTCTTGCTATCTGAATTACAATTTTCTGAGGGGCCCAATGTTGATATAGAAATAATAGAAGTACCACCTTATATGGTGCCACCTCCAAGTACCACCTTCAAGTACTCCCAGGTTTTTCATATTTTGAACAGAACTCTACACTTCTATGTCCACAAAAATCAAGTTCCCCATATTTAATATGATAAAGTATAGCCACCTCTTTAAGCTTTGTTTAAGGTCTTGAAAAAGCTTACACATCTTGTATGTGGTTTGTCCTATTTTGCATTAGACATGTGAGGAATTAACTTCCTCCTCTGCTGCCATCATCTCTCATGTCACTTCATTCAAAAATATGGATGGTAGTGCCTCTTTTTGCTTGACAAAAGTGAGGGTATATAAGGTTGATAATTTTTTAAAACTTTGCAAAAATAGTACAAAGACAGTAAGTATTGGATATAATTTACCCCATTGTTTATGGGCTAGTGCTGTTTCTCTGGGACATATTAGTAAAGCTGTTTCCCTTTTGAGCTCAAAGCCAGCAAGGGTGCTTAGAGAATCCTCCCTATAGAAAAAGGAATTCTCTCTTTCTTTCTCTCTCTCTCTGTCCAGAAATTCACTCATCCTCCCCTGATTTTTTAAGGATGTCCAAGTTTAGCTAACAACACAGTCTCTGATAAGAATTTCCCCTGTCCTCAATGAAAATCATATGCGTAATATTAAAGTCACATTTATATCATCAGTAGGTATTTTTGATTGCAAAAAACAAAACACTCAAGCCAGGTTTGGTAAAATGGATCATTCCCACTAAAAGCTCATGTAACTATGAAAAAAAAACAAGGATGTCTGGAGAAATTGGACCTAGGGAATGGAACACTGCTAAAGTTATCATCCCACCTCAATATCCTTTCCCAACACAGGTAGACTGCTCTCACTACTCCATTTTCCAGCGCGCTGGGTTCAGTTTTTGTTACAGTGGGCTGGCCTCCTCTATATCGTAGGCATATACTTCCCACACTTCCCATTTCAAACCTTAACCACCAGAAAGAAATAGAAGGAGATTTGCACATCCTAACTTGAAAATACCTCTCCAGTGTTTAAATGACCATTATGTCCTCATTCAGCAATCATGAGCTCATAAATAGGCAAGCCTGATCCTAAATAAATCCACTGCAAGGAAAAAATGTATATTTGGGTCAATCCAGAGTGGAAATTTTGAGAATTTAGGGGATTCTAGGGATTTTTGCAACTAATTTTTTGACACACACACAATTTCTTCTTTCTTAGGCCTTCTTTAAGACTTTATTCCTACTCAACTTCAAGCTCTGTTAACTTTTTTGTGGTGCCTGGGTGGCTCAATTGGTTAAACATCTGACTCTTGATTCCGGCTCAGATCATGATCTCAGTTTGTGGGTTCGAGTCTCTCAAATCAGTGCAGAGCCTGCTTGGGATTCTTTCCCTTTGTCTTTCCCCTCCCCTACTCGTGCTCTCTCTCTCTCTCTCTCTCTCTCTCTCTATCTGTCTCTTTCCCTCAAAAGAAATAAACTTAAAACAAAAACTCTGTTAACTTTTTTGAGCCTAGATTTTTCTGTGCATGGAATATATAATGGGTGTCATGGGATTATGGTACTTGAGGAGGTGGCACATGCTAGTGGCTAAGAGCACGGGCTCTGGAGGCCAGCTGCCTGCACCCAAATCCTGGCTCTGTCACATATAACCTTTGTCACTTGGGCAATTACTGAATCTGTCTGGTCTAGGCTTCCTCATCTTTAAAACAAAGATAATAATAGTACATGTCATGTGGGGTTCTTTTGATTCTTAAATATGCTAAAATATGTAATGCACCTTGAACATGGCCTGATATAGCTTAAACATTTAAAAGAAATAAACATTATTTTCAGTTATCAAATCTTACAAGTATCAAAAAAATGTAATACTTTTTATGTGCAAGTCACAGGTTCCAAATGCAACACTTCAAAGGTGCTTATAATTCTTCCTTTGTCGTATTACATTTAATTATTCTTTTGAAGCATAAATTTAACATGTTTAGTAACAAATTTTTATTCCTATATGTAATTGGAATAGTTTCAGGGCCTGGTACACAAAGTGCTTCTCATATATTCTTCCTTCACCTGCCATTCCCCAACCAAGCATAAAAATTGTCAGAAGCAGGAAAATTACTTCCTCACAGGAAACCACTTAGTAATGATTTAAATCAGTGGCTTACAAATCAACTGTCTTGAATTTTGGTTATCTTAAGTATCCTTGTACTATGGTGACTCTGATACCCAAAATGACAAAAAATTTAAAGAGCAATCATCTGTATCACTAAATATTAAGAATCTATGCATTGTACATGACCTTGACTTAAACACTATGTCACCAGAAATGACAATGCATAGGAAGGTATCAGAGCGGCCTCCAACTGAGTTTATCTGGTTTAAACTGAAGGGACTCACTGGTCTGATGACATTTGCCTTGACCAAGATCAATACCATGGCTTCCCAAGTCTCATACAAAGTGATGCTTTGAAGTTACATATTTTATTCTCCTCCTGCCCCAGATGAGGAAATGGAAATCTTTCTAATGCCCTTCCTTTCCTCAGTGGAGTTAACTGCTTTTTTGAATTTATAGACTGACTTTTATTTATCACTATTTAAACTTAAATTTCCCATTCCCACCAACTAACTGAATTTTCTTAGATTTTGGGGATTTTCTAGGGGCACTTAATAAAGGAAGTATTTTATGAGATATCTTTTGGAAACAGATATATAATGAAGTTCTCATAATTTTGTTTATCCCAAAGCCCACGGTTTAGCTTTGCCAACTGTTTTGATTTCTCATCCTGAATTATCTATGGATATACTAGGTTCATGGGACATTGCAATTTTTTTTTTCAGTCAAAGTCCATCCGGGAAAGAGAAACAATTTTAGATCTTTCATAAAGATATTTAACAAACACGGATAATTGGTTACATTTGTGATGGAATAGCTATGAAATTGCATAAAGGATAGAGAAGCAATTTAAAGATTTGCAGCTGCAGAAAGCCACTATCAGCCCCAAGTCTAGAGACGCAAGAAGAAAAATGATTCTGGTTGACCAATCTTACCCAGAAACAAGAAGGCAGTGGAGCCCAGGAAATATGGTGCTCATGATACAGAGCAGAGCCAGGGTAAGACAAGAGATGGAGCTGGGAGCAAACTGGCAATCATCTGCTACATCAGAAGCATATAAATGAAGTAAATTCTCTAGGTCTATTCTGGTGATTGTCAGATTGCTAGCATCAATAAAACTTGGGAGCTTTTAAAAAGGAAAACTCTTATGCCCGTGCAAACATATAGATGCAGAAAATCTGAGGGTAAGTCCAGGCATCTGCATTTTAACTTTTATATTAATAAGTTACTAAACAAGCTTATGATCAAATAAATTTCATCTTCTTCCTCTCCCTTTTACCTGACACTGTAACATTCTGGGATGATAATGCTCAGATAGGTCAGCAGTTTTGAGGAGTAAGCCAGTCTATTAAATCTTCTGGCAGGTTTACTAACTGGAATGAAACATTCTGTTTTGACTTCCATATCTCATCCAGAAAACAGTGGAGATACCTCCTGAGTATAAGTGAGCACTACCTGAGTTGTTTAGATTTCCTGAGATGGCGGTTAAGGGTCAGGGTGAGTCATTGTATACAGCTCTGATTGGATGTGGTCCTAATGATTCTGGGCAGTGACATATACAAAGAATTATGCCTCAAGATTCTGGGCCTCTCTCTGTTCTGATGGTAGCAAAAAATAAACTGCTTAGCAAATTTCCTTTCCCTTATCCACAAGATACAATTCTCTCCTGTCACTTTAGAGAGCCAATTTTCTCTTGTCTTCTGTCTGCTATGAATAGATTTGAGGAATACAATGTTGTTAGCTGAAATATTCTATTCAGTTTGACACAGTAAATTTGCTCCATTATTTTCTATGTTAACTTGCATTTGCTTACCCTTCCCAATCAGTTTCTTAACTTCCAACAGTCTAGGGAAGCTTTCTGCCTAGTACTTATGTTGTTCATTGAATTGTTTCATTAACTCCAGTGCTTTGCATATCTTTCTTTGTTAGTTACACCCGTAAAGATTGTGAATAATAGTTTCAGCATTCCAGTGTACTTTAAAATTTTCCATTGCTTGTGTTGTCTTTAATACAAACACAAACAATACAGCTTAGCACTTAGTAACTTTATCTTTTGGCTGCTCAACATTTGTGTAATTGTAAAAATTAAAAATATGTCCAGTAGAAAATATTTAATAATTTTGCTATCAATAATCTCAATTTTGGATTAAACTCTTATACCTGTTAAGAAAACATCAGTGAGGAGAGACAGAGGAACCTATATGTTAGCATTCCTATTTTACAAATACAAGTATGACACATTACAGCAAAATAAACAGTCTGTGTGTGTTACATAAATTAACAGTTCTTATAACTACATTGATAGTCAAATATACTTTGAACAAATCTTCCAATAGCCAACATTGTATGCAGTTCACACACAATGTTTTTGATGAGAAAAAGGAAGAAAGCATGTAAATATTTTCCATATGTTCTCAATATTAAAAACTTTAAATATCAACTGGATTGGAAGATCTGTAGTCTCATTCTAGAAATTCCCAGGAAATGCCCCTTGTGTTCAGTTCTGGTTTTCAGGGAAAAGACGCCTTGTACAAGGCAACACATTAAGGTAGGAGGCACCATTGGGAGATCATCCTGGGAAGCATATTTATGGTTGTCAGCCTGAAGTTCTGAGAAACAGAATCATTACGTGGAGAATCGAAGTTCCACGTAGCAAAGTGTTGCAAGGCCTGCCAAATCTCAAACTATAGGAAGGAGGAAAAGAAAGGGGTAGAAAGTGTAATTAGACCTGAGGCCACTGGATTCACAGTCACAATCAATCATGTACAAGGACCAGTACAAAGAAAAATTCAGAGTTTGATTGCTAAATATTATGTGCTGTGACTCTTTTTATGCAGATCTCAGTGATAGTGCAAACATGAAAAAAAAGGAAAAAAATAAACCCTAAAGTTTGCTGTAGAGACTAAGAAGGGAAACATGGCAGAGGTTGTGGGGATATTAGGGACAGATAAGACAAAGGAATTATCTGTGAGATTGAAAGTCTTTAAATTTCTCCTTTGAAATGTGTTGTATTTTTGTTCTAGGAAACTTCATTCTGATTGGAATACAAAAGGTTTTAGAAATCAGTTCTGGGAATCCCTCTTGTTAAAAGCTATCTGCTTCAAAGATAGTTTCTAAATATGCAACTCACTAGGGCCAAGCTCCCCATCTAGGAAATATAGTGATATTTGGAACTCTGTTAACCCCAAGTCATTTGTTACAAAGATTTCTGTCAGAGAAATAAATTTTAGTCCTGTACCTTTCATACACTACTGTCTTCACAGCACCTAATATAATCTCTTCCATGTAGAAAGAGCTCAGCATATTTTATACAGATGAATTAAAGGGTATGAAAAGTTGTATAATTTCTGGGATCCTCTAAACACCTGAGAGTTGCCATTGACCTTGGGATCTTG
Organism: Cryptoprocta ferox; assembly: GCA_028646485.1. Classification (NCBI taxonomy): domain Eukaryota; kingdom Metazoa; phylum Chordata; class Mammalia; order Carnivora; family Eupleridae; genus Cryptoprocta; species Cryptoprocta ferox. The sequence continues at coordinate 85,438,727 of CM053577.1, read as the reverse complement.
AGGGCAGGGTCCCCTGTCTGTTATCTCTGATTCTCCTCCCACCTAGCACAGAGTCTGGTGCCTAGTTGTGACTGGCTTTCAAAACATGCCAGTTCCATGAGTAATTCTAACTGGAAACATATAACCATGTGATGTTCACATTTTTCACTAAGTCTGCCTTCTTCAATTTTCCCCTAGAATAATGCATGCATATGGGAACAAAATACCAAATGGTGCAATGGGTATAAAATAAAAAGATGTTTTCCTCCTACCCTTTTCAGTCTTCTAGTTCTTTTTCCAAGAAGCAATGATTGATACCAATTTCTTTCATATAATAACCACAACCATAAAGTCCAATTTCATTTTTGTAAAGACTACATAGTGTTCAAATTTAAAATTATTATAACTTACTAAATCCTCTATTAATGGTTCAGTGAATATTCCTATAAATGGACTTTTTTTATATCAGTAAGTTTATTTGTAAATATATTCCTAGAAGTGGAATTTTACTGATTTTGCCAAATTATCTTCCAAGGGGATTGTTCCAGTCAATACTCTGATAAAGAATGTATGGTCATACTATGATATTATCTTGTCGTCCGTGATTTCCAGCCTCATGTTGGGCTCTGTGCTAATAGCTCGAAGCCTGGAGCCTGCTTCGGATTCTGTGTCTCCCTCCCTCTCTGCTGCTCTCCCACTTGTGCTCTGATTCTCTCTCCCTCAAAAAATAAATAAACATTAAACTTTTTTTAAAAAGAGTGCTACATATATATCATTTTGTAAGGAAATTAGTAATCACAGCAGTTAAGGATTATAGATAAATAAATATAGGGCACCTGGCTGGCTCAGTTGGGAAAAGCACACAGCTCTTGGTCTTTGTGTTATGTGTTTGAGCCCCACGTAGATATTACTTTAGAAAAAGGATTATAGATAAATATACTTAATTTTTTTCTAGGTCAGATTTTTCCAAGTTTAATACACAGAATTCTAGTTGGTAAGGATAGTGTTATTTTAAAAAGTATTCTGTGCTTAAATACATTTTGAGTATGTTGAATTATACAAGAATAACAGTTTTTTTATTATTGTGGCATTACACAAAGTGTTTAATAAGATGATGTGAAGAATTTCATATGTATTTGTCTTAGATTTAGATTTCATCCATGTTCTCTCCCAGAAGCAGAGTCTGAGTCAAAGATTCTACAAGTGATTTATTTGGGGGGTAACCCCAGTAGACTTCAGTTGGAGAGTAGAGAAATGACACTGAAAAGACAGAAAAACACTAAAGATTGTATAAAAGTGGGTTCTCTCAGTGGGCAATTGGGACTCCATCTCACTGGGGAACTTTGAGATTGGGCAGAATATGCCACTGAGATGTCCTGCACAGGGATGAAGATTCTGAAGTGTTTATCCCAACCACTATCCACCACTACTTGAGAACCATTCCCAGTGATGTTAACTGCTTGGCACTTCCTTAGTAGGCAACTTCCGGGTGATCAGGAATGATGAGTGCTAATGGGATTTGAACAGTGCACCAAAATTTTCTGCCATTTTTTAAGTGGATTCACCCAGGGGCTTGTGAAGGGAAAAGAAAAGCTCCATCCCTACCCAACTGTGTCCACTGCATCCTCCTTTCTTCTCTGCAAAGGAGGATGGGTTGCTATCATCTTGGTCAGTTTGCAAAGTTTAAGATGTATCATATTGTAATAGAATCCTGTGCTTGCAAAAATTGTGTTTGTATTTACAACTGTTGCAAGTCTCATTCATTCCTGCTTTAGATCCAGCTCCAGGAACGGCTTAATCATATTAACCTCCTCTTTTTAAACACTCCTAGTTAAATAATTGCTTTAGGTCTTTGTACCGAATTTCTAACCTTATGGCGATAAATTACTAAGATTTAGATTTTGTGTCGATGGTTAGTTTTATATGTCGACTTGGCTAGGCTATAGTACCCAGTTAGTTTTTTAATCTAACACTAATCTAGGTGGTTCTGTGAAGGTATTTTGTAGATGTGGAAATAGCTAAATCAGGTGACTTTAAGTAAAGGAGATTACCCTCAATAAGGTGGGTGGGCCTCATCCACTCAGCTGAAAACCTTAAAAGCAAAAACTGAGGATTCCTGAAGAAGAAATTCTGCCTTAAGACTAAGACATCAACTCTTGTTTGCCTACTGCTTTGTCCTACAAGTTTGCTGAAACGCAGTGTTATCAGAACCCTGCATTTCAGTATTATGTACTGGTCCATAAGATGGTATTTTCCCTCATTCTGTTATGGATCCTTATTAGTGTAGCTCCCACAGAAATCTCACAGGAAAAGAAGCAGTTGGCAGATGAGATTCAGATAGTCTTTGAATCTCAGGCTACATACCATCTAATATTACCCAAATCATATCTTAGTAAATTCATGCTTTTGAAATAATTTAAATAATTTATTCCTTAAAAGAAATTTAGTCCTGACCCCACAAGGCTTTCTCTAACCCTTCTACTTCAGAACTGAAGACCAATTGACTACTACTACTGACTTAGGTCTCTAGAACACATATATTCCTATATCTAATTATCTCATCATATGGTTATCTCGTAACCATAGTTTAGGGACTTATCATATGGATTACATATATTTAATGACTGGCTACGTTGTGCCTCATACACTGTTAGAATAAATACTAGGCTGAGGCCTCTGGGTGGCTCAGTTGGTTAAGTCTCCAACTTTGGCTCAGGTCATTATCTCACCATTTGTGAGTTCGAGGCCGTGTTGGGCTCTGTGCTGATAGCTCAGAGTCTGGAGACTGCTTTGGATTCTGTGTCTCCCTCTTTCTCTGCCAATCCTCTGCTCACACTCTGTATCTCTCACTCTTAAAAACAAATAAACATAAAAAAATTTTAGGGGCTCCTGGGTGGTTCAGTCGGTTAAACGTTCGACTTCGGCACAGGTCATGATCTCACAGTTTGTGGGTTAGAGCCCTGCGTCGGGCCTTGTGCTGATAGTTCAGAGCCTGGAGCCTGCTTCTGATTCTGTGTCTCCCTCTCTCTCTGCCCCTTCCTTGCTCATGCTCTGTCTCTCTCTGTCTCTCAATAATGAATAAACATTAAAAAATTTAAAAAATTTTTTAAAGAATACTAGGATTTCTGTGATAATTCTAGTTACATGTTACTTTATTTTGGGTTTGTTTTTCGTGTTACTTTATTTTGTTACAGTTAGGATATTTTGTTAAATTTGTATTGTATATTTTAGTTTTATGTAATTTCAATATATTTTATATAAATAAATTCACAAACCATAAAAAGTCTTCAGACCACATGTCCCCGTTTATAGTTTCAAAAATCCATCATAATGTCTATAGTGACCATATCAGGTTTTTTTTCATTTTATTAAATATATATATATATATATATATATATGGCTTTAATTTCTGCCTCAGTGACTACACTCATGTACTGGAGGGAAGATAGAGAAAAAAAGCACCTATTCTTACCTGGAAACAGCTTATTTTAATCTCAGCTCAACTAAATTTTTTATTATTTCTTTTCATAAACAAAAGTGCAACTGGAATTTTCAACATCTAAAATGAGAATAAATTCAATAATGTAAAAAGTTGAAAAACAGGAAAAAGTCTTGAGAATGAGGTAAAAAAACATTTTCTGGGAATAAAATTAGTAAGAAAATGTACTTAAATCTGACTTAGAAAATATTAAAAACAGAATATAGGAAGCAGGGTAAAAGAGTTCATGAGATCTGCTTAACTTAATTGTATGTAGAATTTAATAATGATTTCTGTTTAGTTATTTCCCTAGATAAATTGTAAAATAATAAGATTATCAATGTTATGGAATACTGACAGCATTGTAAAATATTAATTGACAGTATTAACAGAACAAAGTTAAGAAATAGTAGCAGATAAACCTAAAATATTACTAGTTATAGGAGAGTGTGTCTATCTATAACATACAAAGAGAAGAGCTAAAAGGATACTTGTATTAAATTTGTTCATGATGTAATTTTGACTTTTAACACATGAAATACCTGCACTGTTTGATAGAGGCAACACTGATTAAGATATAACTTAATCTGTTAGGGGAAACTACAATGATTTTATTTTTTTCAAAACCAAACCACCCTGTTCTTAGTAAGGGTGTCTTTGAGTTCTTTCTTAAATTATGAATATTTTAAAAACATGGTTATAACCTTGTGAAATTTAAATAAGCCTCTGGCTAATATATTTTAACTACATGCAAAAGTCAGGATAGACTAGATTATGATATGGTGACACCCAATCACAAAATCCCACTAATTTAACATAAGGAAGATTGATTTTTCATTTGTCACAGACTGTTATGGTTCTTGGAGTCTTCCCAGGACACTTACCCTCCATGTGACTTCTCAGAATTCTAGGTCTAGGGAGGCTTCACCATCCTGCTGCTGCACTATCTATAGGGTGTGGTATCCTTGGTCAAAGCAGCAAGAAAAAGAACACTGTGTGGTCTCAAGCCATCAGTTAAATGCTTCGTCCAGCAGGTGACATATGTGCCTTCTACTCAAAACACGTTACTAGAAATAGTCCCATGTCTCTATGTAATTACAAAAGAGCATGGGAATGTAATCTCTGCATTCACCTAGAAGGAAAGGAGAATTAAACGTACAAAATATTAAAAGTCTCTATCCCATGCTACAAAACTTTAAAGATCCATTCAGAACCTATAATACATAAGGTGCCCAGTAATTATTCCATGTTGCCTAACCCACAAATCTGCAATATAAATATGTTGCATTCTGTATTATTGTAAATATAACTTTGTAGTAATGAGTATGTTACTCACTATATCTGAAAGGTATGGTATAAAGCAATTTTTGGAATGATATTACACAATGTAAAGTATAATAAAAATGTGATAAGAACACACACATCATTAATATAAATGTATTCATATATTATGCTAATGTCTAATCAGAAAAATTATTACTTTAAGAGATCTGTAAATGTCAAGAAATTAAATAAACTATAATCTTTGCCACATGTGCACAGACTTAGTGAACAGGCTAACATTTCTGTTTAGTGTTAGCCTATGGTAATTCTACAGGGCTTTCCCCCCCACCCCCACACCAAGGGTGGTTTCCTCCAGAGAGAAGACCTGGCAGTTCCTGCAGCTGCTCTGGCTGAATGAGGATGTTATTATATTCATGGTAACAGATGTTACACTTGGAGGTTCATCTTTTACTTTCAGAAAATTTCATTCCAGAACAGGAAGTTTTATGAGACATCAATAATTTCACAAACACAAACATTCAACCTCAAATTTAAACTGTTTCATTAAAAAAATAATAAACATGTTTCATTTCACAAAGTTCATATGATTAACTGAAGTTGGCCATCATTTCAAAAACTTTCAAATATTACTACCAGAAAATGAATGAGCATTTAGATACACCGGCTTCAAATCTGGAATTTCTCGCATGTAGGATCTCTCTCTCTCTCTCTCTCTCTCTCTCACTCACTCTTTCTCTCCCTTAAATTAAATATAACTTAATCTTAAATTCTAATGGTAATTAGAATGAGAGTTAACCAGATTTTTATGTTTAATTGTTTTATCCCTGAGTATGACTGAGGTACTCTAACTTTCTCACTTCATTATTATCAAGGGGTAAATCTTTCTTTACCTAAACCTTCAAGAGAAAAGAGAATAAAAATATATTGATTAAAGTTAATCCTGTTACACCATATTCTATTGTCTATCTGAAATCTTTTATAAACTTTTAGAGAACAACAAAATGAAAATAATTCAGAGCCTGAGGACCACTCTATGTACAGTTTACACTCATTATACTTCATTCAGCAAATATTTCCTGAGCAACCCCATATATTTGCTCTGTTCTTGGTTCTTGGTAGAGAGTAGTGTTACAGATTAGCATCACTGCTAATCTCTGACAGGTGAAGTTTGTATCTTCTACAGGTGAAGAGGCTTGGCCCTCTGAAACGTCAGTCAGCAGATGCAGCAGCCCCTGGGGAGGAGACAAGGCCTTGGGCAAGGTAGCCAGCCTCTGCTAGAAGCTAGAGCTTCTGAAGCTGCTTGAGTTAAGTCTTTCAGTCCTGAAGGGAGGAAACTGATCAGCACAGAGACCATACAAACCTTCTCTCGGTGAGTGTAAGCATAATTACATAACCTATATTACACACCAGCTTACTTGTGGTCCCAATTTTAACTTCTAATTCCTTTAAATGAAGAGGCTGGTAAAATTTCTGAAAGGTAAGTCTTAGATCTCTTTTGATTCCAATCACCTTTCTTGTATGTATTCCATTGTCAACTAAGTATAAGTAATATCCTCATATATTAACTCAGAAAAAATATAAATTCAGCTATAGCCCTAACACATTTTCTTCAATTGCTCAACAGAAAATGAATGTGCTGTTATATTTATTGCATCTTATTGGGGTACAGGAAAATTTATGTACATAATAGAGTATTCATAAAAATTTTGAGATAAAGAGTGAGTAATATTATGATGTTCCATTTAGAAGCATGTTAATAAAAATGATTTAAATATGGTATCATAAAGAATGGTATTACACATAGTTATCCGAAGCAGGCACTTGATATTAATTTGAGGAGAATTGTGTAGATTTGCCTACATCAGTTACTGCACGTAATTTTAAATGACCGTTTAACCTTCCTGTGGATTCAACTACTTTTGGTCCAAGATGGGATTAAGGGTTGTTCAAATATGATCTAAATGGAGATGTTAAAACTGCTTGTAACTGCATTTGATTCTGCAGCTGTCTTACAAAAAGTCACCCTTCAGGGGGCCTGACCTCCAGGATATGTTTTCCATGCTCAGAAGAACAGGAGATAATAGAGGTTTTAATGCAGCTATTCAGAAACTAACAGAGCATTTTAGACCTCAGAAAAAATGTTCCCCCTGAGAGACATATGTTCAGGGAGATAGCCAAAGAGCCTGGTTAGCCTGTTGATTCCTTGGTTAGTAATCTGAGCACCTTGTCTCATAATATGACTTAAGGGCATAAAATACACCATGCTATAGAGGCAAATGAGAAGTAGATTTATTTTCTGAGAACATGCCACATGAAGAACATACATCTAAGATTTTATTCCATTGTGAGCATATGGTTTCTTAGGTCATGAAGATAGTCTACCACCAAGACATGCATGTTCCTTAGTATGTTAAGCAAATCAAATAGCAAAAGAGCCAGAAGGCTCAGAAAAATTCTGTCAGCAATTTTCAGATTTTGAAGCACATTTTATCAAACAGGCCTCTGGTATGATGATTCTGTAGTTGAGGGTACTTGGCAACTGAAAAAGCAAAGCTACTCTTATATTTGCAATATCTGTTGACAAGAAATGTTATGTACTGAATATTTGATGTAAATAAAATGCTTAAATGCTTTTGAATGGGAATTACTGTGACAACATCAGACTTGAAATCTGAAATTATAACATTCTTTCAGAGTATAAAATATCCACGGTTCTGAGTAGTGGCAGAGAAGGAGATATTTTGTATATTTTCTTTTCTCTTCAAAAAATGCTTCAAATAAACTAGCTTACAGTATGTACAGTCCACCAAATTGACCTGCACAAGTAGTGTGTCTAGCTAAGGGGAAACCTACCTAAACAAAGCAAATATAAATCCTGTTGCCAAATCTACAACAAACAGATTACTCCTGCCAAGCAATATAAAGTCAGAGGAAGTTATTGAGGGGTTTACCTGTTTTGCTCTCTACTCTATTGGAAACAGTTTTCAATTAAGATCTACAAAACTTTTACACTACATCATTTTTATTTACCTGCATGCCTGTGCCTGGCTTCTTCCTTCAGGCTCTTGGCTAATTATGTCAAAAGGGAAGAACTGCTGTCACCCAAGATCAGTGTAGAAGAAGGGAGAAAGCCTCCCAAAAGACATAGGGAAGAGAAGAAAGCTTGTTATAGTAGCCGTGTGTGTGGAGCCGCCAGCACTATTTCCATATATCATGGGAACTAAGAATTTTTTTTTACCTTATCTGATTCATTTTGAAGAATGCTCCCAGAGAGCTGTGCACTGGCTATACTCATCTTTTTAATGAACATCTTCAGGAAATGGGGTACATAACTATACCTCCTTCCTTAGAAGGATAGTAGTATCTAGAAGAATGACTTCAGGGATCAGAGGAAGCAGAATTTTTGAGTTAATTTGAACAAGAATTTAAGAATTGTTGGCCTCGGATTTTTTTTGATCAGGTAGATTGGGTTTTGATTGATCATTGGTGGTGGTGGTGCTCGGTTGTTGTTGCTGGTCTTTTCTTCTCTGTGTTATTAAATTTAATTAGTGGCTTACAGTTAAAAGTGGGCAGTTTCAGGGTACCTGGGTGGCTTAGTCGGTTGAGCATCTGACTTCAGCTCAAGGCATGATCTCACAGCTCCTGGATTCGAGCCCCATGTCGGGCTCTGTGCTGACAGCTCAGAGCCTGGATCCTCCTTCGGATTCTGCGCCTCCGGCTCTCTCTGCCCTCCCCCACTCCACTCACACTCTGTCTCTCTCAAAAATAAATAAACCTTAAAAAAAATTTTAAAGTTGGACAGTTTCTCATAATATCTTATTAAAAAAGTTAGATTTCTGACTTAGATGTAACAACACTGAATCAACATTACCACATTATATAACCAACTTGTGTTATTTCCTTGAAAAAAGGATGTTTCCTCAGTTTTTCTTGTTCCTCCAACTTTTATTCATATTCGCAACACAGATTTACCAAACAAGAATCAGTTACTATTTTCATGGAAATTACTCAGGTTGGTTTGTTTGTTACAATCAGCTGCTTCCCTCATTTGTTATCTGGCTGCATCCTACATGCATTTGAGTTAACTCCAGTTCTACACTAAGAAAACCTGACCCAAATATTCCTAATGTTAACATTGAAATAAAAAGAAATAGAAATATTTTTATAGATGAAGACTAATATAGATTTTACAGTTCAACCTTGAATTAAAATCAGAATGTTTGTGAGCTCCCGAGAGGATAGAGTTTATTAACAATTTAAGCAAGTCTGTGAAACTAATGGTTGAAATTGACTTACTTACTATGGATTTTTCCCCCTAGGAATGCTCTTTTGGAGATTAAAAAATATATATGCATAATGAGGATTACCTCTTATAATTCTATTTAGATTTCCATATGTTCCCAATGTATTAGGAAGATTGGCAAGTGAGATTGATTCTGTTTTATTTTTTCCATTATATGGAAATAGGAGTCATTATTTAAATTTTTCTCAGATAATAATTTTAGAAAATATACTAAAATTCTGAATCTTATTGAATAATTCTCATCAGAACAGTTTTAATATAATGTAGAAGACATAAGATTATGTTTTTCCTAAACTATCAACTTTGTATATGGGTAGATTTTGTTTTTCACTTTGCAAGTTATTGATTGATAACTTTAGAGTATTTGCAATGTTATGTGAAAGACAGTAGAAGGGTAATTAATTGTTCAACATAGGCTGAAATATCTTGCTCTATTTTGTATTTATTAATTTTGTCTCTAATTATTTGATCTATTACATAATCTAGCAACAAAAAACTACGAAATATATAGATAATAAGACAAGATGGAAACTTGATAATATAGAATTCAGAGAATATTTTTATTTACATTAAGATGAAATACAATCCAAACTAAAATACATTGTTCTTCTCTGTTAAAAGCATTATAAGTGTGTGTATATACCTATATGTAGTCATATATACCTATATGTAGTCCTATTCATTTCAGTTTTTAAAGACAGTTTTTTAAATTAAATTTTTGAGATTTAATATAAGAAATATTCTAATTTGTTTGCAGTTTTGGTGAATGTTTCAACTAAGAATTTGATCAGTTTTTATATTATTTGCAGTAGATAACAGTATCATTACTTGAGCACTGAAAAATATCAGTTTACCTTTTGCTTTAAGAAAACATGAATTTTGGTGCTACTGTTTTATATAATGCACTTAGGATGAAGTGAAAAACATCCTGTTATGAAGTGGATAAATCTCAAATTAACAAATATCAAAGCACTATTTATTTAGTGAGCATATATTATTCCCAGATTCAGTATAATTATGTATTAAGGTCTCGTTTATTTTAACACTGACAAAAAACTGGCTTTGAAAAAGTCAGAAGATAAACAAGCATATCACAAAAGTTGAAAACATTTCCAGACAAAACAAATCCATTCACTAATATAATGACATAATACAAATGCAAAGATTTGTGATACTTGGGAGACAATAAATGTTGCGATATGGCAATAAATTCAAGCAATTTTCGACACACATGTAATTTTTAGTTGCTACTCTTGTTTAACAGAAAACAAAAATTCCCAAGTTTTAGAAAGGGTTATATACAAATCAAGCAATAAGTCTCCTGCCCCTTGGAAGGAACAAGTAACTATTGTTGTAGAAGGTGATGGAAAAGTTGTTTACTTTGGTCCTTTGCACACTGTTTTTATTCTCAGCATGGAGAACAAAGTAAGCAAGAATTGGGAGGGGAATACTCACAGAGAAGGCTAATATCCAGACTTTAAAGTGTAATGTTCTATCCTTTGTTTGAAGTTTCTATGAGATCCCTAAAAAAAGAAAATTCATTTTCAAGCGTAAGCTCAAATGTGCATTGGGAATCAATTATTTATTACCTTATACATCAAATAATTTTAAACTAGCCTTATATTCTTTAAAGATTTTAGGACAACATTCTGAAGGAGGAGAAACATACCTGTAAAAAACAGCAAAAATATTTTTATTTTATTTTATTTTTAATTTTTAAGTTTTAAGTTTTAAGTTTTAATTTTAATTCCAGTTAACATACAGTGTTATATTAGTTTCAGGTGTACAACATAGTGATTCAGCACTTCTATACAACACCAGGTGCTCATCACAACAAGTGTATTTCTTAATCCCCATCACCTATTTCACCCATCCCTCCACTGACCTCCCCACTAGTAACCATTAGTTTGTTCTCTACAGTTAAAAATCTTCTTCTTGATTTGTCTCCTTTCTTCCCTTTGCTCATTTGTTTTGTTTCTTAAATTCCCAATATGAGTGAAATTATATGGATTTACCATTCTTTGATTTATGTCACTTAGCATTACATTATGCTCTCTATTTTCATCCATGTTTTTGCAAATGGCAAGATTTCATTCTTTTGGGGGGGCTGAATAATATTTCATTACATGTAAATATATATACCACATCCTCTTTGTCCATTTATCAATTGATGGACAGTTGGGCTGCTTCCATATCTTAGCTATTGTAAATAATGCTGCAATAAACAAAGGGGCGCATGTATCCCTTTGAATTAGTGTTTTTGTATTTAGGTAAATGCCCGGCAATTTGATTGTTGAAATATAGGGTAATTCTATTTCTAAATTTTTGAGGAGCCTCCATACTGTCTTCCAGAGTGACTGCACTAGTTTGCATTCCCACCATTTCATGAGGGCTCCTTTCTCCTCTACATCTCTGCCAATACCTGGTGTTTCATATGTTTTTGATTTTAACCATTCTGACAGGTGTAAGGTGATATCTCATTGTGGTTCTGATTTGCATTTTCCTGATGATGAGTATGTTGAGCATCTTTTCATGTGTCCATTGGCCATCTGGCTGTCTTTTTCTTGAGAAATATCTGTCCACGTCTTCTTCCCACTTTTAATTAGATTATGTGTTCTTTGGGTGTTGAGTTTTATAAGTTCTGTATATATTTTGGATATTAACCCTTTATCAGATATGTCATTTGCAGAAATCTACCAGTCCATAGGTTACTTTTTAGTTTTGTTGATTGTTTCCTTCACTTTGCTGAAATATTTTGATTTAATATAGTTCCAATAGTTTATTTTTGCTTTTGTTTTCTTTGACTCAGGGGACATATCTAGAAAAATGTTGCTAAGGCCAATGTTAAAGAAGTTCCTGTCTATGCTCTCTTCTAGGATTTTTTATGGTTTCAGGTCTCACGTTCAGTTGTTTAATAAATTTATTTTAGTGTATGGTATAAAAAAGTGGCCTAGTTTCATTATTTTGCATGTAACTGACAACTTTTCCAACACTGTTTGTTGAAGAGATTACCTTCCATTTTATATTCATTCCTCATTTGTCAAAGATTGACAATATAGTTGTGGGTTTATTACTGGGTTTTCTATTCTGTTCCATTGATCTATGTGACTATTTTTGTGCCAGTACCATACTGTTTTGATTACTACAGCTTTGTAATATAACTTGAATTCTGGAATAGTGATGCCTCCAACTTTGCTTTTCTCTATAAAAATTGCCTTGGATATTTGGGGTCTTTTGCGATACCATACAAATTCTAGGTTTGTTCTAGTTTTGTGAAAAGTGCTGTTGATATTTTGATAGGAATTGAATTAAATGTGTAGATTGCTTTAGATAGTGTAAACATTTTAACAATATTTGTTCTTCCAATCTACAAACATGGGATGTTTTTCCATTTATTTGTGTCCTCTCCAATTTCTTTCATCAAAGTTTTATAGTTTTCAAAGTACAGTCATCTACCTCTTTGTTTAGGTTCATTCCTAGGTATCTTATCATTTTTGGTACAATTGTTGTAAATAGGATCGATTCCTTAATTTCCCTTTATGCTACTTTATTATTGGTATATAGAAATGCAACAGATTTCTGTACATTGATTTTTTTATCCTGCAACTTTACTGAATTCATTTATCAGTTCTAGCAGTTTTTTCGTGGAGTCTTTTGGGTTTTATATATATAGTGTCAAGTCCTCTGCAAATAGTGAAAGTCTGTCTTATTCCTAGCCAATCTGGATGCCTTTTCTTTCTTTTTATTGTCTGATTGCTGTGGCTAGGACTTCCAGTACTATGTTGAATAAAAGCAATGAGAGTGGACATCCCTGTCTTGTTCCTGACTTGAAGAGAAAAGCTCTCTCAAATATTCTGCAAAGAATATGTATTAACTCTTCTTTAAATATTTGATAGAATTCACCTGTGGAGCCACCTGGTCCTGGACTTTGGTTTGTTGGGACTTTCTTTGTTGGTAATCTGTCTGTTCACATTTTCTATTTCTAACCATTTCAGTTTTCCTAGGTTATATGTTTCTTAGATTTATTTATTTTTTTAGTTTGTCCAAATTGTTGCCATATATTTTTTCATAATATGTATTATTATTTTTTCCATTTCTGTGGTGTTGATTGTTTCTACTATCTCATTTGTGATTTTGTTGATTAGATACCTTCTCTTTTTTTCTTGATAATTCTGTCTAGAGGTTTATAAATTTATTAATATTTTCAAAGAATGAGCTTCTGGTTTTATTGATATGTTCTATTGTTTTTTTAGTATTAATATAATTTATTTATGCTCTAATCTTTATTATTTCCTTCATTCTGCTGATGGTAGGCTTCATTTGTTGTTCTTTTTCTAGCTCCTTTAGATATAAGGTTAGTTTGTTTATTTGCGATTTTTCTTGCTCTTGAAGAAGGCCTCTATTGCTATTTACTTCCCTCTTAGGACAGCTTTTGCTACATCTCAAAGGTTTTGGATTGTTCTGTTTTCATTTTCATTTATTTCCATGTAATTTTTATTTTGGCTTTGATATCCTGGGGCCCAGGTCATTTTCTGGGGTATTTAGGATGCTTTGATCATTATCTAGTTATATTCATGAGACGAACTAAGCCTAGGGTCCTCCTACTCTGCCACCATCTTCCTCCAAGCCAAAAAGATAATTTTTAAATAATATTGCTAAAGGAATTATGTTTATATATTTAAAAAACATTTTAACAGTGATACATATGTTGAAATGTCTAGGAGTAAAGTATACTGATGTCTACAACTTCTCTGTGATGGATCAATAAAAAAACAACAAGGTGGACTAATGGATCAATAGAAGGATAGAGAGAGCTATAAGGCAATTATAGTGGAATATTAATTATAGAATCTAGTCGATCTGTTCATGGATATTCACTGTAAAATTCTTTCAACATTTATATGTTTGAAAAGTATATTTTTCAATTTTATATATTTTAAAATTTTTATCATAACTATTAAAAATTATTGAAAATTTACTATTATAAGAAAAGAGGATGGAAATTATAGCCTTTCTATGCCAAAGCCACAAATAAATCCTGTATCTAAACACAAACTTTCCTGAGGGTAGTAGACTCACATTCACTGGAATAGTTTCCTGTGCCATATTTAAATAACTCACAAACTACAGATCAGTTTATATAAAGAATTTGTAGAAGGAGGACATGGAAATTAATGTTAGCTGCATACAAAAATAAATATTACTGGAATTAATTACAGGATTTTTTGCAAGATGAATAATAAGAGATCTATGAGATTGGTCCCAAGTTGACATTTTTGAGATCCTATATAAATTTTTTATATCTGGTAAAATAGAAAAATATTTTAAATCATATCACAATACAGGGAAATAAAAGAGTTGCTTACGTGATCAACTTAATGCAAGCAGAAGTATTACTAATAATGTATAGCAAACACAAATAATTTTCCCAGTCTCTCACATAATTGAGGGAAGATATATGTGAATATTATTGCAGAATAGAATATATATTATTGATATTATTGGTTTAAAGGACATATCAAATAAAAAGTCATCTTTTAAAAAAAAGATTATTTATTTTGAGAGAGAGAAACAGCATGAGCAGGGGAGGGGTAGAGAGAGAGGGAGAGAGAATCCCAAGCAGGCTCCACACTGTCAGTGCAGAGCCCAATCCAGGGCTTAAACCTCCAAATCGTGAGATCATGACTTGAGCCAAAATCCAGTCAGACCCATAACTAATTGAGCCACCCAAGTGTCCCCAAAGTCATCTTTTGCCGTAGTTACTAGATCAAATCTAGATCTAATCTTATTACTGAATTTTCCTAATCATTATCTCTAGACCCAAGATATCATATATATTTCCAGTGGGAATCATGAAAATTATTCCCCATAAGAATTAAGCCTGATGGAACTACCTTGAAAATTTGTTGTGTAATTTCAAAATTGGTCCTTTGCTGGTATCTGTTTCTGCACTTTCATTTTTATCAGCAAAATGTTCCTATTCCTTAAAAAAAAAAAAAAAGAAAAGAAAATCTTGGCCAGGTGTTGCTCCATTTTTATTTCATAGATTAAAATTTAAAATTTCTACTTCTCAGCAACAGTGGGTGAAAATAACAGCTATAGTTAAATTGAGAACCACTGAGTGCTTTTGATCTTACAATTTCTTGTTTATTAATTATCTAAGCTTGGTGGAGCAACTCTTTAAGTGATCCTGCTTGACCCTAGACACTTTTGGCCCTGTCAGAAGCTTTAATTGTGTTTAACCATGAGATTCCATTGGATGCTCTTATAAATGATTCTTAAAGACACATGATAGGGAATAGAACATTACTCATTTTTCAGATAGCACACATTTCCAGAGATTCCATTGTCAGACCTGAATAGGGCATAGTGCAAATGCTTTGTTAAAGTCCATCATGTTTAGTGCTGCCTTAGGTAATAGATAATTCTAAATAGTCTTAATGATTTACAAAGTGTTTTTACTAAAGTAACCAAGTCACTAAGAAACATATTTGAAGTAAGGTTTAAGGTATTCAGCCAAAACAAAAACAAAACAAACACAAAAAACAAAAAACCCATACAGAGTAGATTGCATTAAGGCTCACCACCTTTAACATTTTTATAGTCTTATATTTTTCCCAATTATTAATAAACTTAAAACCAAATGACTTAGGGTTTGTTCATTATAAATCAAGTAAGCCTGTATTTAACTAGAAATTCAAGGTATTTAGCTAGAAATGTGTAAGAACTTCATAAAAAATATTAAAAGAATCTCATATTTTATCCAGTGTTTTTGTCTGCCAGGATTCTAGGTTTGGATAATAAAATACTTCAGACATATTTTAAAATAACAAGTAGTATTTTTCTATGTTGTTCAATGACTCCAAGTCGTTTATTTCATCAATCAAAATAATATGCTTTGAACACAAATATGTTCTAGTTAAACAAATTTAACATTATGACATTCTAATATTACAATGTACAGGTTCTGAGGTAGAAATATTAATAGGTTCCCTTTTATTTTTAACTAAACTAGGAGAAGCCTACAGTTAAGAGAAACCAGCCCTCTTACCAGATGCATGTGGTATAGTTGCCAATAGTCTTTGTTACCAATATCCCACAGATTTACTCTTAATTTACAAAAATGTACTCAGTGCCTCTGGGCATATCTACAAAACAGTAAACAAAGACAAATAAATGTTTATTTTTAAAGAAATTTGTACCAAATTTTAGCTTTTTTTGCCCATTTGACTAAGAAAAAATCATCGTAATTTAAGTTAAAAGAAGGAGACAAAAGTATTTCCTTTTATGCCAAAGCATAGAATGCAAAACTTCAACTCCACGCCTGGAAACTAATTGGCCTTTAATGTATGATAGTAATATTAACTATATTATATACCTATATTTTTAAATTCCAACTAATCATATATATATATATATATATATATGGAGATGGGAATATTTTATATATATATATATATATATGGGAGATATGGTGATTGTTGAACAGTGTGAATGCACTTAATGTCACTGAACTGTATACTTAAAAATGTTAAAACACTGAAATATATATATATATATATATATATTTGAATGAATGAACATGTAAAGAATATAAATGAATGATAATAAATGCCTGGTATAGGAAATTCTTTGTAATAAACATAATAAAATCCCCCCATCCTAATGGCAAAGTATCTGACAATTTTTTATTTGACCTGATGAATATTTTATCTTTTGAACTGTGAGAGCAGGAAGTGGAATTGACAACATCTGGACTTAATTATCATTAAGAGGAAGGAACTACTTAAGAACTTGAAGTGGCATGGACTCTAGAGAAAGTAACTATGACCTCTTAGAATGAATAAGGAAAGAGTGTTAAAATGTGAGAGAAAAATGATTTTGGAGAGAAAGAGAAAGGGAGAGAAAAGGAAGTACATTGACAGAATTTATGAACAAATTCTACTCAAAACAACTAAAAACTTCAAGAAATATTGTCCTGAGAAACAATACTGGAGAGGTGGAGAGATATGCCCAGAATACAGTGTGAATGATCAGGAAACTCTCTGGTGAGTGGACAGTAGGGGCATAGTTACTGATTTTCATGCCTGGTGAATGCCCAGAGCCTAGTATAGCAGGAACAGAATCAGTGCCCAATAAATATATTTGAGGGAAAATTAAGAGGAGGACAATGATTCTCACCATGAGTCATGATTGACCTGTTCCTCGTATGTCCTCACTGATTTTCTACTTGGACTTTGCCATTATTGAATTTTGCAATTCAATAATCAGTCTATTACAGGGAAAAATAGAAAAAGGGACTCTGATGAATCTTAAATCAGTCATTATGGCCAATAGTCAGCACTTATTCAAACATGTAACTAGAGAGAGGATTTTTAGATCCACTAAATATCAAAATGCACAATATCATACTAATTCTAATTTACATGATTCATGCAATTCTTTTTTCTCATCAGCATACAATGATAGATTTGTGTAAATTTTAATCACAAAAATAAGAGGTACAGTATTAGAAAGTCAATCCAAAGCACTTGAAGTAAGAAAAAAAAAGGCTCTTCAATTCATTCCTACTAATCACTTACCAAACCATTTTTTAGTTAAAAATTCTAATTTTTTCCATATGTAGTTTAATCCTGTTGACCTTCTGTCAAAGATTAATAAGAATCCATGATTTAATATATAAGTGAATGGGAATTGTTTCATTAAAAGTGCATGTATGTAAAGGAAAACTGGGCCCTTGTCACTTCATGTTGGGAGATACCAAAAGATATGTGTTCCCTGCCTCCGCAGATATTACTATCTCATGAAGCTAGGGCCTACACAAATGGTTTTTTAAAAAAGTACAACTATGAGACTATAATGAAAAATTGAACAGAATAGGTGTATGTACTGAAACTACTGAGAGAGGTAGAAAGAGAAACATTTGTTTAGGTGGATATAAGGAATACTTAATGCATTGTAAAAGTGTTTTATAAATTGATGGTCAGTGTAATGGTGTGTAATAAGACATCAAAATCTCTAAAATTAGAAAGACATTTTTGTACAGAATTTTGTGTGTCAAGAAAATGTTTGCACATCTGCTTTGTTGATAAAACTCCTACTCCTAAAGGGAGTAGGAATTTTCTTTTAGTCATGGATGAACATTTATAAGAATGAAAGTAAATGACTTTCACTGACTAACCTCACACAGATTAATGTATAGGTGAATGTTAATTTGCAATTTTTTAAAAAGGAACATTCTTTCTAATGACCAGAATTATATGTACCATCTATTCAGAATACATTTTTTTCAGATAAATTATCTGGAACATTAAATTTGTCATTAAAATTTCCTTGGTGAATAGAGAATAAAAAAGAAAGAAAAGGAATAAAGAGAGGTAGATGGAAGGGAGGGAGAGAAGGAAGGAGGGAAGAGAAACAAAAGAAAGAAAAAGAGAAGAAAAAATAGTCTCAAGTGATACTTTGTACAATTTGGGAACCACATGGACTATCTCCACCTGGAAAGAAAAAGCATGTCTCAGTGCCTGAATTATACATGCTCCCAGATTAACTCCACTTTCTTAGTTTAGTATTCTAGCTATCAACTGTTTTAGTTTTCTATTACTGCTATAATAAATTATTGCAAACTCTGTGGTATAAAATATGTGATACTATTTTACAGTTCTGTAGGTTGGAAGTCTGACATGTGTCTTAGTAGGTTAAAATCAAGGCTACATTCCTTTGGGGGGGGGGTTCTAAGAGAAAATACATTTCTTTGCCTTTTTCACCTTCTAAAGGCTGCTGCATTATTTGGCTCATGGACCCACTCTTTAATCTTCAAGATCAGCAAAAGCAAATCATGTTCATCTCATATTGCATCATTTTTACCTCCTCTTCTGTCTTTCTCTTCCATTTTTAAGGACAGTTATGATTACACTAGGCTAGGTCAGATAATTCAGGATAATATCCCCTTCGCAAAGTCAGGTGATTAGCAACTGTAATTCCACCTGCATCTTAGTGTCTTTTTGCCATGTAACATATCTATAGGTACAGGGATTAGTACTTTAATATTTTGTTTGGGAGAGTGCTACTGTTCTGTTTACCACATTAACCTTTTGTGATATATTCTATTTTGTTAATACTGCTCACCAAGCTTCAGCCTAGAAGCTCTTCCTATTGGCATAAGAGACATTTTGTTTCTCAAATTAGGTGACTTAGTTAAATCCTGGTATATGTTTTCTCTACTATTAGAATCTATGGAAAGGAGTCCCCAAATATCAAATACTATAATGATAATCATAACAATCTCTCATGAGAAATAATTATTTTTTCTTATGTTTTTATAAAATACAAACCATGTTACATAATACTAATTTCTACTATCAAAGAGTTTCTATTATCAAAGAGTGGTAGTGTTTTCAAGTCTAGCTACATATGAAAATTACTGAGGTATATTTAGAAATGCAGATGTTTTGGTCCCATCCAAGAATTAGTAAATCAGAATGACTGAGATAGAACCTGAATAATTTTTTAAATATTCAAAATATAATTTTATTATGCAGCAAAGTCTAGATCCCTTTATTATTCATGCAGATATATCTTCAATTTAGATTCTCTCTCTTCCTCATGCTTGATTATTTTATCAAAGATTAGTGTTAAAGACTTCCCACCCTCAAAATATGTGGGTTCTACATGTTTACAAATATGTTGTCTCACACTTAGATTTCACAATAAATGAATCATATTTTTATAAATAGCAGCAATACTACTAACTGAAATATCAAAAAACATAAAAAAAGGAAAATTAATAAAAATCCAATAAACAAAACAGTCTTAAAAGCTCGCAAACAATTATACAATTTGGTATAGGATAAGGTTGGTATAAACTGACAGTAAACTATGGGATCAGAGTGTTTTCATTACATGTTTGCTGAAAAGCTTTTCATTACCATATGGCAGGTTTTGAATGTAGCAGTTGGGATAACATCATAAATGGTCATTGTAGAAAGAACTCAATGTTCTCATGACCCAAATTAAACCTTTCGTTGGACAGAATTGAGGAACACTTTTTCTTTAGGCTGCATTTCTAAAAACATGCGTGGTTGTATTACATCTAACCTATATTTTACGGGGAGTGCTGAGCCTCAGAGCTGGATTGCTTCAAATGTACTTTTATTTGCAATTATAAAATAAATGATTTATAGAGTACATTTTATTTTTAAAAGGTCAGTCAAATACTATTATTTCAGTTCAGACACAATTTTGAGTTACTAAGGATTATCTTTCTTAACTAATTTTAATAACCATAATTAATATCACATGATACAATAGGAAAAAAGCAACAATGATTATATTTCCTACAGTCACATCTTAAGTAACCTATAATAACGTGCCTACATTTCCTTCTTTGATTTGTCAAGCTAAAGTATTGTAGATTTCTACTGTGCTAACAGAAAAAAATATCATTGATGAGTTACAAGATCTTTCTGAGGGCATAGTTACATCTGACAATGTCTAAGTAGAATGAGGAAGAAACCACAATTTATATTGATTTCTATGAAAGGGCAAGCATGGTATTTTTTCATATGAAATGTTATCCTTTTCCAGTGACTCTTACTACAAATATTAAGAGAATTGAGAAAGTTCAAGGGATAGAATAGCAAATAAAGGGGGAGATGTACAAATAGCCTAAGTGTTGATTGTAAAATGTCACAAGATCTAAAAAGATTATTCAGGAATGTGGGGCACTTTGAAGGTTTCCTTTTTAAAGCAAGTAATAACAATTTGGATTGACCTGTTAACATTCGTTAGACAAATAGAGCACTGTTGTGCTTCATAGCTTACTCTTAACAATAGGTCCCTACAGCTTTCAGAAATGTGAAAGACAAAAATTTACATTTATAGACAAATAGATTAAGTAGGAATACTTTGTATTATAGTAGAGCTACTTCAAGAATTTATAAATAGATACTTCACAAGTCTAGTTAAGTGTTTATGTATAAATCAATATCTACTTGAATGAGAATTTGATCTTGAGAGGGGAAAGAGCCTAAATTTGAAATACTTGAAATCCTCCCCTTACTGAAAGTGATTTGAAGATAGAGAAACTATTTAAAGTATTATAATACAATTCAATGGGAAATATTTAATTCATATCCACTGGCAAAATTCTGATACTTCTGAATGTGGACTCTGATAATTTTACGAATCTTCCTGATAATGTTGATGTTGTGCATTAAGAAAAATAAGCAAGAGGAAAAGATAACTCAAAAGATACTGTTGTAAGAGTCGATAATTTCCTCTTCTCTTGAATGATATGTTCAGTTCAACTTGCAGACTTGTACAGACACTCAAATATGCCATTGTAATTTGGAAAGTAATAATAATTTAGAATTATATTTGATTTTAAAATATATATGGTAATATAAAATTGCCCTATATTAGTAAAATATTATTTTAAGTTTATCAGTATATTTAATTTAGAATCATTTCCTTAGTATTAATTTTAGTGTTTAACATAAGAAATCTGTTTTATATTAGAAATAATTTGTGATCCAAATAATTGATTTTAAGAAACTACACAATCAGAAAATAGATCCTCATCCTCATCTGGGAGTCATATGTATATAGATATAGATGGATGATATAGAAATAAATATAGATATAGATAGATATCTTGTAATCAATATGAATAAAGTCAGCTCAAACTGATGCCCAAGTGGAAACTGGACCATAACCTGATCAATATTCTAAAACTTCTAAAAAAGATTCTATTTATTAGATATGGGCTTGCTAGAAATAGAAAATTAGAAATGGACAATATAGCCAAGCAATTATAATGTGCTCCAGGGCCAAAACTTCATTGGATTATTGACATATCTGAAAGTATGGTATCAGAATACTTGGATTCAAATCCTGACTCTTGCACAGAATTGCAGTGTGGTAGGCTGGCTTGTAAGATGGTCTCTAAAGCTCTCCATCTCCTGGTAGTCATGACCTATGTAAACCATTTCTCTGGAGTGTGGTCTGGACCCAGTGACTTGCATCTAACAAATACAATATACCAAAGATGATGAGATGTCCTTTCCACGATTAGGTTGCAAAAGATTATCATTTCAATTTGGCTATCAGACCCTGGTTTTTGCCTTCTCAGCTTGCATGCTTTCCTGAAGCAAGCTGCCATGTGGGAGAAACCCATGTGTCAAGGAACTGAAGCTGATTTCCAGCCAGCTACAACCTACAAGGAGCTAAATTGTCATCCACAACTGAGCGAATGTAAAAGCAAGTATTTCTCCAGTGGAGCCTTCAAATTACTTTATAGTCCTCAGGCCAATACCTTTTTTGCAGCCTTTTGAGATTCCCTGAAGCAGAGCACTTAGCTAAAGTGTGGCTGGATTCCTGAAATTTTGCAGTAATAAGTTGGTGTTGTGTTCAACCACTAAGTTTTGGAGTCATTTGTTAAACAGCTATAAATAACTAATACATGGAATACGACTATTGACAGATTTCTTAACTTCTCAAGACTTCAGTTTTCACATTTATAAAATGATGATAATAACATTAACCATCCCGTCTATGAAAACCACTTAAGCATTTAATACATATCCTTTGGATAGTAGTTAAGTCTTCAGGAATATAGCAAAGCCCAACAAATGATACACACCTTGTCTGACTGATTTCTGAAACAATTCAAAAATAGGGTAGGAAAAGGCAGATGTAGAAAAAAAAATCTTAATATGGATAAAGCTGAATCTGAAGCATTATGGTGCATATCTATATGCAAGTAGACTTCAAAATATTGAACCTCACATTTAGACAGAATTTTGCAACAAGTAATAATAGCACCAGATCTAATAAGCCCTCCTTATATGAATGGTTTACTTCTATAAAAGTTATAGCATGGAGAAACAAAACAGTATTAGTATCGCCTATCTATAGAATTCCCAGAAAAAGGGAGAGGAGAAGAAAGGGTTGATCTAGGTGTGTTGATTTTCCCTTCAGAATCCACTAATCAGATAAAGTCACTGAAGTATAGCAATAGAGTACATGAGAAAACAGAAGACAAAGAGGGGTCTCAAGGGTTGTGCCAATGAACATCCTTCCATGGAAATGTCAAGAACAGTTAGTAGAACTAGTGGGCCAGAGGTATAGAATAGTAGTGGTAGCAGTAGTAATAGTGGTAGTAGTAGTAGTAGTAATATTACTAGTATAGAGTTGATGGTGCTAATAAAACGTGTCAATGGAAATGGGAATTTCAGTGTTCTTGTCAATAAAATGTGCTAAAACTGAATAGCATTTCATGTTTTCCCTTGAGAAATTCCACACATATTAAGAAACCTTATGATTATAATTTGATTACTATGTAGAACTGCCTATGAACATAGTCCATGAATATAAAGCCAATAAACAATTATTATAACATTTATTAAAATAATAAATTAATATTATGATATTTATGCTAGTCTTATAGCTACCAGGGATTTCATTGCCTCTGGTAGCACTAGGGGAGTTCAATTTCTAAGATTAACAGGCTCTCATTACAGAAACAGATCATGCTACATAGTGATAATACCCACATGCTGCCATCCTGTGGAGACTTATCTAAGTACCCTACTAGATGTCCCTCTACCTCCAAAATGCATTCTTCAAAATGCAGTAAATGTTAATAATCCACAGAAGTCATCCATAAGTGGATTAGTTTGAGAGTACTTATCATTAGTGTTATCATCTTTATATATTTGCTTTGTTCCACTTAAACTATTCACCTTTGCTGATCTTAGACTTAAACATTAGATCTGGTGACAGAAAAAAAGAAATTTCCAGGACATTACTATGATATCAAGTAGCCCAGAGCACAGAATATCAAGGTAATCTAAATACTAGAAAATTACTGGTATCTTTTACTCAGACAATAGTGATTAACTAGTATCAGTAAGAGTTTAATATTGTTAGGTTTCATAGAAGTCAGTCTCCTGTTGACAGATGCTTATATTTTCCACCAATTATAGATATGGTCATTGATCTTAAAGATTATTTATAAACACCTTGAAAAAAAGGTTTATAAATCATTTTACTTTTGTGGATTCTGAAATGGAGTTTCATTATTAGTTGTGATGATACAGATGCAAACAAAATTCTCAGACTATAAGGTTTAAAAGAAGCAAAAATTACCAAATTCAAAGACACAACTACAGCAGTCTAAATAAAATGCAGCCTAAATGAAATAATGTATAAGAAAAACTAGTATTTGATTATGCCATTTGTTATATTTTTTCCTATAATAAAATTTTTAAAAAGTCTCCAGTATATGGAAGAGTCTTGAATGTAAGCCCTATGTTGTTTCTTCCTGGTATCTCTCATTGTCCATAGAATCATGTGGGTTAAAATGACAGGTGATAAATGGTATTCTTTCTTAATATGAGCTTATCATAGTAAGGTTGTTTCCTTTTTCTTTTCAGTCGTCTTTTGCCAAGGTAGTTTTGACACATAACACTCAAATGCATGAGAAATATTTGATAAAGAAATTATTTATTTTTAAAACCTTCCCTTTTAAAAATTGTATTAAAGTAACTTCAAAAAAAGAAAATAATAAGGTTATCACAGCTGAAGTAGAAGTAGAGAATTCAAACACAGGATAAAAATATATGAAAAGCCTGAAGAGGTTGAGCAGGAAGCTGCAAAAATGAATAACTTTTGGAAAATAAGGCCAATGGGAAAAAGCTCAAAGAACTGAGTTTTAACCAACCTGTGAAGAAGAAAACAGCTTTCCTCTTCAACTTGTTTCTCCAGCTATCTCACTAATTCCCATTCTTAAAGAATTCACTGAAGAAAAATTCACACTGAGAGAACAAGAAAAAATATTTACAATGAAGTATAAATATATGGACTTAAATTTTTCTAAACAAGAAAAACCAATCAATTGTGGGGGAGAGGGCAGTAAAGAAAGATGAGGTTGACCTATCAGGAAAGTAAGACCAAGTAACTCCCTTTAGAAAGTTGGCATATGATGCTTAGGCATAAAGTTAAACATTAATATTTCTAAAGGGGTCTAAGGGCAGAGGGGTCATTGGCAAAACAGTTCAACAAGTTTTAATTCTTGATAAAGCTTTGTCACAGGCTAGGGGTCTCTTGTCCAGCAATAGAGCAGATACAGAATTGAACACCAGACAGGCTAATGTCTGGGAGGAGACAAGAGCCCCCAGATGGCGTTTATCTCTATGTTTATTGAGCTCTCAAGATCTTACACTCATACTGAAAGTACAGAAGAAACTAGTCAGATAGTAAGCATTAACTTGTGTGTGTAAGAAGCAAAGCTTCTGAGGGGCAAGTGGAGTTTGAAGTTGTGATCAAAGTATATATTGATGCCAGGTGGAAAGTAATTTCCTGCAGGTGTTATAAGTTACTTGTGATTATAATGGTATAATATCTCACTAATTAACCTCTGGCACTTTTGCTCCTAAGTGGCAGCTTTCTGTCCTAAGCTCTTTTTAACCCATTTATGTAAGTATAAGAAATTCTTGAACCTATTTCCCCATAAAGCTTTGAGTGTCAACTCTGCCCATATTAATATAAAAGCCCAGCCTGTACAATCAGTACAGATTGACACAAAGAGGAGGGAAGAGAAGGGCTTTTCAGTTGCTTTCCAGGGGTCTGAATGGATAATTGAAGTTGAAGGAGGAAGACGGTCTTAGGAACTGTCACCTGCATTAACAACCTGATTAAGATAAAGATGGGAGAGATGGCTGCTATTCATGCGTTTTTACATCAGAAAATTCATATTAAGTATCTTCATCAATTCTCTGAAATAACTATCTTAGTACCTTAGCTTTTACCTTTTTTTAAATGTTTGTTTGTTTTGAGAGAGAGACAGAGAGTGAGAGAGAGAGAGAGAGAGAGAGAGAGAGAGAGAGAGAATGAACGAATGTGTGTGGGGTAGGGGCAGAGAGGGAGAGACAGAATCCCAAGAAGGATCTGAGCCATCAGTCAGCACAGAGCCCAGTGTGGGTCTTGAACCCATGAACTGTGAGGTCACGACCTGAGACGAAATCAAGAGTCAGATGTTTAATGGACTGAGTCACCCAGGCGCCCTGTATCTTAGTACTTTAGTGAAACATTAGATGAAGTCTTCGTATCCTCTTTCTACAGTCTAAGATGGGCACTTGTACTCATAATTATAGTAATATAGCCCTGAGGAAACAATCACGTCTTTTTATTTCCCTTTTGTTTAATAAATTTTTTAAAAGCAAGATAGAAGAATCCTAAAGGATACATCCAAATGTAGTTCCAAATTAATCATAGTTAACCAGGAACTATATTAACCACTATATTACTTTTAATTGGTGGAGAGTTTATAGTAAAAGTTAATTATGTTATTTAGTATTGAAGAGAGAATTGCAGAATACAGCAGATAGACTTTATAAAGTGGAATTTTTGTTTAAAGTGCTAAAGAAAACAGATTATATCAAACTTCTGAGACTTTTTTTGTGATATATTATGGATTACAATTCATTATAGCTTAAATAATGTAATTTATGGTAAATAGAATATAAAACATTGCCTCTTTATCAACTTCAAAAAGGATTTCTTTGTCATATGTCCTACTACAATTCTATTTATGGGTAGAGGTGATAGATCCTAAGGCTATCATTTTTTTCATATAAAATTGAAATTCTTTTTTCAAATGTAAATTCTAAAATGTATGATTTATTCATTTAAATGGATGTGCACATACCTGAGATGAAAAATATCTGGAATGAAACATTCATTAAAATTCAATGGACTAACTTGATTTAAGAACTAAAGAACAGACTGCACTTCATCCTGTTATAATGTTTACAAAGTGTTTCTTTAAAACTCAATAGCATCTGTCGAGTGATTATGAGGCTTTTCATATCTTTCCTAAGAATTATAGCAAAAAAAAGCAGTATATTTTATTTTTGTGGAAGTCTTTTGGCAGTATATATCGATAGACAAGGATATAGAAGGTACATTATAAGCTTCTGCAAAGATGAATTTGTCAGTGTTCTTAGTTTCAAACAACAGAAACTGATGCAGGTTACTGGGATCAGGAAAGAAAATAATTGGAAAGCTAACAGAAGGAAGACATGATCATCCAGAATACAGGAGAATTCTGCTTGCACTGAGACTTTTACAATATGATTGTAGCTATGACTGTAATAAATTCTAACCTACCACCTAATTCCTTGTGTCATTGAGCATGTTAAAGGTGGTGGCATTGAACTGGCTCAGTTTGGCTAACTAGCACTTTGAGTAGCAAGGGTTAGAGAAAGCCAGTAGATATTTTTCCAGCCTGTAGTGAAAGCTGGAATCTTGCTTGTCATGAAACTTACAGAATAGCTTACTGCTCCAACTTTGGAAGGGGTCTCAGAAACCATATTTTCCTCCAAAAGAAATATGGCTACTGAAGTATATTAAGATCGAAACTACTAATGAATGTGAATTATTAATATATATACATATATATATACACTAGACATTTACAAAGCAATGAATGTTCTTCAGTAATATCTCTTAATAAGGCTGCCTTTACAAAAAATTTTTGCAACTTATACATAATTTTATAATAAAGCATATCAAACATATGTATATCTGTATCTTTTCATATTTTATATTTCACTGGCCCTAGGTCAAGTAGATACCTTTACTTCCTGAATCATTTACTGAATAAATTGTAATGCCTGTTTGGGCCCAATTTTGTTTCTGTGTTTTATTTTAATAGTTATATGATAGCTAAAGTGGAAGAATGTACAACAAATTGTTTTTGAATAGCTTCTGTGCCATGATGTTGGTTATTGGCAGCATTAAATGATTGAAATATTTAAAGTTTTACAATTAGCATAAATTATCTAAAATGAGATAAAATTCTATTTGGAGTCTGACTTACTGTTAAGATTACCTTCAGAATGATGTTCTTTCTACAGAAGACCTATTTTCTGAGTGAGAAATGATATACAGTGCTATGATAAGGAAACAATATTAGTTTTAAAGCAACATATAACAAAGGTATTGTCTGAAATTGACATTGACATTGACATTGTATTCACTGGTATAGGTAGTGTTATATTGTACTAACAAATTAACCCCCAGAATTCCTCTGGTTTATCAGAACAAACTTTTATTTTTGCTTACACTACAGGCTAATGTGGTGACTGTGTGGTTTTGCAGGGGAGGTCTGTGATTTCTATAGTTTCTCAAGAGCTCAGACTGACAGAAGCATCACCATCTATGGCTGTATTTCTTGCCTGTATAACCTTTATATTTGTCACAAAATAGCTTAAAAAAAGACTAGAGAATTGTGCATAAGTTTGGTACTCCTTCAGCCTAGAAATGACATGTGTCATTCTTAAGTTTCATTGGGCAGCACAATTATGTGGCTAAGTAGGGACAAGAAATACAGAGGGGTAAATGGAGCACTTGGTGAATATTTCTGTCTCTGCCACAGACAATTTTATATTCCCTTTATCATATGATATTACCTTTTTGACTTTTAAAGCTAACAAATTTGATTTCCTCTAACTGGATGCATTTAAGGCATATGTTTAATGCCATTAGAAGGAAACATTTAGTAGTATGGATTTTAGCTCTCCAGTTATTATTTCAACCTATATCTAGATAAGTGTTCTTTTCAACCCACTAGTTCAGTTTGAAGGAATTGTGTACAAGATTAGAAAAAAAGGCTACAGAACACAAAAGGAATATTATCTTCTGTTTTCAGATAACAACAATTCCAAAAATTAAATGTTTTTACTTTAGAATAATACTAAATATTGTATTCTCTTAATAATTTTAATTCCTCAGCATATATAATTACATACATCTATCTATGATGTATATTAGGAAAGAAACAGATAATGAGAAAAGAAACAATAAATTCAGAATACATATACACAAAAAATGAAAAAGCAACATTTTAAAACAGACCTTTGCTTTATGGTTCTTTTTTTTCCCCCTCGTTTTCACACAGTCTGTTCTTTTCTAATTATATACAGTATAAATCAAAACTTGGACATACAGAAAAGGCATGATTTTCATGGAGAACATAAATGCCTGTTCAAAATGATCAAGGTACATTAAAAAGTGGGAAAAGACACTCAAATAACTAAATAAATTGGATGTAAATAAATTGACTTCAGTTTAAAAAATACTCCCAAATCTAGATGCAGGATTAGCTAACTATATTACATATTAATATAGATATATATTATGTTATGTGCATTAGATATATATTACATTACGTGCATATGCATAGATATGTATATATATGGTGCATATGTGTACATGTGTGTATGTGGGGAAAGAGAGAGAGAGACGTTCTATGTTTTTGAAAAATTTTTAAGCTTCCAAATTCTTTAGAAAATACGTTTCCCAAAGAAGCACATTTTAAAATGCAGGATGGAGGGGCACCTGGGTGGCTCACAGCTCAGATCATGATCTCACGGTTTGTGGGTTCGAGCCCTACATCAGGCTCTGTGCTGACAGCTAGTCAGAGCCTGGAGACTGTCTTTGGATTCTGTGTCTCCCTCTCTCTCTGACCCTCCCCTGCTCATGCTGTCTCTCTCTCTATCAAAAACAAATAATAAAAAAACATTAAAAATAATTTTTTAAAAATGCAGGATGGCTTAGTGTTTTTAAAACAAATACTACACATAGTATTACACACACACACACACACACACACACATGCACCATAGTTCTTTCAAATTACTTATGATCTAATATAATTGATAAATAAAACATAATATATGTATGGAAAGGAATTAACTTTGTCTCCTAAAAACACAAACAAAGATATATAAGTAACTCTAGTTTCTTTAATTCCATTTGACTAGACAGAGATTACTTTTGGGTTATTTGATTCATTAAAGATATTGGGGCTCTAGAAAGGAAGGAATTATTTGCTAGAATTATCTCATAATGGTCCAGCAATGAGCTATTGGTATAGTCTAGGCCAAAACAGTGAGGGCCTGATCAACTTTATACCATTTCCAGTGGAAAGAAGATAATGGTTAGGAGGAATAGTCATCAATAGAATAAACAACAGGACAACTGAGGTGTGGGAGAATCGGAATGCTTTATTTTTTTTTTTTATGACTAATTAGCTGGGAATGTTGAGCACAAAAGGAGTAATAAGAAACCAAAAACTCTTGGGATGGTGCTATGTGGGTAGAAGGAGGAAAGGGTGTAGAAAAATAATGCAACTGAGTTCAGATTTAAATCAGTCAATCTGGTAAAGGCACTTCACATTATAAAAGATGATGTTTTCATGGGTGCCTGGGTGGCTATTGGTTAAACATCTGACTCTTGATTTTGGCCTAGGTCATGGTCTCAGAGTTCGTGAGTTCAAACCCCCCATTGGGCTCTGCACTGCTTCTCTCCCCCTCTCTCTCTCTGACCCTTCCCACCTCATGTGCTCTCTCTCTCTCTCTTTCTCTCTCTCTCCCTCTCCCTCTCTCTCTCTCTCCTCTCTCTCTCAAAATAAATAAATAAATAAACTTAAAAAGAGATGATGTTTTCAGAGAACAAAATTCAATGAAGACACAGAAGAGACTGTAATGAAAACATAGGAAATGTCATAATATGTGGAATATAAGAAAAAACACAATGAGTATAGAAGCAGTTAACTTGAGGAACTAATATAGGCTCTATGAGCCTTATTTCCTTGATCTGCAATAATAAAAAATTTCTAACCTGAAGGACTCTCATTAGTTAAAAATGTAATAAAGATGTACAGATCCTTGCAGAGTCATTAGTATACAATGTATTACATCTATTATTTTTATAAGGAGAAACAAATTATTTTGTAGCAGAAGCCAAAATATAAGAATGCTTCAAGAAATTTCAGGGAATCATATAAATAAAGGCATGACATAAATAAAAAATATATTGAAATACACAAATGTGGCAGAATTGATGCCCTTGTGAAGAACGTTTTATAAAAGGGGTGGAAGTAGATGCCAGAAAGCAAGAGATTAAAAAGAAAGTGGTTTCTGAGATAGTGAAGCCCATAAATATAAATTATTCTCTCAAGTAGGTAGACAGTGAAGGAATGAAGCGATTCAATTGTGGTGAAAGTATATAGTAGGTTTGAAGAAAGGTGGTTTTTGCTTTTTATGTTATCCACTATGCAAGGGAAGAGCAAGTTTACTTTTAATATAGTCAGTTGATTTTTGTGCCCATACCATACTGTTTTGATTACTACAATTTTCAAATATAATTTGAAGTCTGGAACTGTGATACCCCCAGTTTCATTTTCTTTTTTCAAGATTGCGCTGGCTATTTGAGGTCTTTCATGGTTCCACAGATTTTAGGATTGTTTGTTCTAGTTCTATGAAAAATATTGTTGGTATTTTAACAGAGATTGCATTACGTGTATAGATTGCTTTGGGTAGTATAGACATTTTTAACAAATTTTGTTCTTCCAATCTATGAGCATGGAATATCTTTCCCTTTCTTTGTGTCATCTTCAATTTCTTTCATGAATATTTTATAGTTTTCAGAGTAAAGGTCTTTCCCTGTTTGATTAAGTTTATTCCTAGGTATCTTACTATTTTAGGTGCAATTGTAAATGGGATTATTTTCTTAATATCTCTCCCTTCTGGGTCATTATTAGCATACAGAAATGCTATGGATTTCTGTATATTGATTTTGTATCCTGTGACCTTATTGATTTGATTTATGAGTTCCAGTAGTTTTTTGGTGAAGTCTTTAGGGACTTCTATGTATAATATCATGTCATCTTCAAATAGTGAACATTTTACTTCTTCTTTACCAATTTGGGGGCCTTTTATTCCCTTGTCTTGTCTGATTGCTATGGTGAGGCTTCCCCCACTATGTTGAATAACATTGGTGAGAGTGAACATCCTTATCTTGTTCCTGACCTTAGGGGAAGGGCTCTCAGTTTTTCCCCATTGAGTATAATATTTCCTCTGGGTTTTTCACAGAAGATCATTAATATGTGGAAGTATGTTTCCTCTAAACCTACTTTGTTGAGGGTTTTTATCATGAATAGATGTTGTGCTTCATCAAATGCTTTTCTTCCTCTATTGAAATGATCTTATGGTTTTTATCCTTTTTCTTATTGATGTGATGTATCATGTTAATAAACTTGTGAATATTGAACCACACTTTCATCCTATGAATAAACTCCACTTGATCATGGTGAATTTTTTTTAATGTATTGTTGGATTTGTTATGCTAGTTATTTTGTTGAGGATTTTTCATCTGTGTTGATCAGGGATACTGGCCTGTAGTTCTTTTTATTTGTGGTGTCTTTATCTGGTTGGTATCAGGGTAATTCTGGCCTCATAGAAAGAATTTGGAAGATTTTCTTCTTTTTCTATTTTTTGGAATAGTTTCAGAGAACAGGTATTAACTCTTCTTTAATATTTGGTAGAATTCACCTGTGAAGCCATGTGGTCCTGGACTTTTATTTATTAAGAGCTTATTGATTAATGATTCAATTTCATTGTTAGGTAATCAGTCTGTTCAAATTTTCTATTTTTTCCTGCTTTAGTTTTTGTAGGTTATGTATTTCTAGGAATTTATTCATTTCCTCTAGGTTGTTCAATCTTTTGGCCTATAATTTGTTATAATATCCTCTTACAATCATTTGCATTTCTTGGGTGTCTGTTGTTATATCTCTTCTTTCATTTGTGAATTTTTTATTTGCGTCCTCTCTCTCTCTCTCTCTCTCTCTCTCTCTCTCTCTCTCTCTGTAATGATTCTGGCTAGAGGTTTATCAGTATGGTAGATTTTGTCAAAGAACCAGTGCCTGGTTTCATTGATCTGTATTATTGTTTTTTTAGTTTCATGTCATTTATTTATGCTCTAATCTATATTATTTCCTTCCTTCTGTTGGTTTGGAGGTTTTATTTGTTCTTTTTCTAGCTCTTTTAGGTGTAAGGTTAGGTTGTTTGTTTAAGATTTTTATTTTTACTTCTTGAGGTAGGGCTGTATTGCTATACACTTCCCTCTTAAAACAGTTTTTGCTGCATCCCAAAGATTTTGGACAATTGTATTTTTTTAATGTTTATTTATTTATTTATTTATTTATTTATTTATTTTGAGGGAGAGACAGAGAGCATTAGTGGGGGAGGAGCAGAGAGAGAGAGAGGGAGATAGAGAATCACAGGCAGGCTCCGTGTGATATCAGCACAGAGCCTGACATGGGGCTTGATCTCACAAACCATGAGATCATGACCTGAGCTGAAGTTAAGACTCAGATGCTTAACTGACTGAGCCAACCAGGTGCCCCAAAGACCATGTGTTTTCATTTTTATTTGTTTCCATATATTCCATGTATTGCCTTTTAGATTTCTAATGTTTTTTATTGTTTAGCATAGTATTATTTAACCTCCATTTGTGCACTTTCCTGATTTTTACTTGTGGTTTCAGGCTTCATAGTTTTTTTCTTGTGGTTTCTAGTTTCATTGTGTTGTGGTCAGAAAAGATGCATATGACTTCAACTCTTTTGAATTTGTTGAGACTTGTTTCATGGCCTCATATGTGATCTATTCTGTACAATGTACCATGTGCATTTGAAAAGAATGTGTATTCTGCTGTTCTAAGGTTTGGTGCTTTGAATATATCTGTTAAATACATATAGTACAGCATGTTTTGGTTATTCAAAGCCAGTGTTTCTTGTGGATTTTCTGTGTGAATGATCTAGCCATTGATATAAATAGGGTATAAAATCTCCTACTATTATTGTCTTACTATCATTTAGTTCCTTTTTGTTTGTTATTAATTATTTTATATACTTGGGTGCTTCTTACTGTGTGCATAAATACTTACAATAGATCATTTAAACTGAATAGAAAGCCACAATTACATGGTTGATTAATTTTTGACAGAGGAAAAAAGAATATGCAGTGAGAAAAAGACAATCTCTTCAACAAATGACATTAGAAAAACTGGAAAGCAACATGTAAAAGAATAAAACTGGGCCATTATCTTACACCATACACAAAAACAAACTCAAAATGGATTAAGGACCTAATGTGAAACCAGAAGCCATAAAAACCCTAGAAGAGAGCACAGGCAATAATTTCTCTGACACTGGTTGTGACACTATCTTTCTAGATATGTCTCCTGAGGCAAGAGAAATAAAAGCAAAATAAACTTTTTGGACCACATCACAATGAAAATCTTCAGCACAGCAAAGAAAACAAAAACTAAAAGACAATCTACTGAATCGGAGAATACATTTGTAAATTACATATCTGATAAAGGGTAGTGTCCAAAATATAAAAAGAGCTTTTAAAACTCAACACCCCAAAAAAATGATCCAATAAAAATGGGCAGAAGAAATGAACAGATATTTCTCCTAATAAAACTTATGGATGGAGAACAGACACATAAAAAGATGCTCGACATCACTCATCAGGGAAATATAAATCAAAACCATAGCACAATATCATTTTGCACTTGTCAGCTTGACTAAAATCAAAACCCAAGAAACAACAAGTATTTATGAGAATCTGAAGAAAAAGGAATCCTCAAGCAGTGTTGGGGGGAATGCAAACTGATGCAGCCACTGTGGAAGACAGTATGGAGGTTCCTCAAAAAATTAAAAAGAGAACTACTTTATGATCCAGTAATCGCACTACTGGATATTTTCCCAAAGAATACAAAAACACAAAAATATATGTATCTCTATGTCTATTGCAACATTATTTACAAGAGCCATATTATAGAAGTAGCCCAAGTGTCCATCAATAGATGAATGTATAAATAAAAGTGGTCTGTCTATCTATCTATCTATCTAGAGTCAGAAGAAGAAAGACAGAAAGAAAGAGAATGGAATATTATTCAGCCATAAAAAGGAATGAAAATCTTCACATTTGCAATAATATGGATATATCTAGAGAGTATTATGCTAAGTGAAATAAGAGAAAGACAAATACCATATGGTTTCACTCTTATGTAGAATTTAAGAAACTAAACAAATGAACAAAGGAAAAGAGAAAGAAACCAAAAGCAGACTTATGTTAGGTGAAATAAGTCAGAGGAAGACAAATATATGATTTCATTCATATGTGGAATTTAAGAAATAAAACAGATGAACATAGGGGAAGGGGGAAAAATAAGATAAAAACAGAGAGGGAGGCACACCATAAGAGACTCTTAAAGACAGAGAACAAACTGAGGGTTGCTGAAGGGGTGTTGGGGGTGGGCATGGGCTAAATGGATGATGGACATTAAGGAGGACACTTGTCAGGATGAGCCCTGGGTGTTCTATGTAAGTGATGAATCACTAAATACTACTCTTGAAACCATTAGTACACTCTACGTTAACTAACTTGGATTTAATTAAAATAAAAAATGAAAATAAAATAAAATAAAAAATAGTTGAGAAATGGTTTAAATGTAGTTAGGGAAGGTTAAAACTGGAGGAAGTATATCCTGGAGAAGGCAGAAACAGGAGTGAATGCAAAGGCAGAAAGACGCTTAGCCTTGGCAAAAAGGAGGTGTGCTTCTTGGGAAGCAGCATGGACGTTGACATCACACAGACCTGAGTTAGAATCCATACTCTGTCATTAGTTCAATCTGTGAGATTTTCAGCAAGCCACTTGAATTCTCTGGGCCAAATATTCTCATCCATAAAATGAGAGAATGAGGGGTGCCTGGGTGGCTCAGTCAGTTAAGCATCTGATTTCAGCTCCAGCCAGGATCTCACAGTTCGTGGATGTGAGCCCTACTGATAGTGCAGAGCCTGCTTGGGATTCTCTCCCTCTCCCTCTCTCTCTGCTCCTCCCCATTTGAGCTTTTTCTCTTTCTCTCTCAAAAAAAAAAAAAATGATATGAGAGTGACACTAAGATCCATGGCTGTTTTGAGCACTATGATAACAGTAGGCCTTCAACAAATATTAGTTCCTTCCCTTCCTCCCCTAAACCTCCAGAAAAGCTGAGAAATGACCCACAGCAATGAATAAAATAAGTTTGGATATATCAGGTAAGTGGGGGGGGACTCTGAACAGCTTTTGTGGAGAATGTGGTGGGAAGCAAAAAAAAAAAAAAAAGAGATGAAGAAAAATAATAAGTGGTCAGATTTTTTGACAGTTTAGTTGAAATTGGAAAACTTATAAATTCACTGAGGCAATTGCTTACTAAATCTTACTAAATTGCTTACAAGCCTGGGTAATGTCTTACTAATGTCATCTTTACTACTTTAAATATATACTCATTTCCCTGAAGAGTTAATAATATATAAAACCCAGCAGTAGCCTAGAACCTGGAATATGCCCGCTCAAAGAGTGCATAGCCAACAGTGTATTGCTTTCTGTGAGCTGTTACAGATAGGCCTTCCAGTAATCCTTAGGGATCCAAGTTCTATTTCAGATCATGAGTTTTAAATCATTCATCATTTCTCAAAAGAGTGTGTCACATCTCCCTGACCAGTGAGTCACTTATACACTTACAGCTGGTTGACAGTACTTTGTGTCTGAGCGTGAGAAATGAATACTATTTCAGAAGAAAATATGACTTTTATTTTCCCTTTTAAAGCTTAATAACCTTATATTGCCAGGGAAAAAATATTATTTAGGCATATGTAATTGAATGTGAGAGGAATGTTCCTGTGTTTAGTGAGGAGATGTAGTGCAGCCCATGAAGACAAAGTTTGTTCTCTGGGTTGCTTAGGCTCCAATTGTTTCATTAATATTAACCAAGTTTGCAAACCTCCTCCGGCAAGCATGTGTTGTAACTCGAAGAAGAGAAGTACATAATAACTCACAGAGTCCACAAACTTGTCTTTAGAAGTGAGAGGAATAATGGGGGCAGAGAAGTAGTGTTTGGCAGGTAAGGGAGAGGCTTTCTGCCACTGGGAAAATGTTGCTACTCCTTCAGAGGAAAAATGTGGTTCTGTTTACAGTTGTGTCACAGAGTTAAATTTGTGACATGCATTTCTTGCCCTAGGGGTTTACTTTTTTTAAAGGTAAGCATTGTAACATATGGCATTAGAAGTTAACCAAAATAAGAATTTTTATATTTTAATTTTATATAATGTGTTCTATTTAATTGTTCATGATTTTGAAACAAAAGCAATATTTAGCTATATGCTGCTAAAAGGGTGACTCTGGACTAATAACATTAATATCTAACATTTATTGTATTAATCATTTAGTTTATTTAATCCTCATAACAACCTATGGGATGGATTAGTTTCTATATTTTAAAGATGAAGGGATTGAGGATAAATAGGCAAATTACCTTGCTCACAATAAAAGTCAATGGAGACCAAAGTTGAATTCAAAGTCATGTTCTCAACATGTATTGCATAGCAGATATATATTTCATATTCATAAAAAACACTTTTAATATTCATGTCAATACATTAAAACAAATGTATATCAACATTTTGCAATATTATATGACATACTATTCATTTGCTAATCCAAAAAACTGGTAGGTAGTTCAGCTAGATTATGAAATTATTCTATTAGAAATCATGGTTATTTCTTTTCAGATTCATATGGATTTTATTCATTTTCCATAGTGTATATGTATGCATACATATCTACATATACATGCATGATTTGTTCAGTTCATTTACCATATTTGTAGGTCAATAATACCATTAATGATGATGAATCAGAGATGACTAGACTTGAGGACTAATTCACATTTACCAAAAGCACAGATATTTGATATACCACCAAGCACATTATTGTTTTATGGTGATGCTGTTATCTAACTAATGAATCAGGATGTGTATGATAACTTCCCAGTGCCTGTGCTTTGTATCTATTAAGGACTACATGGGGAAATTAAATTACTAATAATACCTTTAACATTTATTAAATATGTTATTAATTTCTAATTTTATATGTTATTTGGAAGGTTTACAATTTGAACAAGTTAATGGAATTAGTTCATGTTAACTTGCAACCATGGGAGCCTCTTAAATGAAATCTGAAAGTGACCCCATACAGGGAGGGCAAAGAGAGACCAAAGAGATATAGACCACTACAGATTGGTAGGTGACAGGTTTAATAAACAAAGAAAATTTACATATGAGGCCTGTTTGGGGTGGCTACCAGAAACGTAGGTATCTGTACCAGTCTGACAGAATCTTCAAAGTTTTTATAGAGACCCTAACTGGGTTCATTCATATATACCACCCCATTGTTTCAACAAAGCTTTGCTCTCTCAAGGCTTTATTCCTGAAAATGGCTCCCACTGTGGGAACAGTGAACAGAAGGTAAATTCCAGAGGTGCCTGGGTGGCTCAGGCAGTTAAGCATCCAACTTCAGCTCAGGACATGATCTCACAGTTCCTGAGTTTGAGCCCTGATCAGGTTTTTTGCTGTCAGCACAGAGCCTGCTTCAGATCCTCTGTCCCTCTCTCTCTGCCCCTCCCCTGCTCACACTGTCTGTCTGTCTCTCTCTCTCAAAAATAAATAAACATTGGGGCGCCTGGGTGGCTCAGTCGGTTGAGCGTCCGGCTTCGGCTCAGGTCATGATCTCACGGTTTGTGGGTTCGAGCCCCGCATCGGGCTCTGTGCTGACAGCTCAGAGCCTGGAGCCTGTCTTCAGATTCTGCGTCTCCCTCTCTCTCTGACCCTCCCCTGCTCATGCTGTCTCTGTCTCAAAAATAAATAAAAAAACGTTAAAAAAAATAAAAAATAAAAAAATAAAAAAATAAAAATAAACATTAAAAAAAAGAAAGAAAGGACAGGGAAGAGGGTAGAGAGCCTTGATTGTTCTGGTCAAGCTCTAAGGCCAAACAGCAGTCATGTCCTTCTCCAGCAGTTCCATAGAGAATCATTTATTTAATGAGTATTTATTGAACTTCTACTATGTACTAAGAATTCATATTTCTCATATTTATTATCTTGCTTCAGAATATTGAATTCCTTAGTTTTTTTTTCTTTAGTTTTACATTCTTATCATGTATTGCTAGGCACAGGGTATTTACAAAACTCTAGATTTTATCTGGGAGATACCTCAAATTCAGCCTCAACCTCATTAGCTCCACATTTATAAGTTGTTATTTAAGGTGGTCACTTTGTTTCATGAACATGTTTGATTGCATCTGTTACAAAGTTTGTTGTTGTTGTTGTTGTTTTTAGCTGAATTTTAAGAGAGAACCTTCCCTCTTATTTCAGTCCAAGATTCTGGGTATATCTTTATAAAACCAGCATGCTATGATTACAAGGTTTGTGAGTGAATGTACCTACTTCTCTTTCTACAATTAAAAGAGTTTAAAAATTACCCAAAAATGAATGAGGCGAGTTTATCAAGATTTGAGTGCATAACAGGGATTATTTTTTAAAGATAACCTGTGCTTTATATTGGTATGTAGTATATCAAGTAGGCTTCATGATCTTTGAGAAAATCTATTTACAGATTTATGTCCCAGAAATGTGATCATTAGGAATTTTTTTATAAAGAAAAAGAATTATTAAGTCCCTCTGTAGTTCTGCATTTTGTAATCTTTTATATCTAAAATAGCATTTTCTTTAAGAGTGTTGAACTTTTTATAAGTAGATGCCTTGCTAATTAATGGCAATTTTATTTTGCTTTTATACACTGTAATTTGTTACTGAGGGATATTATAAAGCAAATAATTTTGTTGGACATTGTTCACCCAAAAGTTCAATTATGTCAGTGAGATAAATGAGCTAGTTGGTGGAATTGTGCAGATATAAACTGCAATCCAAGAAGGGTGACTAAAGCTCCTCTTTTTTTGTGGCTGTATGCAAGGTCCTGGGGGTAAAACAGAATTCAGTCTAAACATGGAGATTGAAATCTCCTATGGGTGCCAGATAATAAATAAGTTTTAAAGTAAATTCATTTTAAATATATCAGCACAATGAAAAAATATAGAATATTTTTTTCTATAGGAATAGAGGAATGACTTAGTGGGTCTGGGAATAGCAGGGCTTAGTGTAGTTGGGATAAAAAACATGATGGACACACAAGTTTTTTATGTTAAGGAATAAAAATCTAGGCAGTTTTTCTGGTAAACAAGTTGCTTTAATTCTCTATGTAACATACCAAACTAATGTGCTAAAATGTTGTATAATATTATTATCTCATAGTTTCTATGAATTGGGAGAAATGCTTATCTGGGTCATCTGTGAGACTGCAATAATGTTTTTTTCTATGGCTGAGTTCTCATCTGAAGGATCAACTGGGGAAGAGCCTATAAACAAGCTCACTCAGGTTGTTGGCAGAATTCATTTTCTTGTAGCTGTAAAATTTACTGCAGCTTGCTTCTTTAAAACAATCAAGGACTAAAAAACTTTAGAGTGAGTCTTCTGGCACAATGGATCCTTATGTAGCATAACATTTTTGTCATATTCTATTGGTAAGGAAGTCAGCAATCCTGGCAATCTCAAGGACAGATGGGGAGGTGGAGATCATGGAGGCCACTCAATGTCTGTCTGTCACAGAGAGGATGCAAAATATGATGGCTTTGAAGAAATGGTTAGAGGATTAATATATTGAGCTATGTCAGCAATAGCAAAATGTTTTATCTGTATTATAAGAAGACTGTATTGCAAAATTGGCAGGATATGGGCATAATCTAATTGACCTTTTAAAATATAACTTTGGTATAAAACTGATAATTGAACAGTTTACTATATCTACCCCTGTGTATGAGAGAAAGCAATCCCTTGTTCAATTATTGGAGTATTTATACAAGGACAAGCATAAAAAAATCTCATGAATAATGAATGCTTAATATGAGTCAGGCCCTACGTATACACTCTTTTATTTAGTCCTCACAATAGCCCTATAAACTAAATATTATTATATCCTATTAAATGTATGGAAATTGGAGCAGAAAAAATTATTATTTTACCTGGCATTATAGGGTTAGTAACTAGCCGTGCCTAGATTTGAATACAAATTCATATTTCTCCCTCTTGAAACATGCTGTTTGCAGGGAATCAAATTTGTTTGTTTTTTAATAAACAGTATATATAATTAAGATGTGCAACATGATGATTTGATATACATACACGTAGTGAAACGATTATTACATTCAAGCTATTCAACATATCTTCTCACATTGTTACCATTTTTTATGTGTGATGAGTGTACATGAAATCTACTCTCTTAACAAATTTCCAGTATTCAACACAGAATTATTAACTATAGCTAGCATACTATACCTTACATCTTTAGGCTTATTTATCCTACTGAACTACAACTTTGTACTATTTGACCAACATGTTCCCATTTCCTGCACCTGTACACTGGTAATCACCATTCTACTTTCTGCTTCATGTATTTGACTTTTTAGATTCCACATATGAGTGAGATAATACAGAGTTGTGGTGTTTTATTTTTTTCTTTCTGTGTCTGGCTTATTTCAATAAGGCTAGTTTCTTCCAGGTTTATCCATGTTATTGCAGATGACAAGATCATCTTGTTTTTTTAAGGCTGAAAATATTCTATTGTATGTATATACCACATTTTACTTATTCATTCATCCATCATAGATTGTTTCCATATTTTGGCTATTGTGAATAATGCTACAATGAACATGGGACTGCAGATATCTCTTTGAGGTACAGATTTTATTTCCTTTGGGTATACACCCAAAATAAGAATTTTTGGATCATCTAATACTTCTATTTTTAGGTTTTTGATAAATCTCTATACTATTTTTCATAATGGCTAAACTACTTTACAGCAGTGTACCAACAGTACAAGGGTTTCCTTTTCTCCGCATCCTTGCCAACACCTATGTTTTTAAAAACATAGCTTTTAATATTAATTAGCTTCAATGTTTTCACTATCCAATGTTTCTACCTCCCCCAAAACTGAGGAACAGAGAGAGAAAGGTTTGAAAATATTGGGAAGTCTAAAGTCCATAATTGTATAATTGTAACCAGGCTTTATTCAAAATGTATTAGAATTTTTAAAAAAGTGATCATTTATAAACTTCTATGACCCTGTGCCTATTTCAGTCACAGCATCTTGCTAATTGAAGATATTCAATAGATGTTGAATGATATCAACTTCTCGAAATTACATTTTTAATTTTAGCTATATTTAGGTACTTGTTAGGTCAACTATCATAATGTACAATTTTAACAATAAAACATGTATGGAAATACTATTTTCTTTCCATTATGTAGCACTGAATTTAACAAAATTCATGAAAAAGACAATTTAGGAGCTTTTTTATGATACTCTTTAGAGGCAATGACATTATACTAAAAATTATTAAAAGTATGAAAATTATTTTCATGTTTAGACTCATTTTCATTAACATGTGTATCTATATATACATGTTAATATATACATATATAACCTTATATATATATAATGTGCATATACAATATACATGTATATAATATATATATATAATGTATATAAGATACATTATATATACACACACACATGCACATATAATGTGCAATGTATATATAAAGTAATGTATATAATATACATTATTAGAGACACACACATATACATATAATATATGTATATATTGTATGCTTTAATACAATTTAATAATTTATGTGAATATATATAAATATATATTAATGGAAATGAATATCTTTACATAAATATATATTTATATTTTTTAAAAGAACACTCAGTGTAATTATCTTCCACACACAAATTGTTGATCAGTACAGTGGGAATAATAATTACTAACATTCACTGAGGCTTTATTACGTGAGATATTGTGCCAATCATGTTTCATGTTTAGCCACTTATGGCTGAAGTGTGTAAAGAAGTCAGCCTAAGGCACATAGTTATTAAGGGATTGAATTAAAACATCATTCCTAGGTTTCTTAAGCATTACATACACAGCATCTACATAGTCTTCAAGATGCATGATTAATAGTGTAAACAGATGATTATTTCCACAACCTTTCACTTAGGGTGCTCTATCCTATTTAAGAAAAGTATACCTAGGAGCTCTGAGCAGTAACATACAAAAAAGCAAGGGTAGATTGCTATGTACACTCCTGCTCTTTCCTCCCACAGCTGCACTTAGCTGACACCACTAATCAACCAAAACTTGTTTGCACTGAGCCACAATGGAGTTTAAACTCCTTTTGAAAAGAGTGATACAGAGTTTCAATCACTAAACTAGCTCAGTGTTGGCAAATGCAAGATAACCCACTGACCATTTTTTTGAGCTTTTTAAACTACTTTATTTCTGAGTTAGTGAAGTTTTGTACTTCTTTTTTTTTTAATATAGTTTATTG
The DNA here is from genome assembly GCA_028646485.1 of Cryptoprocta ferox. Lineage (NCBI taxonomy): Eukaryota > Metazoa > Chordata > Mammalia > Carnivora > Eupleridae > Cryptoprocta > Cryptoprocta ferox. The sequence goes on along the minus strand of CM053577.1, from coordinate 85,395,503 downwards.
TCAAGTTGGTTTCCATATAACACCCAGTGCTCTTCCCCACAAGTGACCTCCTCCATGACCATCACCCCCCTTCCACTTTCCCCCTCCCCACTTCAGCCCTCAGTTCGTTTTCAGTATTCAAGACTGTCTCATGATTTGCCTCCCTCCCTCTCCCTAACTCTTTTTCCCCCTTCCCCTCCCCATGGTCCTCTGTTAGGTTTCTCCTGTTAGACCTATGAATGAAAACATATGGTATCTGTCCTTCTCACTTATTTCGCTTAGCATGACACTCTCGAGGTCCATCCACGTTGCTACAAATGGCCATATTTCATTCTTTCTCATTGCCATGTAGTATTCCATTGAATATATAAACCACATCTTCTTGATCCATTCATCAGTTGATGGACACTTAGGCTCTTTCCATGATTTGGCTATTGTTGAAAGTGTCGCTATGAACATTGGGGTACATGTGCCCCTATGCATCAGCACTTCTGTATCCCTTGGG
>CM053577.1:85313385-85394519 GCA_028646485.1 Cryptoprocta ferox | reverse complement strand
ATGGTGTAAGAGAGTGGTCTAGTTTCATTCTTCTGCATGTTGCTGTCCAGTTCTCCAGCTCCACCTGCTAAAGCCATTGTCTTTTTTCCACTGGATACTCTTTCCTGCTTTGTCAAAGATTAATTGGCCATACATTTGTGGGTCCAGTTCTGGGTTCTCTATTCTATTCCATTGGTCTATGTGTCTGTTTTTGTGCCCTTGACCATTTTCGAACCAAACTGTAACTAAGTATCTTTCTCCCCTATCCACACAAAGCCATTGAAATCAGAGTAACTGTCAAAACTTATAGAAACATCCTAAAACTTCGTTATGGAAAGATAAATCTCAGTAGGTGATGACAGTCTTTTCCAACTGTTTCATTCTAATTTTCTTTCATAGAAGTGGAAATTTTGGATATAGAAGATACAACTAATGAAAGGCGATTTCGTTTGTTTTCAGATAGGGTCCTGATACAAGTGACTTAAACACTTTTAACAAAGAATTAAAAACAACCTATAGCAATATAATCCATATTTTCACCCTTGGAGAAGTTGACATTTCAAATGCCTAATTCATAACTAACTTAGTTGCAGCTTCTCCATATGCCTGTATATTATCAAACATACTGCACAGGAATTACTTTTCACTTCCTTCATGATTTAAGTATTTTAATGTAAAAGCTACTGACAATGTTCTAACATGTTGACAAAAATTTACATTTTATAACTTGGATATATCCCTTTATTTATAGTTTTAGGAAGAGAATTTCATATCAAATTGAGTGCCAAATATCTTTATTCACATTAATTTGATTTAATTGTTTTGATTCACTAAATATTTATTAAACTTTTATTGCACCCCAAATTTTTGACACTAGGCATCTTGAAATGATATAATTCAAATAAATTTTTAAAATATTTTTAAATAAATAAACTTAAAAAAAACTTTTAAAAGAGGCTCCTGGGTTGCTCAGTCGATTAAGCATCTGACTTCAGCTCGGGTCATGCTCTTGCAGTTAATGAGTTTGAGCCCCATGTCAGGCTCTGTGCCCACTGTGTGGAGTCGGCTTGGGATTCGTTCTCTCTCTCTCTCTCTCTCTCTCTTTCTCTCTCTCCCTCTCTCTCCCCTTACCCACCTTGCGTGCTTTCTCTCTCTCAAAAATAAATAAATAAAATATGTTAATTAATCCTTCTACCTTTTATGTGAACCCAACAACTGAATGCTGCAGTTTTCTTCTGTCCTCAATTAAACATGTCAGGAAGGCATAGAATTTCTGTCTGTTTTAACCTATACCAAGTTGAAAGTACACAAAATATGTATAGATTAGAATTCTGAAAATGTTTTTCATCTTTCCATTACAAGTGATGCTAAATATCAATAAGTTTTAATCAACATAATATATATTTTTCTATTTGGACCACTATTTTCTACTGCTATTTCTGAAGGAATAATTCCTCTTTCTAATATCTAATTTTAACCTTTAAGCTCATGAAATCTCCCTAACCAAAGAATGTGCTACAAAAGGTTGGCATTGCCTACTGTCATGTGCCCTCATGTGCTTGGCTTATGAAATGCATGGCTGAAGTCATCCAATCAAATGCATGTCATGAGATCACATTCTAACACAAAACATTAAAAGTCACAGGAAAAAAGATCACAATCCAATTACATTTGCAATCATATTGACATATAGATATAAGGAAGAAAATTATATATATATATTTATACATATATGTGTACATACATAATATATATACTATGTAGTACATAGCTATATAAAAGTTTATTTATGCATATGTATTTTATATATTTTAGTATTTATATATTATGCACACATTCACATATATTCTAATCATAAACATTACTGCTTACAGTGGTTCAGATAACCTAAATCAGTCAAAAATTAAAAATAATATTTGAATAAACTTGATGGTTTTCATAATTGAGAACCATCAAATGGATGGAGGTTGGCCATCCCACCACTCGTTTCTGTCTCTATGGACATGTTGTATAATTAATATACCAAACACAGTACAGATGGCCTATGGAAACTTTTCCTAAGGGCTCTTTTTATTTTACTGATTCAATCTTTTTAACAGGATCTCAACCAATGCAATGATCTACATAAGGAGGTATAGAAATCAATGACTATGAAGTCACTCTAATTTGATCAATAAGGTTGTAAATCAAAAAATAAAACTGTATTCATTTTCTTCCCTATGAAAATAGGAAACTCCTCAAAATAGTTTATTATCTGTTGGTGACTTTCATTACTTCTTCTTACATTCAAATTATACTTAAGAACCAAATAAAACTATATTGAATTTGTATTTTGCATTTTGCTACTTATTTAGAACAAGAAAAATTCTAAGTCACACTACGCATTCAAGCTAGGTTGGGAATTAGCTAATAATTAGCTCATGATGGTAAGAAACAAAGGTAATAGCTATCTTCCTGAAAAGGTATGTTTACACAATTCTAAATGATGAAAATTATAGTGAGGAGGAAGAGGAGGAGGAGGATGGAAAGAATAGTTACATTTTTTGAGGGTTTACTATGTGCTGGTCACTTTAGAAACAATTTCCTATGCATTACACTGAGTCTTCACAACACTGAGATATGTAATGTTATTATCCCCATTTTATTAGATGAAAAAAAGCTTCAGACGGATAAGTTACTGAAAGTCCCTGAGATAAAATACTGATGAAAGTGGTATTTCAGGTCTACCTCCAGAAGTTTAATATTACTCTATATTTAAACTGCCCTTTTATCATTAGCTGTACCACATCTGTGAAAGAGAAAATTGTCATTATCAGAAAATGATTCTTTGTGACAAAAATCTTGTCGTAATAGAAATATCCACACTCAATTTGCATGTCTGTAGGCTGTAGCTTGTGTTGAGGATAATGTGTTTTTGTTTTTTTTCAATCTAGATCTCATAAAGTGAAAGGATGAAAGGATTAATGTGTTGTTTTTGAATGTATACTCAGCTGAGTTCAAGTCTTGCTTTTGTAACTTTTTAACTGTGAAGTCTTAGGTCAGTGACATTGTCTGATTCTCAATATCTTGGTATGCAAAGTACAATTCATAAACTCTATTTTATAGAATGCCTTAATTATTAAGTGGAAATTTCTTTGCATAGTACCAGACATATTGTAAATGGTCAAATGTTGCTATTTTTGGTCTTGTTGCTATTGTTGCATTGTTTTGTTTCGTTTTTAGAAATTTTCCCATCAGTAAATTTTGGATGAACATTTATTCATAGTCAACTTCTTTTCTTTTTCTTCTTTCTTTTTTCTTTTCTTTATACATCCTAAGATACTGTTGATGCCAATCAATAGCTAGACCCTGGAATTAGAATAGTGAAATAAAGAAACAAATCAATATTACTTTTTAATCAAACAGAAAAAGATCCAATTGCCTGCTTCAATGGCACACATATGACAGCAATGATATCAGAGAAAGACTGATATCTGGATCAATTGTGTTTTCTACTCCATGAATTCTTAACTGTGACATTTAACGATTTCAAGAAAATGATGGGAGAACAGTTATTAGCTATATCTACTATTTAGAAAATGCTGGTAATCGGCCATCCCCATTTCAAAACTTAATGTAAAATAAAGAAAACTCAATCAAAGATTAATCATACCAGTTACTCTAAATTATAACTAATTATTCTTCCCAAGAGACATCTCTTTTTTCAACAGCTAAACTGCTAAACTACAGTTTTTAATAATAATGAGAATCTTGATTTGTTTTAATGAACAAAACATTAAAAATTCCCCCGTCCCAAGTTTAAGTGAGATCCTTAAAGAGACTAATTACTTACATCTTAGATTGGCAAAAATCTGTTTCCCTATAACAGTAAAGGGCCACTTTTTAGTATAACCATGTTGTATTTCTCTAGAATGCTCTGCTAACTACTCTATACACTCCGCATTTCTTTGGCTCCTTTTCTTAAACTTTGTTTCTTTTAATTATTTAAAATATACAACATGATGATTTAATATATGTATACATTGTGGAGTGATTCCCATAACCAAACAGATTAACATGTCCATTGCCTTACATAGTTACATTTTTTGTTTGGTTTGGTTTTGCTTTGGGTGAGAATGTTTATAATGTACTTTCTTAGCCAATTTCAAAAGTGCAAACAGTAATATAACATATAGACACGATGCTGTACATGAGATCCCCAGAAAGTATTCATCTTATAACTAAAAGTTTGTGCCCTTTGATCAACCTCTTCCCATCTTAGCTACCCCCAGCCCCTTGGAACCATAGTTGCACTCTGTTTCTATGAATACTATTTTTTTAAGTTACCATATTTAAGTGATACCATATAGTATTTGTCTTTCTCTGCCTAGCATAATACCCTGCAAGTCCATCCATATTTTTGCAAATGGCAGGATTTACTTCTTTTTTAAGGCTGATATTTCATTATATATATCTATAACATTTCATTTATTTATTCATCCATGGACACTTACATTTTTTCATACCTTGCATATTGTGAATAATGTTGCAATGAACATGAAAGTAGAGTTATCTCTTTAAGATAATGATTTGGTTTTCTTTGGATATATAACCATTATTGGGATTAGTGGATAATATGCAAGTTCTGTTTTTAATTTTGTTAGGGAACTGCACACTGTTTCCTGTAATGGTTGTACCAATACACATTTCCACCAACAGTGTTCATGGATTTCCTTTTCTCTACTTCCTTATCAACACTAGTTATCACTTTTTTTTATAATATACATCCTAACAGATATGAGGTGATATCTTGTAGTGTTGATTTTCATATCCCTAATGATTAGTGATGTTGAGCATCTTTTCATATACCTATTGGCCACTTACATGGCTTCTTTGGGGGAAATGTCTATTTAAGTCCTTTGACTATTTTTAATTGGGTTATTATTGATTTTATGCTATTGGCTTATATGAGTTCCTTACATTTTGGATAGAAACCACTTATCAGATATGTGGTTTGCAGAGATTTTCTCCCATTTCATTCTCTCATTTATGCTGTGCTCCAGCAATGCTAAATCACAAACTTCCCTTTTTGAAGGCAAATAATTCTTAGGATTCAATCATGTTGTTTCTTATGCCTGAAACAGTTATACATCCCCGTTTCATTTTTTCTGTTTTACTCTTATTTATGCTTCAAAACAGATCAATTATTTCCTCTTTCTGAAGTGTTTCCACAATCATCAAAGTAGAATGTATCATGCTTTCCTTTACGTAGCCACTGAACTATTATTGCACACACCTCAGTGGAGTGTATTTTTTGTTTTTCACTATTGAGATGCAAGCCATGTCTTGTTTGTTTTTGTATTCCCTAGAAACCCATGGGATATATATATATATATTATAATATATATAAATTATCAGTAGTGGTATGAACCAGATATCCCAGCTCTTTACCTTTCAGATGCATGTTAAGTTTGTATTTTGTGGCCCTCTTTTTTTTTTTTTTTTTTTTTTTTTTGTGGAAAGGGCATGTTACTAGTTAAGTTCAATGAGTTGTGAATAAAAATATCTGTATTATGTCTTGGGAGAATCATTATTGAAAAGAGATTCTTCAGAGCGCTATTATCATTTCTGCAACTAGCAATGCTTTAAATGGTGGCTGATCTTTGAGCTTGGACTCAGAGTGAGAAAAACATGGATCAGAGACAGCAACTCACTTGAGATGGATATGTAGCATGAGTGAAAAATAACTTTGATGTTTTAAGCTAAAAAACGTTTGGAATTGGGGCGCCTGTGTGGCTCAGTTGGTTAAGCCTCGACTTTGGCTCAGGTCATGATCTCAAGGCTTGTGAGTTTGAGCTTTGTGCTGACAGCTCAGAGCCTGGAGCCTGCTTCAGATTCTGTCTGCCCCTCACCCACTCATGCTCTGTCTCTCTCTTAAGAATAAATAAAACTTTTTTTTAAAAAGTTTGTAATTACTTTTTATGAAGCATCATCTAGCCTATCCTGACTAATATTAATTTAGAGTCTCAATAAGATTTAGTTGGATATACAAATAAACTAACAGACATCTTACAAATTCATAAATTATATTAAAATAATCTGAAAAATATGATTCTGTAAAATGGCAATGCATTATGGTTGAATTGTTTTATTGTTTTTTGGCTAGAGTCCATGTATGAATTGATATGCTCTAGGAGACATCATTTTAAATGGTAGGTCCCAAACAGGAACCACAAAACTACTATGAAATTTAAGGTTATTTGAAAATATAGAAAAGAACAAATTAATCTTGTCATTAAAGGGATTTAATTTAAATGAGTAATATTAAAGATATGTATTGATTGATAAATCATACCCTGATTTACCAGTCTATTAATTATTTTTGTAAGGTAAACATTGACTGAGGACCATGGCAATATCTATTTTGCCTATAATCGGAAGACCATGTAGTTCTCTTTATCTGTGTCTTACAATTGTGCTAGGCTTCACAGTTTACAAAAAAGTTTCACCATCATCAGTATATCTTATTTTATTTTTGCATTTAGTCCAGAAAATTAGTATTAGTATTTTCCTTATCTCTATTTTGCAATGAATAAATAGAGGCAAAGAGAAATTAACTATCTTGCCTCAGGTCCCATACCTAAGCTCCAGGGAATAATATAGGTCTTAGAGTCCAATGTTTGTTACTTTATAAAGATAGCTTTCCAAATATTTGAGTTTAAGGTGCAGCTTATGGAAATTAATGTTCACGGTAACCATAATGCCAAGAAAAATCTAACAAATTGGTCTATTTTCAAGTTAGGACATTTTGTTTATCAAAATAAACCATAAAGAGAGAGAAGAAAGATCCAAAGGGTGAAAAAAATATTTCCAATGCATAAATTCAACAAAGGATTAAAAAGCCTCTATAAATCTATGTGAAAAGGACATTGAAGCTGATAAAAAAAATGGACAGAAAACCTGAACAAACACTTCATAAAACAGGATACTCAAATGGACAGTAAACATATAAAAAATCACTTTATTAAACTTTATTAATCATCAGAGAAATGTAACTTAGAACAATGTATCCCTATTCCACTACACTCTGCAAGATGGCTGAAGTTTAAATAATAATAATAATAGTAGTAGTAACAACAACAACAACAACAACAACAACAATGTAATAATATGGGTTAGCAAGGATGTGGAGAAACCAGAACTCTCATACACTACTTGTAGGTGAGCAAACTGCTGAATCCTTTGGAAAATGTTTAACTGTATATACTAAAATTAAATATATGCATATCCTGTGATTCAGAAATTCCACTCTGGGGTAGACACCTAAAAGAAATATGTATATGTTCATAAAAGAATTATTTATAATAGCCAAGACTTAGACATTCCCAAAATGTTTATAGACAATAAAAAGGAAAAATAAATTGTACTATATGCAAATGGTTGCACAATAACAATTTACAACTACAAGCAAAAGTGTGGATGTCTCATTAACATAATGTTGAGAAAGAAAACAGAAACAAAAGAGTACACACTATATATCATTTATGCAAAATTCAAAAACAAGCAAAAATAATCTCTTGTGTTTAAAGTCAGGATTGTGGTTAATCTGGGGAAAGTGGGTGGTGACTAGGATGAGCCACAGAGAGGCAGGTCTTAAGGTTATGATGGTAATAATCTATTTTGTAACCTAGATTCCTGTTACCTTAGTTAAAGTCTGTAAAAATGAATTATAAAACTTAATCAAACTCATTTCATATAAGAACATATATGTGTATTATATGCCTTGTTGAAACTTAAAAACATTGAACTCAGTCATTAGAAGGTGGTTTCTTTACTTGTATTTCTGTTAACTTTATATTAATATTTTTAAGAAGATTTGTAAAGATAGATAATATACATCTTCATTCCACATCATGATTTTTCCATATATAACCTAAAGAAAAGCAAATAAATTAGCATCTGGCATTTCAGACACCCACATTTAAAAATAAAGGAAATCCAATGCAGTAGTACAGGATATTAAAATATGGCAAAAACATAAACTTGACACGTGAAAATACTGAGATTGTGTTCACAATTCTAAAATGTAAAGTCTATTTGGACAATGTCATTTACTTAATAACCAATTGATTCTGTAATTGTGTGCTGGGCAAAGGCATGACACCAATTATAAAAATTACATTATAATAATTAAAATCCATTTGTTCTCTCAGCAAATTGTAAGAGGTCTTAGAATAAACAGAAACCTAGAACTGACAAGTGCAACTTTACTGGGGAGAAACTATTGTATTCTTTTTTATCTTTATTTTATTTATTATCTTATTTATTTTTTAAATATTTATTTTTAATTTACATCCAAGTTAGTTAGCATATAGTGCAGTAATGATTTCAGGAGTAGCTTCCAGTGATTCATCCCCTACATGTAACACTGAGTGCTCACCCCAACAAGTGTCTTCCTTAATGCCCCTTGCTGATTTCCCATCCCACCTCCCACAACCCCTCCAGTGTGTTCTCCATATTTGAGTCTCTTATGTTTTGTCACCCACCCCTGTTTTCATATTATTTTTGCTTCCCTTCCATTATGTTAATCTGTTTTGTATCTTGAATTCTACACATGAGTGAAGTCATACGATATTTGTCTTTCTCTGACTAATTTCGCTTACCATAATACCCTCTATATCCATCCACCCACATTGTTGCAAATGGCAAGATTTCATTCTGTTTGATTGTTGACTAGTATTCCATAGTGTGTGTGTGTGTGTGTGTGTGTGTATACATATACATGTATATGTATATGTATGTATGTACACACACACACACCATGGAATACTAGTCAGCAATAAAAAAGAATACACACATATATATTTTTGATACACACACACACACACACACACCATATCTTCTTTATACATTCATCTGTTGATGGACATTTGGGCTCTTTCTGTACTTTGGCTATTGTTGATAGTGCTGCTATAAACATTGGGGTGCATGTGTCCCTTCGACACAGCACCCCTGTATCCTTTGCATAAATATCTAGTGGTGCAATTGTTGATTCATAAGGTAGATCTATTTTTAATTTTTTGAGAAACCTCCATTCTGTTTTCCAGAGTGGCTGCACCACTTTGCATTCCCACCGTCAGTGCAAAACAGTTCCCCTTTCTCTGCATCATATCCAATATCTATTATTGTCTCAGTTGAAACTATTATATTCTTAAAAATTACTTAAGAATATTATTCATTTGGGGGTATCTAGATGGCTCAGTCAGTTAGATGTCTGACTTCTGTTCAGGTCATGATCATGTGGTTCACGAGTTCGAGCCCCATGTCAGGCTCTGTGCTGACAGCTCAGAGCCAGGAATCTGCTTCAGATTCTGTGTCTCCCTCTCTCTGCCCCTTGCCTGCTTATGCTCTCTCTGTGTCTCTCAAAAATAAATAAAAACACTAAAAGAAGAATATTATTCATTTGAGGAGATTTGATAATCCTTGTACTCTTAATATTGAGTTAATGAAAACTCCTTTGCATTTACTCCTTTGAAAGCAATTATTATTTAGTGCCTATATGTGCAAGTATTAAATATATATTTGTCTAGCACATATTAGTGAGGCTGGCAGTTTTATGTTCTGAGACACACCAACAAGGTAATATCAGATAACCATAATCTCAACCAATCTCTGGTAGCAGGAAGTGATAGATGCATTTTACTTAGCATCTAGCATATTTACTATTACATAGAAAGACAGAATATGTGAATTTAATTTTACTTCAACAAATGTTTACTCAATGTTATACAAGCCAGTCACAGTGGGTTTTTTGTTGTTGCTGTTATTGTTGTTGTTGTGGGGTTTTTGTTTGCTTTTGTTTGTTTGCTTTTTACAACACTAAATAAGAAATGCATGGTCTGTGTTCTTAGAGAGCTTTCAGTCTGGTAAAGAACATAGACAAATAAGCATTGCCACTATGATATATTCTAACAAGATCTAACATATGGGAAGTAGGGGAAGTCTCAGAACACAAAAAAGGGCACTTAATCAAGACTTGAGAGAGGGGAAAATTAATGGCTTTTCAAAGGAAGTGAACCATAGGTGGGAAACTGAAAGATGTGTAGGAGCATGCCCAGTACAGCAGGAACAGGATGTGGAGAAGTGAAAGTTTGTCTTACACAAAAAGGACAGTCTCACAGACTGGGGAGAGCATGTCAAGTTGAAGAAATGTAAATGGTTTGTACATCAAGGAGTTAAGAGTCTGAGAGGTGAGATTATGAGGGCCTCAGAGATAAGGAAGGTCAAAGAGGGCTTTGGGCTTCTTCCAAGAAGAAGAAATCACGGATTTTTTTGGAGCAATAGGATACCAACATCGGATATGTATTACAGTGAAATCATATTGACTTCAATGTGAAAAAGAGACTGGAGACCAAGAGAGAAAGGAGAATATGAGCAGTTAGCAGCTGCTGTGGTACCTAAGGCCAGAGAGGTCAGTAACTTGGATCATGATCCAGGGGCTATGGGGATGAGTGTGTGAATGTGTTAGAAAGAAGTTTAAGAAATACAATCTATAGGATAAGACAATTAAATATATATTAAGCTCTAAGGGAAGAGGCAATGATTCAAATAAGGTTTTTTTCTCCAGAACTGGGAAGGTGTTAATGATTTTCACCAGCACTGGGAACATAGGAGGATGTGTACTTTGGCAGTGGTGTTGTTGGTGTTGAGATCCTAGTTTCTGTGATGGGTGAATTCAGTGGTAAACTAAAACTTTTAGCATTCCATATGGTCAAGTTTTGTACTGACTCGTTTTCATGGATGCACAGATGTGAGACCATGTGTAATTAAAAAAGACTTTCTATCTTTATTGATATCTCTTGAAGAATTTTAGAGATTATTTAATTCATTACCAGGAGTAACATTTTCAAAATCATTTTTCCATGCCTTTCCAATTTTATTTACTTGATGGTGGTTCTGGAGATTTTCACTAAACACTCCCCTATATGCAATCTGCAAAGATATTTTTCTTTATTGCATTTGTCTTTTAATTCTTTATTATTTAGATCAACTCCTTCCTCTATTTTCTTTTGCAGTTTTTTTTTTTTTGCCTCTTTGTATTTTACATGGATTCTCCACAACAAGGAAAGTGTGGGATTGCCATTACTCTCTAGAACATTTCCACCAATCTCATCCTGTACCATTTATTGTATGTCTAATTTACATAATTTAATAAATTACATTTAGGATCAATAATACGAAGTATATTTATAAGATGGTTTGGAAGCATGACCCGAGGGAAATTAAGCTAGCTATGGAAGAAAAATCGTCCTTAAATGATTCCTATGAAAGAAGGGCAAGGGAGATGGCAGGGCAAGAGGAGGAAGAGAGTGGTTTGATGTCCACAAACTGCCCGGGTAACTCAGGTGGAGAAGAAAGGAATAGAAGACTGTCAGAAGATCATGCACAGCAAAGACAACAGCCTAAGAAGAAGACAGGCACAGATGAGTTTCTTTTTCTTATTAAATCATTAATAAAATTGAAAGACTGTTGAGTGGCTAGAGGACAGTAAGCTAAGAGATGAAATGAAAAACCCTGAGCTTGAAGTAAGCAACAGCAATATCTTACTAAATTTGGAGTTTGTTCCGAAGGTAAATTAAAATCTACAAAATTAAATTCTTGCATTCTCTGAAATTTCTAGGCTTGTTTTCTTTCAGTGAAATAAAACACACCATAGTGTCAAATTTATAAAAATGGTGTATTTGATATATATCAGATTGTGGGCAAATTGCTCAAGAAAAGAAACATGATTTTCATCCAATTCTCTCCCTTTCCTCTCTCTCTCCCTGATGGCTTCTCACTCTCTCACTGTGGCTTCTTTTTGGAATTAATGTTATCAACAAAGCCACAGCTATTCTGGGCTGTTTCATTTCGAGTGGGTGGGCCCTGGAAGAACACTTGAAGAAAGCTAAACAAGCAGAAGCTGAAGACAGCTAACAGGAAGAACTCAAGAGGTATTCTTTCTGGAGATATACAAATGTTTCAGAACATAAGCCAGGCTTCCTTCCCAGACTAATGTCATCAGTCTATGCTGTTCTTTTCCAGCAAGCCAAACACAGGTAATCTCCAACTGGATGTACTTTGTCCATGTAGTGGATACCTCTTTGTTGTCCTTAACCCATTGCCTCTCCTTCGGAATATTAGCATTCCGAATTTTCTTTTAGTGAACCAGCCCACCTCTATTCTTAACCAGGTAAATTGGTTGCAGTTAAAGCTCCCTCAGTACCAGAAGCAACTTTGTAGTTTAAGACAATCTGCAACAAAGTTTCCCTGGGCCATCATCAGATATGGGCCTGTCATACAATTGTAGCCAAAGATACAATACACACACAGGAAGTTCAGAGAATGGTCAGTAATGATCTAGAGGAGCCCTTTTATTTCCTTTATTGTCAGGCAGATGTAGATGTTGGAGAGTAGGTTTAGACCAGCTAGCAAGATAGTGGTAGCAGAAAGGCAGGGGACTTGTAAAACTTACTGATAGAGAACTAAATTTATAATTTAGTGGATATTAAAGGGAAATGGAATTTTTTAAAAGAATATGCCAAGAACAAAATTTGCTTGCAATTATGTTTTCTTACCAATGGCAGGGAAAGAAACATAAAGGTTCAGTGAAGATCAGTGACAGAAAAATTTAATAATGTACAGTGTTTCACGTTTGAGTTAGTTTGTGTTCCCGTCTATATCTCTATCTGAAAGAAATTGTCTGGAATTACTAAGAATCTGTATGCTTTATGTATCTGCTCCATCGGCCAGTTACAAACTCTTAGACCAGAATATAGGGAGCCAAATCATTTTAAGGTCAGAGTTGCAATCTCATGAAAGGAAGAAATTATAAGGTAAATATAAGGTAATCATCAGGTAGAAGAAAACAAGTAGCAGCATGGAAGTTACTTTATGATTAGCAATACCATTGGAGATGACAAGTAGTAAATATTAAAGCTTAGACATTTATATTTGTATATATATACATGCATGCTTGCATATCCATTTTATATTTTCACAAAGTTAGATACTTCATATGTTTAAGACAGAAAAGGAACCCACTGCTATGAAGCTAATGCTATCTTGGGAAATCATGCTAGACAAGAGACTGAAGTCCTGGCTTCATGAGTGTCTAGGCTTTACTAAAACTATTTCCCCCTGAGTCCAGAGACTGGACTATGAAAGAACTGGGAGTAAGAAGCAATGAAGGATAAATTTTATTAATAAAAGTGATATATTCTGAGATATTTCAAAAATATCCTAGTTGAAAATATTCATCATTAGGTAAATTTAAGACAGAGTAGGTGCTATGGGGACAATAATACAGCATAAGAGAGACTGCCTGTATGATGCTATTTTGATGATTTCATCAGGAAACTGTTTGAGAAACTGATATTTGAACTGAGAACTGAATGAAAAAAATAGTATCTAGACAAGTAAAAATGTGTGGAGAGCATTTCAGGCAGAGAAGATATTAAAGATATTAATAGAAGATATTAAAAGTTCTTAGGTGAGAAATTAACCTAGCTTGTTGAATTGCACACAAAAAAGATCAATATACATGGGATATTTTGAATATGAGTGAGAGTAATAAAAGATTAATTTAAAGACAAACTAAATCAGATCATGGAAGGCTTTCTAAGCCATTGTGTATGCAAGCTCATGTTTATAAATCAACAATATGCTTGTTATTGCTTTTGATTTCTTGTCTAAAAAAAAACCTCTTTAGATTTTCTGCTATCTGGAAATACCTGGAAAGAGGAGTAAATTAGTTCCTAGAAGTCTATTGAAGTAAACTGGGACTAGAATGTTAGAAGTGAAGATAATATAATGTAATCATATATCTGATAGCAATAAAACCAACAGATTTTGCCAATGAATCTGATATACAGGAAATCAGGGTTGACTTCCATTTTTCATATTAGCAACTTGGTAAATAGTGTTGCCATTACCTAAAATGGGGAAAATTGACTCTTAAGCATTATGCTCTGAATATGTTCAAATTGAGATCCTCAAGGGAGGGTAAGATTTACCATGTAGGTCGGGTGCCTGGGTGGCTCAGTAGGTTAAGTGTCTGACTTCAGCTCAGGTCATGATCTCATTGCTTGTGAATTGGAGTCCTGTGTTGGGCACTGTGCTGACAGCTCAGAGACTGGAGCCTGTTTCCAATTCTGTGTCTCCCTCTCTCTCTGCCCCTCTCTTGTTTGTGCTCTGCCTCTTTCTCTCAAAAATAAATAAACATTAAAAATGTTTAAATAAGATTTACCATGTAGGTAAATCTATAGCTAAGGAGATATGCTATCACCAGACACGGGACTCCATCTAAAGAGAAAATGCTTCAGTGGGAGAAAAAAAAAAAAAGGGAAGGGGGGAGGGCTAGAAACTGAAGAGGTGAGTCAAAAGAAGAGGCACCAGAAAAGAAAACTAAGAATTAGCCAGAGGAAAGATGAAATCAATAATAAAAAGTTTTTTAAGAAAAAAGTTTTTCACAAAAGTGAAAATTGCTACTGAGAAAGATTGAGCACTCTGAGGACAATTTATTAGAGCCAGGAAAGACATGCCAATGGTACATGAAGGCTTGTCTGTATTTAAAATATATGGACAGGAGTTGGTAAAACTTCATTCCTAGAAACTACACATGGGACGTTTCCCTGACACAACCTACTCGGAAAAGTATTAAGAAATTTTGTAAGGAGTTTTATATGTGTAAATACTGCTTAAACTTGTATTATGGCTCCTTATAAGTGACCCTAAGAAAAAATTAGAAATGTGACAATTTCTCTATACAAATGTCACCATTATAATATTCATTATAATGAAAAGCTGTAATAATTTCAGTGTCAATCACCATGGAAATGAGAAGGCAAAGTGGAATACCTACATAACATGCTATCAAAGAATTTATAATGATGTGGAAAATACAAATATTTATAGTCAAGTTAAAAACACAACTATGTAAATAATGCATAGGAGATATATATCTGACATATATGTGTGTGTGTGTGTGTGTGTGTGTGTGTGTGTATGTATAGGTATACCCCCAAAATATAAAAGTGTATCTCTTTAGGTACTTTAGATAGTAAAATTTTGGCTGGTTTTACTTCTTTACACTTTCTGTATTTAAAACAAATTCTTATAAGAGCAGTCATTCCTTTATAACTGAAAAAAAATCTTGGGGTGCTTGGGTGGCTCCATTGGTCAAGTGTCCAACTTTGACTTAGGTCATGATCTCAGTTTGTGAGTTCAAGCCCCGCATCTGGCTCTGCACTGACAGTACGGAGCCTGATTGGAATTCTCTCTCTCTCTCCCCCTCTCTCTCTTCTCCTCCCCCACTCGTGTTTTCTCTCTTTCAAAATAAGTGAATAAACTTAGAAAAAAAAAAACAAAATTGAGGGGTGCCTTGGTGGCTCAGTTGGTTAAGCATCCAACATCAGCTTAGATTGTTATCTCATGGTTTGGGGTTGGAGCCCCGCAGTTGGGCTCTGTGCTGAAAGCTCAGAGCCTGGAGCCTCCTTCAGATTCTGTGTCTCCCTCTCTCTCTCTGCCCCTCCCCTGCTTCCACCCTGTTTCTGTTTCTCAAAAATGAATAAACATTAATTTAAAAAAAAAACAACTGAAATAAATCTTGACTAAAAAAATTGGATATATTGAGGGGCACCTGGGTGGCTCAGTCAATTAAGTGTCTGATTTCGGCTCAGGTCATGATCTTGCAGGTTCGTGAGTTCAAGCCCTGCATCAGGCTCTGTGCTGAGAGCTCAGAGCCTGGAGCCTGCTTCTGATTCTGTGTCTCCCTCTCTCTCTAACCCCTCCCCCCTCTCATGTTCTGTCTCTCTCTGTCTCTCAAAAAGAAATTTAAAAATTAAAGTTTTAATTGGATATATTGAAATACATTATATCGTGTTAAAATGTTTTTAGAAAATCAAATCTATAATATTATTCTCCATAATTTTATTGAAAATATAGAACATGATCAAGAGTGTTATGTATGGCTTCCATTACAAAATGAGGTCTGTGTATGCTTACTTTCCCATCAATGTTGTTATACAGGAAAATGGTTCTTTTGTTGAAATCCAGAATTTCTCAGCTGAAGAATATGCCCAGAGGATTCAGATGAGACCAGGTGTTGTTTGTTCAGTATCTCAAGCCCTGTTAAAAGGAGTTAATTCTTGAAAGAAATAACATTAAACTTGTATCAAATTCAGCTGCTTTGACTCAGTAAGCCACAACAATTAAAAAACAAGGAAATCAAAAAATGTTGGCTGTTGTATGTATTTCTGAAAAGAGAACACTTCAGGCTGATGAACAAGAGCTAAGTTGTCCAGCTACAGAAACAGCGAGAGGCCAGATGATTTTTCAGACTTATTTTCAATAAAATCTGTTTTGACTTGGAGCTTTTCCTTAAAAAAAAGTTACCACTGTTTCCTATATCAAACATAAATCAATGTTTTTTTTTGTTTTTGTGTGTGTGTTTTTTGTTTTGTTTTAGTTTAGATTATAGTAGGATTAAAATTACTATGATTTCCAAGTGGGATTTATTCCCAGGTAAAAGACTGGTTCAAATTTTACAAATCAATCAGCATAATACTTCCCATCAATATGAGAAAGGATAAAAAACCATATGACCTTTTCAATAGATGCAGAAAAAGCATTTGACAAAGTACAGCATCCATGCATGATAAAACTCTCAGTGAAGTAGGTTGAGAAGGAAGAGACCTCAACATAATAAAGACCGTATATGAAAAATACAAGCTAACATCATACTCAATGGGGAAAAGCTCTCAGTTTTTTTTTTCTTTACCTTTTCCTAAGATCAGGAACAAGACATGGATGCCCACTCGCACCACTTTTATTCAACACAGTACTGAAAATCCTAATCATAGCAATGAGACAAGACAAAGGAATAAAAATCATCCACATTGGTAAGGAAGAAGAAAAATTTTTGCTATTTCCAGATGATATATAGAAGACTAAACACTCCACCAAAAACACTACAAGAACTCATGAATATATTCAGTAAGGATACAAAAATCAATGTAAAGAAATCCATTGCATTTCTACACACTAATAATGAAACAGCAGAAAGAAAAATTAAGAAAACAATCCCATTTACAATTATAACAAAAATAATAAATTACCTAGGAATAAACTTAACCAAAGAGGTGAAAGACCTGTACTCTGAAAACTACAAAACTTTATTGAAAGAAATTGGTGATGACACAAAGAAATGGAAAGATGTTCCATGTTTCCATGAATTTGAAGAACAAATATTGTTAAAGTGTCTAAAACTCACAACAATCTACACACTTAAGGCAATGTCTATCAAAATACCAACAGTATTTTTCACAAAACTAGAACAAGCAATACTAAAATTTGTATGGAATCACAAACAACTCATAATAGCGAAATCAATCTTGAAAAAGAAAAATAAAAGTGGAAGTATTACAATTCCAGTCTTCAAGTTATATTACAAAGCTACAGTAATCAAAACAGTATGGGAGCGCCTGGGTGGCTCAGTTGGTTAAGCATCCGACTTCGGCTCAGGTCATGATCCCGTGGTTTATGAGTTTGAGCCACACATCAGGCTCTGTGCTGACAGCTCAGAGCCTGGAACCTGCTTCAGATTCTGTGTCTCCTGCTCTCTGTCCCGCTCATGCTCTGTCTGTCTCTCTCTCAAAAATAAATAAACATTTAGAAAATTTAAAATAAAACAGTATGTTACTGGCATAAAAATAGACACAAATATCAACGAAACAATAGAAAGCCCACAAATAAACCCACAATTATACAGGCAGTTAACCTTCAACCAAGGAGGGAAGAATAATCAATGGGAAAAAGAATGTCTCTTCGACAAATGGTATTGGGAAAACTGGGCACTACATGCAAAAGAATGAAACCGGACCACTTTTTTACAGTATAAACAAAAATAAACTCAAAATGGATTAAAGACCTAAATATGAGACCTGACACCATAAAAATCCTAGAAGAGAGCAAAGGCAGTAATATCTCTGACAAATGCTGTAACAACAACTTTCTAGATATTTCTCCTAAAGAATGAGAAACAAAAACAATAAAACTATTGGGACTACATCAAAATAAAAAACTTCTTCACAGAAAATAAAACAAGCAACAAAACTAAAAGCATCATATTGAATAGGAGAAGATATTTGCAAATGACGTATCCAATATATTATTAGTATCCAAAATATACATGAACATATACAACACCATGAAAACAAAATAATTCAAATAAGAAATTAGCAGAAGGCTTGAATAGACATTTCTCCAAAGAAGATATCTAGATGGCCAAAAGACATATGAAGAGATGCTCAACATCACTCATCATCAGAAAAATGCATATCAAAACCACAATGAGATACCACCTCACACTTGTCAGAATAGCTGAAATCAAAAACACAAGAAGCAACAACTATTGATGATGTAAAGAAAAAGGAACCTTTGTGCACTCTTGGTAGGAATGCAAACTGGTGCAGCTGGAGGTTCCTCAAAAAATTAAAAATAGAACTATCTTATGATCCAGTAACTGCACTACTGGGTATTTACTCAAAGACTACAAAAACAAGAATTTGAAGGCATATATGCACCCCTCTGTCTATTGCAACATTATTTACAATAGCCAAACTACAGAAGCAGCCCAAGTATACCTTGACAGATGAATGGATAAAGAAGTGGTATAGATATAGAATGGAATATTATTGAGCCATTAAAAGAATGAATTTTTGTCATTTTCATCAACACAGATGGATATAGAGAGTATAATGCTAAGAGAAATAAACCAGTCAGAGTGAACAAATACTACATGATTTAATTTATATATTTCATATATATGTTTCTTTGATAAGAAACAAAGCAAATGAAGAAAAAAGAGACAAACGAAAAAACAGACTCTTAAGTACAGAGAACAAACAGACAGTTGTCAGAGAAAAGGTGAGTGGATAGGTGAAATAGGTGAGGGGGATTAAGAGTACACTTATCTTGATGAGCACTGAGTAATATATGGAATTGTTGAATCACAATATCACACACCTCAAACTAATATTACACTATGTTAACTACAGTGGAATTAAAATTGAAAAAACTGCACACAGGTCCTCAAAATATTACTATGATTTCAACAGGAAAATGACTTTTGAATATCTGAATTTCATATCAATTCAAGAAATTAAAATGCACCTATTCTTTTTACCTACACCACCATTTCAAGAAACATATCTGAAAGAAATAATTATGCAAGTAGGTAAAGGCATCAAAAAAGGATTATATTTCAGAATTTTTCATGATAGACTGTTTGGAAATAAACTCAGTGTTCAGAAAAAAGTAGTTAGCATGAGCCACTTGGGTAGCTCAGTCAGGTAAGTGACTGACTCCTGATTCTGGCTCAGGTCATGATATTATGATTCATGAGATCAAGCCACACATTGGGCTCTGTACTGACAGCTTGGAGCCTGCTCCCTCTCCCCCTCTCTCAGTCCCTTCCCAGCTCTTGTCCTTCGTTTCTCTTGCTCTTTCAAAATAAATAAACTTAAAAAAAAAAAGTACTTAGAAGGATACAATGAAATGTGACACACCCCTTAAACAAAAGAAGAATCTATATGTACAGATAAAACAGTATTCTTGAATATATCGTAGAATTGAATAATGGTAGATAGCATATATTTTTTCTCTTTGAATATTATCTGATAAGCATTTTCCGGGTACTTAATAAGCTTAGAAAATGTTTTAATAACAAGTAATTAAATATTTTCTATTTAATATTTTGATAAGCCTTTTCTAGGTACTTAATAAGTTCAGAAATATTTTAATGACAAATAATTAAATATTTTCTATTTATCAAAGCACTGCAATTTATTGAACCATTCTCCAGTTATTGGCCAGTTAGAAGAAAATAAACACACATAAAAAGTCTCTCTCTAATCTTCATTAACTCTATGTAGAGTTGCATGGTTAAAGGAAAATCATTACATAATTTTTCCATTACTAAAAGAAGCCCTTAGATTATAACACATGAGAAAAAGAAAGCACATACTTACCACTGGGAATATGAAAGTTTGAAACATTATCCTTTGACATAAGATAAGAAAACTTCTTAATTATGCAGAAGGTTCTAAAATCTAAAGTTGTTTCTTCATGTAATCGACTGTTTTGAATAGCAATTTATCATATATTATCAGAATATTATGATATTGATCAAATAAAGGAAAGTAGAATTAATATAAATACACAAAGTTTTAGTTATAAGGAAAATAAGTTCCAGGGGTGTAATGTATACCATGATGACTACAGAAAGAAATGTATATATGCACTATTATCTATTATTCATCAAACATAGCATTAAAAAAAAGTGATGCTTGAAGTATGTAAAATTTTTGGTAAATAAATAGCCATATACCAAGTATGGAATTATTATATAACTGCAATTATGTTTAATTATTTAATTTGACAATGCAAATACTTTTAATTCATAGTTACATAACATCAGAAATTTTAGAGTTTTAACTTACTAGCATAAAGTATCATTTAAACATATTTTTATCTCCACAAAGATAGAGGCCAAAATCTGAAAATTGATATTTTTTCTTCCCTAAGAGTACTCAACACACAACTTCTTCCTGTCTAATTACATGATAAGTGATACAATGTTTTAATTGGCAAATAAAACTTTATTACATCTAAGAAACATTGTTTATCTGATTTTTAAAAATTATTTAGAAATAGGACATTAAGATGAGGATAAAATTAAAATGTGATTAACATTTAAAGAATTCATGTTAGTTTTTCTTATACTATTTCCTGCCAATTTCTTAATCCATTATGGGCTTTAAATATTAGTAAGATTCAAGATGTAAATGAATGAATTTGAATATTGAGGAGACCATCTAACAGTCTCAAATGCATGCAAAAATTTATAAACATGATTAAAATTGCTGATGGAAAATTTTCTAAACCCTTTTGGTTTTAAAGATACATCTGGACAAATATTCTCTGATTCTCTCTCATATTTTGTACTTCGTTTCCCAACAATGTTTAATTTATTTCTTGAAATAGAATTTAGAATCGGAAGTGGGTGAAGCAGTAAATAAAGAATGAAAATGCTATTTGCATACTTTCTGCCCTAAAATCAACTAGAATATATTTATTGGATTACTTACATGTATCTTAAGAGTTTCCATTCCCTAACTCATTCCATGAAGAATGTTGTAGGCGTATCAATTTCTATAAATTATCTGAATGTAGGGCACCAGTGACTTCCAAGTAAGCTCCAGATTTTGAGACTTGACTTAGCAATGCCTCAACATACATATGCTTTGCTCCGTTTGCAGCTGTTCAAGACTCTCAGAAACTTAACAACATATCGGTGATTAGGTAGGCTCTAAGGTTATAACAGAGATTCTTATACTTAATGCTGGCCTTGCCTCCTGGTAATCCAGAACTTTCTACTAAAACAGAATATTTGTTAGGTACACTTTAAAGTGCCTTCAGGGACGCCTGGGTGGCTCAGTTGGTTAAGTGTCTGACTTCGCCTCAGGTCATGATCTTCTGGACAGTGAGTTCGAACCCCATGTCAGGCTCTGTGCCAACAGCTCAGGGCCTGGAGCCTGCTTCAGATTCTGTTTCCCTCTCTCTCTGCCCCTCCCTGCTTGTGCTCTTGCTCTCTCTCTCTCTCTTTCTCTTTCTCTCAAAAATTAAACATCAAAAAAAAAAGTGCCTTCATGTACTGTATTCCATCATGTGTCTCCATAATGTGGCTACAGAACAGAAAACCATTCCTTAAGTCCCTTATAATCTGAACTCAAAACGAACCTGAAAATGCCATGTTAGAAACACAGGATATATAGCTTCAAGCTCAGAAAATAGAATGGAGACTGTTGCAAGTCACAGGATTTCCCAGGACTATTCCATTTATCCATCAATTTAAACCAAAGCACAAATGGTCATTCCTTTTGTTGGATTTGTTTTTTTTTTTCTGCAAATAAGAATGTTTTATTTTAATAAGAATGTTGTAGAAATAAATAGATTTTGATAAAGTGCTCTGGGTATTATCACATAAAGCCATACATAAAATAAAATGCCAGAATATTACTAAAATTAAAATTATTTAAAATTCAGAGTCAGTAAAATACAAGTTTTGATAAAAAATTGTCAAATCCATGTAAATTTTCAGAATTGGGGGAAGGGAAATCACCCAATGCATGTGTGTGTATCTATATATCTATATCATATCTATATCTATATCTTTATATCTATCTATATCTCTATATATATATCTATATCTCTCTATATATCTATATCTATCTATATCTAATCAACACTTGGGTGGGTAAAACTGTCACAGAATTGGAGTGAGAAAAGCAATACACTAATTTCAGTAAGATTTTCAAAGAAGCAATTCCACTAGTCAGAATTTGAAGCCTTTTAAAAAAGTGCATGTTTTACTTGAGAGAAGTTTGAAGACATTAATTGTTACTAACATCATGAGTGTTTCTGGCCTTTTGTTTTTCCTTACCATGGTCTCCATACAGAGGAAGGCAGCTGGCAGTCTTTGGAATTCAGTATGTTCGAGGCATGTGATTTTGTGGAATTTAGCCTCTCTGAACCTTAGATTCCTAAACTGTAAAAACAAAATAGCAATAACTACTCTGTTTGATTGTTATGGCAATTAACATAATAGGGTTTTACTACTATGACATTTAGGTGTTATTTCTATGAAAATAGAAAATTAATGAAATTCTAATATTGTCTTTAACCTAATATATTGATTCACATTTCATACTGTACTCCCCTTTCTAAGAAAGAGATAGTGTAATACACTCTTCCTATATTAGGAGACTATCTTTCAACATTCTCCAGAATCCCTAGAAATACAAATTGCTTTACAGAGCTGAGGGGTGCCATTTAAAAGATATATTGTAATATAATAATCTTAATTGTATTATAATTGTGCTATATCTTGTCATTTATAAAATAAAGTGGGACATTTTAATTTCAACCTTTGTCATTATGAAATAAATTTCTCTTTTATTATAGTTAGCCAAGAACTAACTAATACCCTAATGTTTACAAGGGTGTTTGTGTGCTTCTAGCTACAGCTTGATCCTAAAGGTCAAAAACTAATCATCAGTAAATTAAAGGGTATGAATAGGCACAATGAAACATAATTTTCTTTGTCTTTAGTCTATTTTTGTCTCCTAGACCTTAAGAAATTCAATCCTAGTTGATGTTTCCAAGCCTATGAGGACTTAAGAATGAACTCAAGAAAATAAATGTGTCTCAAAGAGATTGGAGTGCAGGGACAGAGGGATTGTTTAAGAGTGACAGGATCTCCATTCCATCTGTGTGTATATGTACCAGAAGGTACTATCTAAGACCAGAAGAAATAGATTCTGTCATCTCCAGATGCAGAGAATGATTGCCCAGCAGGGCTTTTCATGTTCTTGAAAAGTCTGGTGCATCCAAACTGCCTCCTCCCTAAAACAGCAGCATCCTTGGAGCACTCTGTGAAAACCAAAGAGACATGATCTTTCTTTTCTTAAACATCATTCTCTAGCAGCATCCCTTCATGTCCAAGGGAAAGAGAGCTGTATTTTCAATTCTAGGAGATATGACAACATATACTAGGAGATGCTAGCTCTCATAAAGTGATAATATATAAATTACCCTTTAAGCTTTGTATATTTAATATTATATCAAGAAAAATTATATAACAAGCAATCACAACTTCATTTATCTTTTATAAAAAATATCAATATGTAGACTTATGGGAGCCTAAATATCAGGGAAAGGTAAAATGATATGTTTCAAAAATGCTGCTTTGTTATAATAACTATAACCTCTCATTGCTGAGATATTGAGATTCATTGACTAATCCATAGTGAAACAATAATTTACTGAAAATTAATATTTGAGAAAACTTTTTGCAATTATTATGCATAAATTAAAAAAACATTTTTGAATCTTTAGGAATTACTACTTACACTCAAAATATCATGTGCTATTATCATCTTAACCATATTAGGTTATTATTTTTTACTATTATGTAGATACTACTCTATTTACCACTGGGTCAAATTAAATTGGCAGAAGGAAATGATAAGCAATGCTGTTGGGTTATGTTTGCACTGAAAAATTATTTGTAATACATTGTATGCCTTCAGATGACAACATGCTTAATTTTTTTCTTTTTTTAAGGATGATACAGTTTTATTTTTATATATATTTTTAAATTTTTAAATAAAATTCAAGTGCAAGTGCACTCCTTAATCCCTGTCACTTATTTCACCCATCCCCCGGCCCACCTTCCCTCTGGCAACCATCAGTTTGTTCTCTATAGTTAAGAATCTGTTTAAGAAACAAACAAACAAAGCGGGTGGGGAAGAGAGAGGGAGCCTTAATCCTTACAAAATGTAAAATTCCACCATTCTTTCATTGATAAAATATAGGACAGTAGAAACTGGAGAAAGATTCCATCACTATGTAAAAGTCATCATTTGTTACCAAACATAAAACCATCCCCTATCAGAACTTCAGAGGGATGATACATGCTTAGGAAGGATAGTTCCTCTTAGAATATATGATTAGGAGTTCTATTGTCTAGTACAACTTTCTTAGCTCCTGCCATATTGATCTCTACAATATTTTAATAAAACAAGCATAAGATTTATCATATGTATTGTAACTCATTTCTCAAATGTGAAGCTCGAAAGACCAAACACGGATGAGAGGCAGCATCATCAGTGAGTGGTAGCCTCAAAATGAGCCTTACAGTTTAGGAGATTTCCAGGACAATTCTCTATAACACTGTGCTGATGCTTGCAGAGAAGTATGGAGTACCAAGTCTATGCTGTGCTGCTGACTGACAGTGACCCTTCATATAACTGTGTATGTCATGGCATTCAGTCCATTAGACAAGAGGCTGCTTCGTAGATCTTTCATAGATAACTTCATGTCTATTTTTGGCTTCTCCTGGTGTGGTTGAGAGGATCTAAGTCACACACTTAATGTTTTCCGAGCCTTTTATATGAAAGTACACTCTAAACTTTTGCTCTTTCTCAGGTATTAGCAAAAGGTTGCCTAGCCACACCTTTGACTTTTTTCTAGAACCCACTTTCCCAATAGGGAATCTCTTAATTTCAGCATCTTTGCATTCTGAGTATGCTGAATTTTCCCCAAACCATCCAGTAAGCTTTCTTTTTGTTTAACAGTACTTCCTCCAATTTTCCTCTTATCTTGCATTTTAATCTAAGCATCAAAAAGAAACTAAGAGGCCCCTTCAACACTTGGAAATTTCTGTTGATGTTCAATTTCATCATTGGTAAATTCTACTATCCACATAGTAGCAGGACCAAATGCTCTAAGATTCTGCCACTAAACACAGATATCCTTTCTCTAGTTTTCATGTTCCCATTTCCTTTTGAGGCTTTGCCATCAACACCTTTAACATCATTTACTATCAGTCTATTAATGACTTAGAGATTCTTTAAGGAAATAAGTGCTTTTTCTACCATATTCTTCACTTCCTCCTGAGTCCTCCCTAGCAGAGTTATTAACATCCACATTTTTACTAACAGTTTGTTCAAATCAATCAGGGCTTTTGCTGTCATGCTCCCTCAAGTTTTTATAACCTCTTCCCATTGGCCAATTACAAAGCCACTACCACGTTTTTAGGTATTTATTACAGTAGCACCTCAGTATCAGGCACTAAAATATATACAGTTTTACACAATTGCCATACTAAACAGTAAATTTGTGGCCTAATGCAAATTTATTATTTTACATTTCTGAAGGTCAGAATTCTAACATAAGTCTCATTAGGCTGAAATGGGTTAGCATGGCTGTCTTTTCCGTAGCTTCTGGGAGGGAACAGTTTCCTTGTCTTCTCTGGTGTCAAAAGGCCTCCAATTTCTTAAGCTGGCTTGTGGCAGATTAAGCTTGTGGCTTGTGGCAAGTTAACACTATTTTTTCTGGATCTCTCTTCTAGTTCTCCTTTCTACTTTCAAGGATACATGTGATCATAATAGGTTCACCCAAATAATCAGGATACTTTCCTATGTGAAGGTAAAATTGTTAGTAACTTTAATTCTAACTGCAACCTGAATCCCATTTTGCCATGTAACTAATATATTACCAACTTCTCTCTATTGGGATGTAGACTTATGTGTGGAATGCCATTATTCTGTGTGCCACACATAGTGTTATTAGTTTAAAAATATTCAGATCATACCTACAGAATTGACCAATGCTCTATCAAGTACACTATTGATTGCGTCTGGCCTGGGGCTCTGTAGGAAATTGATAGGCAGCTGGGACGTGGGGACTATGGCCAGATCCTTTGAATCCCCTAATAGCATTTCTAGCTTGACTCTTCAATAAGTTCATTCAGCATGTCAGTTTGTTTAGAGAACAGTCAGTCATTTCTTTGGCTGCATGGTAAGTGGAGAATGTTCAACCTGTTATGGCCAACTTTCCACAATTGTAGAATGTACTAGAATAAGATATAAATCAGATAAATGAGTCATGGATTATAATTTTCTTTTATATAAATGGTTTCATATCTATAAATATTCTATAAAACATGAAATATTATAAGAAATACTTATCAATGGTCTAATTGCCTTGTACTTATGACTATAAATAAAATAAACCCGACTTAATTGAGAGTTCCATTTACTTTACCCATAAGACTAAACATGTAGATATTAGTGACATGCATACTTACCAAAGCCCTACCTGGGAATATATCAGCACATTCTGTAAATAACACTATAATCCACATAATAATCATTTGTTGTTGACTTATTTTATTTAAATGTGCCCACTGATAAATTTTTCCCCTTCTAGTACTTCCAAAATATCTGAAAAAACAAGAGAAATACAGTCACTACCTAGTTATAGTAAGATGTTTAATGACCAAGGAACACATTTCTTTCATATAATATTAGAGACATAGAACATAGAGACATTGAGAATCTCTGAATGATCTTAGAATGCAAAACCTCTCCACATTTTTGGAAAACCTGCAGGAATATTTTGAATGTGGTTTAGGCTTTGGTTTTTCCCCTTTCACTCCACCCCACCAAATTCAAATTTACTTCCTCTTCACAATTCACACACAAGCATCTTGTGCACTGCATGTTTCTCACTCTGTTTCCCAGTATGCAGTATGAAGCAAGGCATCAAGTTGGGCATAAAACCTTTCTAATAATTGTAGATGACAGTGACTAGTCCTTATAAGTAGTTGCCTTAGGACATATTACAGCCCTCACAATCCTTGATGCTACAAACCATGGAAAGTTTTTACCTGTAAACTCATTGATCTTTAATTCACTTAATGGATGAGAAGATGTCCTGTTGATTTTTTCACTTTCCACCATTCTTTTGTTGAACTTGGCAGAGAATTATTAAAATCTCATATTTTTATAGACAGTTTTCCAAAATCTCTCCCACAGATTTTTCTGCAACCTGAGATGAAAGTAACCGCTTAAATCTTATAAACTGGGAAGCAGACAATTAGAGTACATGGTAGGAATCAAAATGCTATTTGTATTTTATTAATGTCAATTGTAACTGTCCATTAACAGATTTAACTAACGTTCATAAGCATAATTATTAAATTAATAATAGCAATTTTAGTTTTCTGACAGTCTAATTTCTCAGCATAAAGTAAATTAATCTAATCCATTTTAATCAGTAGATACTACTTTTATTCCTGAATAATCAGTTGGTAAAGAAAAGTAAGAAAATATATGTATATATATAGCTGACTTTATAACTGAGGATACATGGAATCTATTTATAAGTGATGGTGATGTTCATTAGAGCAAAAAAGTGAGGTTCATATTATTACTAAGGAATCCATGAGGATAGATGCAGCTTAGCAGTATATTGATCTCAGAATACGTAAATTTTGACCTTATCTGCTATTTTCTATTATGTTTATAGATAGTGAAAATCTCTAAATTCAAAACTAACTTCATTTGGAAAAGAAACAAACTGATGTAATATCAAATATTTTAACAAAAATAAATAAGTTAAGACCAGAATGTTTTTGGCCAAATTTAAAAATTAAAATTCTTTTAGGTCAGCTTTAAAAAAGGCCTGAATATTAGTTTAAAAATTTCAAATATACGGGCACCTGGGTGGCTCAGTTGGTTAAGTGTCCGACTTTGGCTCAAGTCATGATCTCGCGGTTTGTGGGTTTGAGCCCCACGTTGAGCTCTGTGCTGACAGCTAGCTCAGAGCCTGGAGCCTGTCTTCAGATTCTGTGTGTCCCTCTCTCTCTGACCCTCCCCTGCTCACGCTGTCTCTCTCTGTCTCTCAAAAATAAATAAAAAACATTAAAAATTTTAAAATTTTCAAGTATAAAGAGTCAAATGAGAAGCAGATGGGCCTATACTTCTTTAGAGAAGAACTGTTTCTCCTTATGATCAACAGAAACATAAGAAAGGAGAAATGGGATAGAAGACTCAAAATTTCACACACATTGCTACACATTGCCCTGTATTCATTAGATAACCCAATATATTCATATTAGAACACTCATTCAATATGTTCATACCTTCATGTTCAAATGCTTAATTTTTTTATATTCAATTAAAGTTAGGTATTTTACACTTAAATTATTTGGGGTAGATATTAGTCTAAATTTTTCTTTCATCTAAGGTTTAAGATATTCTTATAAAATTTGCAGATATTGGAAATCTTGGTTTAATCTCATTACTTCAGCTGTAACATACACTCTTGCATCTATATTATAATAAATATGAGAACAAAAAAAGGTAGCTCAAAGGCATACTCGCTATATCTAAATGGTTAGTTTTACTTTATTATACTTCTAAGAAAAATTATGAAACACTATATTTATAATTGTAATCACTAATCCTCCAAATTCTAAATTCATACTAAAGAATTTAGTATGGTGTAAACACCTAATTGTCATCAAGATTGATGAAAACCTTTTGGTATGGCACCCAAGTTGAGAGAATTTGACGTTAAGAAGAAGAAATGGGAGAGTAACCAAGAATACAATTTTAAGGTTTATAAATTCTTTGTCCTTCAAATACTGCAAACTTGGACTAAATATAGTCCATTAATGAGTTAAAAATAGAACTAGCCAATAAAGATTTGCTTCTTCACTTTCTGTCACACATGTTGCAAAAATACATCACAGGATCATCTTCTGGTTCCCAGTGCATAACCAGCATATTATTTCTCAGATCACATTTCTGCCATATCATCCTTGTTCAGACTGACAGTTTACATGATTTTCTCCATCTCATCTTGGTGTGCTACACCACTGACAAAATACATATGTTCCCAAGACATTCATAAACCACATTTATGTCAAAAATTATACTTTTCTTACTGAATTATATTACAATCAAATGCTCTTATGAGGAAATAATTTTATTTCAAGCTAAAATACTTGCTTTATATTATCACGATTTCATGTCAGGGGACTTTCAAAGCTACTAATAGGCATTTGTCTTTCTCCATTTCAGAATCAAGCATCTTTCACAAAGCTTTGATCTCATTTGGATATGTAAGCATTCTAATGTAATATCCCCTATTCTCTTTTGCAGTAATATGGATTTTATTACCTATATAGGAATGACCCTTGTCTATTGCATTATCATGAATTTTTCCTACTCTATATTTTAAGTATCTCTCAAACCCATTATTTTCTCTTTTCCTCCACTAACATTGCTTTGCTCAGGAACTCATGATCCCATTTTTGGAATGGTACAATAACCTGATAACTAGTTTCTGACCTCCAGTCTCTCCTAGCTCCCAATTTAAAATAACTACTAAAATAAATTTTTGAAACATGAAAAGCACATTGATATGATGCCATATTCAAAGCATTCTACAAAGCCCATAACACTGTCTTCCATATTGCATTCCATGAATATCAATTGAAATCCAAAACAGGGCTGGAGTGGGGAGTGGGACAAAAAGTTCCTTGGACAAATAAGCGCAGGAAATTGTGGATGTAACTGTTTTTTACTGTAGGTTTCTCACAGTATTTTAATGCTATAGGCATTCTTAATATACAATAATATAGAACAGCATTCAGTATTTCCCAAACCTATTTGGTTATCAAATCTGAGGCAGAGAGGAAAAGAGTATAAATGTTTATGAACACATTTTGAAAAATGTTGGCCTATGGAATAATTTCAGACTCATGTGTAGCAATGTAAGAATGCTTTTAATCCTGCCTGCTTCTAAAACCTGTTCGTATCAACTCTTCTCTTCCCTGTGATTCCCGTCTTAGTAAAATAGTGCCTCCACGGGTGGTCAAACCTACTTGAATATTTACCTAAAAGCTCCCTTTTAGGAATATGCTTGTCTCACTCCCAAAAATTTCCTTGAATATCTTTTTTTTTAATTCAATGCTTTTCCCCACCTATCTTTTTTTCAGAATCATTTGAGAAGTTTCTAGATCTCTGGGATATTCATTTGCTTATGTGTTTTGTCATTAAATCAGGACTAGTATTACTGATATTTATATGTCTGCACATTATTACTGCTCTAATTCAGGGTAAGTATTCAGGAAGTATATATTACTAATTATATAAAAATAGTTGGTCTAAACTTGGATTTTAAGTTCCTGTAAGTAAGGGCATTTTTACAAATGTTTATTATTTGGCCTTAATATAATAAAAGGTGAAAAAATATCCTCATAGAATTGTTATCATCATGAACATAAGAGTACATGAAGCAGGAAAGTTAGAAAGAAAACATCATTTTGGGAATTGTTTAAGTACAAATTTTATCTTATAATGTTTGGGAACAGATTGTAAAGAAAACAAACCTAAAAGGGCCAAATTAATAATTAAAATTATTGAATGATTATAAATTATTTGAGCTTTGGAAATATAGATTACACAGGAACTCAATGAATTTATTGTGGTTTTAGTCTTTAGCATGAGGAGATGAAAATCACTATAGGAAGACTACATATGTAATAAATGATTTATTTTGCCAAAAGCATAATAGAAGTTTAAGGGAAAAGTTATTAACAGAATAGGCCCAGAAAAATAATTGTCAAAGCAATAAATAAGAAAATTGGCACTATATGTAAATAAAGTGTGTGAAGATCTCCCATCAATACTTGGAGCAATATTCTTAAAAATCTAGTTAAATATAGCAATAGCAGAAACCAATCAGGAACATTCAAATATGAATAAAATCTCAGGTATAACAAATTTAAATAAAATTAAGGCATTAATACACAAATTATCAGATTTAAAAAAAAATAGCTTCCTAGAGGGTTTAAAACACAGTCCAACTGTGGAAAAAATTTATTGCCTGTCCCAAGCCTATCACTTTCTTCTTCCTTAGTAACAAAACCCTGATTTTATTGGAGTGGAATTGTGTCCAGCTACAAAACTTTAGGTTTTCAGTTGTCTTAGCAAGATCAGTTTGTGGTCAATGAGATATGAGTAAAGGTTTTGGGTGAGGCTTCTGGGAAGCTGAATTCAACTGGCAGAATTTTACAGCCCTTTCACCTTTTATGGTGACATGATGACTAGAACTGTAGTGACTATCATTGACAATGAGATCCTCAAGGATGGAAGTCACCTGCAAAGAATGAATGATGGTGCTGATGATAGCCTGTGGTGTTATGGCAACATAAAGTCACTACGTCTATCCTAGAATATAGAATATGTACTTTTGGACTTTTTTACTTGATTTTGCTAAGCTCATTTTTCTTATGTCTGTTGCTTGTAAACAAATCAATCTCACATCAGTAGACAGTGCTACTTCTTGAACAGCTATCATCTAAGAGTGCTTACCCATGGCATAAGCCTAAATATCTGCTATAGGTATGTAAAAGTGGGGCCTAGAGGGATAGAAATGATCAGCCTCAGGCTTTTCTGAAGGTTCTGTTTGTCTCCTGAATGATTAACATCAAGATGCCATAGTTTTCAAGAAGAACCCAACATCTACCTGTGAGAAGTATATGAGGTATACACGAAGTTCTTTCACTACTGTAGTAAACCTTATCCTGTGAGACATTAATTGGGAAGCTTCAAAATGTACAATAAGCTTTATCATCACCACATTCGTCTAAATCATTTATTTGATTTGAGACATTCTTTGTGCACCTGTAATCCGATCAAAGTGACCTAAGAATGCTCTTAGGGAGGCATGACTGCATTGGACTGTAACTAGGGTAACACACATTAAAATAATTATATTTAACTTGTTCAAAGGGCTTGAAGTATATATGAAGAGAAGGGAGGTAGACTTTAAAAAAGAGAAGGGACAAAAAGACAATATGTGGTAACATCTCTTGCATTAGGCAGATGAGAACGTGCCTATTTCAAACAAATAAATTTGTATTCTCTGTGAGTTTCATTAGCATGAATCCAGTTCTGACAGTTAGGCCATAATGAATTCACCAAAATAGCGCCACCCTATTGGGATGTGTTTGATTGGCCAGCTGCTATTCTTCAAGTGATTTCTCTCCCAGTAGCTAGCATGCAGTGTCCCCAAACACACCACCTACAGGAATGTGGCTTTATCCAATACCTTTATTTAACAGTTATATTCAGACTATAATCTAGTTATTCCAAAGCCCATATAAGGAATATAATATAGAGAAAGAAGAGGAGTGTTTGAGCATTCTTATTTTTCTATAAAGTCTCTGCTCTGATTGCTCTTTTCCCTTTATCTGGTGAACATTTTTTCTATCACTTATAAATCGCAACCATTTCACTTTCCCGTAAGTCAATCTTTCTTCTCACTCTTCAGTTTTCACTCTAGAGGATAATGTCTTTCAGCACACAAACATCTTACATATACATATATGTATATACATATAGATACATATATCCCCTAAGAGCCACAGCTTCATTTCACTCTTCCCTTTTGCCATAAAATTTCTCCAGAGCTGCTACACTGTTTTCTTCAGTCCTTCTCCCATTCTCTGTTTAATCTATTCCAACCCAACTTTTACACTCATGAAACTGCTCCATGAAACTGCTAAGTAAATGTCACCAAGACCCTTCATCTTGCTAAATGCAAAAGTTAATGCTTTGTTTTCATTTCACTTGATCTATCAGCAAAATTCCATATCTTGATCATTCCTTTCTCATCAATACTCTTTAGTTTCTTATTTCCCAGAACTCTGCATACTTCAGTGATGGCACTTGTAACTCCTTGCTTGTTCCTTCTTAGGCTCTTCTGCTGACTCCTCTTTTCAGCCCTTCATATTGGTGTACATTGGCTGAGTCTTCATCCTCTTTGTTCTCCATTGATACACATTTCTTTGGTATTGTTAGGAATTAAAATACCACCTGTATGACTGAATGTTTTATTTCTAACTTAGACCTCTCTGTCACATCTCAGATCATCTTATTTAAATTTCCACTTAGAAATCTAATGTCGATCTCAAATATTATCTATAAAGCTTGAAATAGATAGCTTTATAGATCTTTCTATAATCTTTCTGCAAAAGCATGTGCCATAGAATTTTTCTCTTAGTTGATGTTAAATCAATTCTCCCAGTCCTCACAAAACAAACAAAAGAAAAAATGGATCCATCATTAATTCTATCCATTCTCTTGGGCCCCATAAGAAACTTACGAGGAAATTTTACTGTCTCTAATGTCAAAAATATTAGAAGTTGACTACATCTATGGTTCCTATCCCAGGAGAATTCAATGTGATCTCTCACTGGGATTGTTGCAATAGCATTTCCTGACTGCTATCTCAAATTCCATACAACTTCCCTTCACTCTTCCCAATGCACAATCAGAACGACTTTTTAAAATGTACGTTGATTCATCTCAAAAGCTTCTCATGGCTCTGCTTTGCTCTTAGAATAAAAGTCCAACAGATCTTTGCCTGATTTGTCCCCTTGTTACATCTCTGATCTTGTCTCCAACTACTCCTTTCCTCAGGCTACTTCAACCACTGTGGGCTTTGTGATGTACTTTGAAATACCAAGCAACACTCACTTCACAAGGAGATTTATACTTACTTGCCTTCTTTTATCCAAATGTCTGCATCTCTGTCTTCAAGTATTTACTCAAATCTCAGCTTTTCAAGCAAATCTAATCATACCACACTATGCAAATTATAATGATCAACTCCTCAATCCTCTCAAATCCCACACACTCCTTTCTTTTCAACAAAGTACTTATAATTTTTTAACAAAATATAAAATGACGGATGCATTATCTTTTCTGTTGTTTTTGATTGAGTATCCTCTCCAACTGGGTTGTAAGATCCATCAATATAAAGAATCTTTGCCATTCTATTATTGGCAGTAAACTAGTGCCTAAAATTAACCATGCGTAGAGTAGCTGGTTACTAAATATTTGCTGAAGATGTTGTCTATGCCTCTGTCTTATCATTTCTGTGGTTATGGCTTCTAAATATTGTCTGTTTTTTTTTTTTTCTATTGCTTGTTTTTGTTTTTATTTGTTTTTTTATTTGTTTTTTGTTTTTTTGTTTATTTGTCTTCTGGATAAGTCTATTCTATCCAAGTAAATGGCAATATCAGCAAGTAGTTTCCATGGCTCATACTTATTTTGAACCCCATTGCAAGTATATATTGCCAGACAAAAGAAGACATTTTCCCTTTCTAAATACACCTTACATTTTCTGGGGGAAAAAAAAAGAGAATGTGTTTGTTGTTGTTGTTGTTATAATCAAGGCGCAAGTATATTCCAGCAACTGAGATTAAGAACCTAAGCATACCTCAAAGGAATGCAGGCAGAGATGGCTAGTAATAAGAAATGGCTGGTGCAAGTCTAAGGGAGGAAGATAAATTCAGTGACTAATACAGACCCAGGAGTGAGAATATCTAATGTATCATATCATTTCTGCTGCTCGATACCTGTAAACACATGCATAACTTAAAGAACTTCTCTGTATATCACTTCCATATCAGTAAAATAGAAATAATAGTACCTACCTCATAAGGTGATTGTGAAAATTAAATGTTAATGTGAGTAATTTAGCTTGGCACATAATAGGCACTCTATATACATGTGAGCAAGTTAATTCTGCAGATGTGGCCCATGATTTTCATATCATTTACCTGAGATTTCCATTTCTGCTTCTTCCCTGAGAAATCTATATGGCCTTGAGTGACTCACATAAGTGCTCTGGGCTTGGTTTTCTTAACAGTAAAAGGAAGAGATTGATCTAGGTGACTTCCCAGATCCCCAAAAGCACTAAAGATTCATGCTTTTTTTTGAATGTTCAGAAGTGAGGAAAAGTTTTTCAGATCAAAATCAGTCCTTAGCCAGCAAACATAATTGTTCTTAGCTATTTCTTTTTACATTGATGTTAATGGCTATATTCAGGAAAAAGGTGATATTTGTAGTTCTATATTGATTAGGAGATGGAAAAATAGTTAATATACATCTTGATTCCTCTGGAATTGCCCATTATGTTTTACATTTCTGGATGGTGGGAGTTCTTGAAAAGAAGGGGACGTCTGTAAATAAGACATAGACAATGGTAGTGACATAAGCAGGGATGATAATCAATATAATTAACAATATGAAGATCATGGGCACTGACCATAAGAATATCTGTCAGGCATGCAGGTGCACTCCTGAGTATAGGAAATTTTTAGAGAATCAAGAAAGGTTAAGAGCTCCAAGAAGGAAGATGAAAGAAGAAATAAGGAGAAATTAATACCAAATAATTTTAAGAATAATTAGAAGTTTAAAACTAATAAGGTCTGGAAGAGGGAAATACCAAATTCTCTGGCTTATTAGTTCTTTAAAAATATTTTGTGATTCACAGGCTGTCTTAGTCTGTTTAGGCTGCTATAACAAAATATCACAGACTGAGTAGCTTATTAACAATAAAAATTTATTTCTCATTGTTCTGGTTGCTGGAAATCCAAGATCAGGGTGCCAGCATAGTTGAATGAGGGCTCTCTTCCAGGTCATAGATTTCTCATTGTGTCTTCATATATTGAAAGGGGAAGGAATCCCTCTGGAGTCTTTTAGAAGATACTAATTCTGTTACTGATAGTTTCACTCTCCTGCTTTAAGCACTTCCCAAAGGCCCCACCTACAGATACCATCACATTGGGCATTATAATTTCAACACAAGAATTTTGGAAAAACAAATGAATGTTTATTCAGACCATAGCACAGCCCATCCCATAATCTGCCACTCTGGGCCACCAAGATGGTGATCTAACTTCTTTAAAGTTGACTGTGATTTAAGAATATCCCCTAACAGGAAACAGTGGAGATACTTCAGTGGAAGGGTTTGTTTTCATCACTCAATATTAGAAAACCCATTTGGATCTCAGTACAAATGGATTCACTCTTGCAACTTCATTAAATTCTGCACATTTATTTTTCTGGTAATATAACTCTAGTGAGGCAGAGGCCTCTTAGATCTGCCTCCTGTCTCTCATTTCTACTCCCTTGCACTATAAAGTACTAGCAGCTTGAGTACTCTGAGCCCCTCAACAGCTGATGCTCCCGTACTCTCTCTGCCACTTGGCTCCCAGCTGCTGGCAGCTCACACTGGCAAGCATGGTCCCCACTGTTTCTAGGCTCAGAGGAACAAATGCACATAGCACAGCAAATGCACAATAGTTAAGAACACAGGTTCTAGTGCCAGGTTGCTGGGATTCAAATCTTTATTCTGACACATACTAGGTATGACTTTGGGCCAGATGCTTAAATCTTCATGCTTCACATTTCCTTATCTGTTGAATCAGGATAATAATAGTATCTTACTCATACAATTGCTGTGAGGATTAAATGAGTTTGTATATGTAAAGTATTGAGATCAGTCCATGGCACTTAGCAGGTACTCAGCAAATGCACACTGTGATTTATTATTAAACTTCAGTTAATTTATTAATGCTAAACTATTTCATTGAATCCTGAGTCTGCTTTTGAAGTCTTCTTGTTTATTCTAGAAACAAATCCTTTTTAAAAATCACCAATATGCTATGAATAAAGATGAGGCAAGTATTCAAAAAATACATATGGTATAATTTCTTATTATTCAATGTACTGTTCTTTTAACTAGCATCCTCTACAGTTTCAATGATTGTTATGATTTTGCATTATTTTGATTGCAACCACACACACACACACAATTGAGACCTCAACCTCCAATATATTACCTTTCAAACTGTAAAACTGCTCAAAATTAAAATTGTAAAACTTCTCAAAACATAATAATAGTGTATTTTACTATACGCATTTTAAAAATAAACCTGTTTTCAATGATTGGCATTAATGATATTTAGCTGCAACTGTTGTGTTTAAGAAATACTTAAAAATGAGTTTTAAGAATGCATCAGTTACATGGAAGTATGCCAAGGTAGCTAAACTTATTATTAGTGACACTAAGACAATTTCTGACCCCTGGGCCTACAATGGAATATAAGAAAAGGGGTGTGGGGTGGCAACTAACTTCGACACTCTCTGGGACATTCATCATCATTTCACTAAGGGAGGGAAGACAAGGTGGTCACCCCAGGAGCCCATTATCTTTGTCTAGTCATTACACTTATAATTCCAATGGCTTCCAATACAAAGACAGTTTTGTCAGTTTAAAGATATGGGCAATATTTCTTAAAGTCTTGTGTTGTATAAGGCATTCTTAGGAGTTGGGATAAAAAAGAAAAGCAGTGGGACATTTTCATGGTCAGAACATTGATACAGCTTTCTCTTCTTGAAAATTTAAGTAAAGTTTAGGATCAGACTGTGAATATGTTTAGCCCCATATGTATTATGAATCAAAGCTTTCTTTATATTAGTCAGCAAAGCCAAGAGGACAGAGAAATGTTCTAATCTAATATATTAGGTACAATTCTCTAAGTTAAAGTAGATACAATTAAATCAGTGAATCAATATTAATTAACCATGCCCTTCTCACACACATTTCTTTGGCAGAGGCTTCATAAAAGAGAGACCAATAAGGTATAAGCTCTGCTTTGATACCACTGCCTTTGGGAAAAATATATAGTGAATGTTGATCCTACTCTGATTGGTTGGTGCTGGGGGTATATTTTTTAATGACTGATCCCTGCTCAGAAACTAAGACCACTGGAATTAGACCATCCTTGTAATAGGAACTAACATCCATCCATAACCTTCCAGCTCTCCCTGGCTTTGGAAAGATAGGAACCTCCGTAGATAAAACATCTTCCAGAAAGAGCCTTTAACACCTCTTCTACTAGAAGGCACAATCCTCCAGTGACTAAGGAACGCAGAACAAACTCCTCCCCGTTTCGACCCAGTGACAAAAAAGGAAGGAGACACATATATCATTTCATGTTTTGTTCATGAGCCCAATGAATGGCT
This sequence comes from Cryptoprocta ferox, assembly GCA_028646485.1. Lineage (NCBI taxonomy): Eukaryota > Metazoa > Chordata > Mammalia > Carnivora > Eupleridae > Cryptoprocta > Cryptoprocta ferox. The sequence continues at coordinate 85,356,219 of CM053577.1, read as the reverse complement.
TCTACCTTTTAAATATATGTTGTTCCAATTTTAGTATATGTGCTGCACAGCACTAAATATATATTGTCAAATGTGCTTACTTTAGCTGAACCAATATGAATAGTTCAGGAAGATTTTAAACTCAATATTATAAGCTAAGATAGTCCAACAGTCATTCTATGAAAGTGTTACCTCGTCCCAGTACACAGACTTTCTCCAGATATGGATAAGTGACATAATATAGACAAAAAAATATATTTATGTTTATGTTTATATTTATATTTTTTCAATAATTATATTATGCTTATTAAAATAACTTCAAAGATTTCCATTGACAGTTTCTTAGCAAAGGTCTCATTATATCTCATCAGGCTATTTAAATACTATTGCAATTGGCTTGTTTTCTTTGCTGTCTTTACATGTGTTTCAGAGTGACTTCTGTTATAGTTCTGTGTTATCTCTAGAGCTGACACAGTGACTGGAACGGTGGAGATACTGAGAAAACTGGTACTGAAGTAGTAAATGAACTATAAATCAGAGTTCTAAAATTGCTAATTTCCTGCTTAAAAGTTTTATTGGATTCTCATGACTTACAGCACACGGTTTATACCTCTAAACTTAATATTTATATCCTCTACAACCAACGCCCAATTTTGTTCCAGAAATATCCAATGCAATACTTGAAAAAACATACATTCCAGGTAGATTAGTCTCTTGATTCAGTTAAAATGGATCATTCTCACAACACAGCTTGCCCTAGATGCCTTTGTACAATACTATTACCTCAGTCTAGGATCCCTCTCCCTCCTCCTCCTTTTCTATCCTCTCATGTTGTATCCATACTTCAAATACCAGTTCAATTTTCATCTAACTTGTGAGTGATTATCCAAGTGGAAAAAATTTCTAAGTTTATAAGTTCTTTGGTTATATGTGTTATCAGCAAATATTTAGTCTTTGATTCATCAAATAGTTTTTGCAAACTTTTATGTATGAGGCAGCAAGCTAAGTGAGAATGATCTAATAGTCAGTGAAACATAGCATTTGCCCAAGAGACAGATAGGCTAGTAGGAAATCCAGACATGCAAGCAGATCATTATGATGAAGATGCTTTAGTAGTTATAACTGTACAATTCTAGACAACCTATAAGGGAGGCATTCAACCCAGGGTCTTGGGGTAACAGGAATGAATATCTGGAAGAAGTAAAATCTATTGTGCCTGGGAATCAGTGAATCATTGTTTGAAATATCAAATGAGTTTCAAATTAAAAGTCTTCTTATTGTCTACAAAATAGTGCTCATGCTGTTAGGCACTTGTAGCTGTGTAGGAGTTAGTCAAATGAATACAGGCCCAAAGGAGGAGAGAATATTTGCAGTATATGAAAAGGCATGAACGACGGAGAGCACGGCACACTGGGTAATTGCCATACTTTCTCACCCTCCTAACCCCCATGTTTCCCCTCAATCAATGAACCTCTAAACAGGCCTCTGGTGTCTTTGTGTAAAAACGCTGAAGCAATTTTTTTTTTTTTGAACTTCACCACCAGACGGCAAGTCCTTTATTTGAGAGAATTTGTCTTATATTCTCCAGAATGTCATACAGACAAGGTCACTTATCAACTAATTGTGTTAAATGTAGTTAAATAGGATAGTAATAGTCAAAGGAGAAAGAATCAGGGTGAAGGAAAATCGGGTGTTTTCTCTTTATATACTGTCAACTGCTATTAATTATTAACTAATACTGAACTTAGCTTCTGTCTTTTCCAGAAATTACTTTAACTTACCCTTCACTCTAATGCTTCCAGTTTATTCACAGCAACCACAATTGCATTTCCTTCCACCTGTCAGAGCTCTCCACTTAAGATGTCAAAAGTTGGTGTAAAGTTTTGTGCCTGGGACATCAAAATTCGTTCTTGACTATGGTTTATCTCTCCTTTTTTCTTAGGACCCTATTTTGTTTATCTGCCTGGATATCCTTCACAGAGCAAGAAAGTAATTCTATCTATATTTACTTTTCCCACAATTTACAACATGAACTAACACTAGAAAACTATGTAGTAATCATTTAGCATCTATTGCCACTATCTTATCCCTTCTCCCTCACAATGACATTGATACCTCTTCCATAATGCCACTAATAAGCTTCTTTTTTTTATTATTAGTCCTACTATATTTGAAAGAATAATACACATAATTTGCTTTTCCTCTGAACCATTTGAGAGTAAGTTAAGAACTTGATATCCTCTCCCTTTCAAATATCTTAATGTGTGACTCCTGAAAAGGACATTATCTAACATAACCACAATATGTCCATCAAAGTCAGAAAGTTAATACTGATTTGTTAATACCATCTGTTAAGAGCTGGATTGTATCCACCCAAAATCGTATGTTGAAGTCCCAACCCCTGGTACTTTAGAATGTGACTGTATTTGGACACAGGGCCTTTAACCAGGTTATTAAGTTAAACTGTGGCCAGTAGGGTGGGTCCCAGTCTAATCTGACTGGTGCCCTTATAAGAAGAGATAATTTGGACACGCAATGAGAGGCCAGGGACACGTGTACACTGAGGTACAACCATGCGAAGAGGCAGTGAGGGTGCTGCCAGAGTCCAGCTCCAGCAGGTCCAGGGCTCCCTGAAGGATGGACGGTGTTGGCGAAAGAGAGAGTGAGACACCCTCGAGTTTCTTTCTGATCACCAAGCAGGCATCTCTCCACTGACCAGAGTCAGCTTTATTTATTGAAAAAATATATGGGGTACAACACAGAAGTGGCAATTGCCTTAGACAATGATTTCCGATGACAAATTCTTTGGTATGTAAAAATTTCCCAGAACATAGATTGATAGAAGACTCATGCATAATCTTTGTCAATAGTGATTGCTTTAAATGACTTAGATGCTTATCACAAGGGGAAGGAAGGTATCTTTAGCATTCAAATACAAGGCAATGTTTTTAGCATAGCAAAGGCAAGAGTTAGTTCTTTGTGAGCAGGGGTCAATAGCCTGTTTTCTCCAGGGGAAGAAAAACAGGTTTTTCAGGAAATGTAATATTTGCTCCTATAATCACAAAAGAAGAAACTCCTATAAAAAGTTCCTTCACAAGGTACAATTAGTATATTTTTAGTATAAGAGTACAAGTCACTCCTGATACCAGTCAGCAAGGCGCCTTGCAAGGGGGTTGGTGCTCAAGCAAAAATAGAGTTGGGGGTAGACATCAGTCACCATCTGATGGCGGGAAGCCTTGCAAACCCGCCTTACCTCACAAGGAGATTTTCTCAACTTCGTGAATTCAGAAATGGCTACCAGCAGGGGGCAATGATCTACAAACTGAGGAGAAAGGCCTATGAAGAAACCATTTGGCATTCTTTTCCCAAAGGGTCATATTCCCTACATTGTGACACTGGTGCATAAATGCTATACAAATAAATCAGGGGTAGAATATAACACTAAGATTTTTGAAATTGTGATTATCTTTAATGAAAATAATATTGATTAAATTAAGCCTGACTTTATCCCACCTTTCCATACTTACTCAAACCCTCAATACATACTCTTCAATCAGAAAATCCATGAAATCTTTTTTTTTCTTTCAACAAACTTGATTATATCTCTTACAGTGTCTATCTTTAAAAAAAAACACCTCTTTTATAAATATATTCCTAGAATAGAAATAATAACTTTCTTCTTGAGGGAAACTTGACCTGGGGTGGGAGATTCAGGGGTTGGGAATGAGATACAGTAGGCCAGAGCTGAAAATTAGAGCAAGAAGCTTTATGTAAGTACTTCAATGGTCTTTGGTAAATACTGACCATGGCTATGTGCAAGAGGTTGATCTGGCCTGAGATTTTGTCATTTCATCTGTCCTGTAGAACCCCATACTTCAGCCAAACTTGTTTCTTTATGTCTCATGTGCTCTGGGCCTAGTTTTTAATTTGAAATGGCCTACTTGCCTTCACACTCTTCTCTACTATTCTATTAAAGGAATAAATTCAAGTTCTACCTTACAGAAGACTAGTGCTTCCTTGAACTTTAATGATGTAATACAGCAAAATATCTTCTTGGGAAAGGAAGGAGAGAAAAAGAATAAGACAGAATGCTATGAGGATTTTAGAGTAAAGTCCTAAGAGGAATATTCTTAACTCTCTCTCAATATATATTCAAGTAGATGTAAATTACCTGTAATTAAAAATGGTTTTGGATCAAATAATTTAGAGACACTGACTTGAAGAAAATTAAACAACAAAATTATTAATATTAGCGCTTCTTAGAACTTCTGTTTTTAAAGCTCCAAGAAATAGGACCATATAGTCTGCAGGATACCCATAACTTTCTCAATTACTGAGCATCTTTTAACCCAGGAAGACAATGGAATAAAGTTAAACTCCATGCCAGTGATTCTTAAAGTGTGCCTTCTAGACCAGCAACTTCAGCATCAACATCTCCTGGGCACTTGTTAGAAATGCAAATTCATGGGCACTTGTTAGAAATGCAAATCCACATCAGACCTACTAAATCAGAACTTGCAGGGGTGGAGGGCATTAGTCTGTGTTTTAACATGCCCACATGACAGTTGATTCTCATGCACTCTGAAGTTTGAGATCCATTATTTTATTCCACATACACTCATTCCACATATCCCAAACCATCCCTTTTCAGAACAGATATTTTCTGTAGGGATATTTTTAAAGAGTAAGAGGATTAACACTGAGATCTATGTAACCACTGACATTGGGAACACAATTTCTCCCTGTGGAGTTTTTAAATGCTTAGCAAGAGTAATTGAATAGACCTGAACAGTGTTTAACAGCTTTGAAAGACTTCACTAAAGACATTGACTCTAAAATCAAAGGTGTTTAATTGATAGGAAAAATAATAGATATTTTCCTTCTCTCCAGTCTGTGTCTCTAATAATTTACGGCCAAAGAGATTTCTTTTCAAATGAACATTCAAGAAATAAATGTGCTAAACATTAATATCTGTTCTGAAGTAATTTATTAAGGGTTGCCATACACAGATGAGGTGAAACTTTCTTAAACACCCATTTAAGCCACTTAGAGTTGCATGTGTTAGTAATGAATGTTAGGAATTTAACTTCTAAAATCCCAATGAATATGGTAGCCTATCACAGCTTTATAGTTATTAATAAAATAGTTATGTGATATCAAAAGGTGATAAAATCAGAAGGGGGGGGGATTAGTTTCTATTTGCACTGTGTGGAAAGAAACAATAACAAAGTTTGGGCTAGTAAACTGTCGTTTATTTAGACTATTTGCTGTCCCTTAAATTTGTAGGTCAACGAAAGAGACCCCACTGGACCTGTCAGTAAGAGATGTAAGCTAGAGATAAATAAACCAAGACCAGTTCTCCATTGAACTAGATTACCTAGTTAATTGACTTGGGGCAATTGAGTTTCATTTCTATTAATCTTAATTCATTTGAATATATGAAAAGACCTGATACAAAACATATCTGTATTATATTTCTAGTGGTCTTGCCAAAAATTGTTCGCCTCATGATTCAGTCAGATTACAGCACATAAAATAATGGGTTTGTGGGATGAAGTAGCATGTAAATAAAGGAAAGTTTACCTTTAAAAAATTTTGACAGTGTCAAAACTGGAAATTTTTTGAAAAAAATTAATGCTCTCATCTTAATATGGAAAGCATGCATAGGGTGAGTAAATTCTTACTAATTATTTACTTAAGAGCTATTTTATTTTTCTCAAACATTTCTGGTTTCCATTTTTTCAATTTCTGGGTAGCTGTGTAGAAAAATAATGTTAGGTATTTTTTACTAATTATGTGATCCTCCCTATAACAGGACTCATACACACTGAGTCATACACAGGTGACAGATGTGATAAGGCATTTTTAAGTTCTTGTAAGAGTCCACCATAACTATTTTTAGAGAAAGGACTACTGCTCCATGAACTCTCCAAAACACCCATGTACTGCCAAATGGAAACATTAGAATCTGAGGGTATTAATTAACTTCAGTAAGACTGGGGGAAATTTCATTTATTAGTTCATGTGTGTGATTTAAAGTATTTTCTTTGTTGATTTTTGGATGGCAAGACTGAAAGAGAATTAAACTAGGACCTCAATTATAATTCACCTCTAATAACACAATCACTATTTGATGTCTAATAATTCTAAATCATTAATCAATACTTTCATCCAGTAGATAACACAGCATTTAACCTGTTAATAGAAGTTTAATAAAATACAAATGAGCTTAAATCCTATATTAATCTTTTCCTTTCACTCTTTAACTCTTTCAGTCTGTTTTCTTCCACAAACAAGTGAAGATACAGCTACGTACTTGAATGAGGTCTTCCTAAAAGATTTAAATCAACTGTATGTAAAGTGCTTAATCTAGATTCTGCCACATAGTTGAAATTCAAATTATTATTTTTGTAATACCAATTATTATTTATCTGATAGGTTAAGCAGTGCCATCATGTGTTTGTTATTGTATGGTATATGTTTGAGGGTGTTTTTTTTTTTTTTTTTTTGTATCAGCATATAAGAATACACTAGAGATCAATTACCAGACAGAATATGAATAAACACCATCAAATGGCAGAGAAGAGATGGTTTAATGATTAAATCCAGTGGTCACCTTGACAAATGATTTCTCCCCCAAAGCAAAGGCATGGTGAGCTGTCTGGTCTTCCCCATCTCCTTACTCTCCCTGAGAGATTTCATCTCTTCTGTGGCTTCACCAACCACCTACACATTAATGTGACCTGAGCCTTTATTTCTAATCCAAATCATCATTCCTGATATCCAGGCTCACATCATAGATACCTACTAGATGTCTTTTGGTTTTTGTTATTCCACATAGGTCTCAAATTGAACATAACCAAACCATACTCCTTCCCTCAATTAAAGAAAAATAGCACCTACTTCTCTTTAAGTATTAAATACTTGAATAAATGATAATACCACCGGAGAAACCAGATTCAAACTTGAAAATCAGCCTTTACTCCTCCATTCACTAAAACCATCATATTTGATTCCTGAACAGACTGAGCCCTTGGTTCCGTTTGTGCCATCCCCACCCCCAGGCATTATTCTCAAGTTTCCCTTTTTCTCTTTCCTTTGTCTGAGGCTCTTTCCACATTCTGCCTCCTGATTTGGTCAGATCCTCACTATTCCCAAAGCTTAGACATTTCATAAGGACTATGGTTTGCTCATTGGCTTTTGCTTAAGATGTGTCAGGTTTGAAACTTAAGTAATATAATTTGTAGAGATGTTCTCCTCATGGCTGAAAGCATTTTATCCTCTGCTGTCTCATGGAAGGTCTTAGTTCTCATTTCAGAAACCTTCGTCTAGGGAACTGGATTGGGAGGAAGTGGTGGGTCATACAGACTTAAGCTTTTTTTAAAAACTGTGGTGGGCTGAAAGCAGAATTTGCAGATGTTATTTATCTTCACAATTTTTGTGGGGCAAGGAAAGCTTGAGCACATAGAAGCAGAAGTGGATCATTCTTGGAGTGCATGGGTGGCTCAGTTGATTAAGCGTCCGACTTCAGCTCAGGTCATGAATCTCAGCTCAGGTCATGAATGGTTGGTGGGTTCAAGCCCTGCATTGGGTTCTGTGCTGATGGCTCATAAGCCTGGAGCCTGATTCAGATCTTCTCTCCTTCTCTCTCTGCCCCTCCCCCACTCATGCGCGCCCTCTGTCGCCGCACTCGCGCGCGCACGCGTGTGTGTGTGTGTGTGGCGGGGGAGTGTCTCACAAAAATAAATGCTAAAAAATTAATTTAAGAAAAAGTGGACTATTAATTAATGCTAAAAAATTAATTTAAGAAAAAGTGGACTATTCCTCAGGGTAGTGGTCTCTGGGATGTTGTCTGTTGCAAGATGGAGACAAATCTCCCATCAGTGAGCAATGCCTCCTATTGGAGCTTACTGTGGAAATTAGTAGGGACAGTACAGTGTACTTTACAGATGGAGGAACAGCTTGAAAGGCCATTGTGGGCAAGTCCGTGGGAAGTGGAGTGTGACCAGTATCTGTGGTAGGCCTTGGTGCTGTTTGCTGTTTCTCTTCCTGTGTGCATGCTCAGATTTTATTTTGTTGACCTTTAGGATTTCAGGGTACCCTTATGACTTACTTTAACTAATGGTAAATATGAAAGAAAACAGCACTTCACTTTCTGGTAGAAGCTTAAAAAGTCAATGAGGGATGTATGATGTTTCTTTCCCTCTGCCACTGTGCCTGGAAGGGTTTCATTATCCTGGGTCCCGGAGTGTTCACACTGAACAGCACAGCTCTCCAGCTCATGTAAAATGAACATGCACCATGAACAAGAAAAAAGTTAGCTTCTGGAGTTTGTTGCTATGACACTATAATCTGAGCAATAAAATATTGAGTCTACTGAGAGTACTGTCCTCCAACAGTGTTTGAGGAATACTATCCTTTGTCCTCGTACTGGGTAGCAGAAGAATGCAAGGAAATAATGGCATCACTTTGGATTAAGGGCCTGGATCCTGCCTTAGATTTTTGGTAGCCTATGGGACCTATAGAAGAGAGGGAGCCCCAATGGTTCCGGAAGTTGAGACTCTCACATGGGGAGAGGGCTTAATGCAGTTTTAGTGTGAAATATACCTTAGGTTTGTGCATGAAGATTGACACCTGTTACATAGGCCTGTGTCTAGAAATCTCTGTAGCTTAGTGTACTAGACCTGCTCCATCAACTGAAACATTAATCCTGACTTCTAAAACCAAAACCTGAGGTAATGCTCCATGTCCTGGCCACCAAGAAAGCATTAAGCATTAATTTTGCAAGTAAATATATCATAATTTATTGAATACTTAAAATGTGCCATGAAATATGTTAAGCAGTTTACATGGATTATCACATTTATTTCTTTTAAGAATTCTATGAAGGAATTATTACCCTCACTTACCATTTTAGGAACTTGGAAGTTAGAAAGGTTAAAAACTAGCCCCAAGTCACACAGCTGGTAGGTGGCAAAGCCAGAACGATAGTGCAAATCCGCTTGTTGCCACTGTCATTGCTCTGCAGAGCCCTCATTAATCACCTCTCACCTGGATTATTGGAACAATTGTCTAGCTTCTGTCTCTGCTTCTTGTCTGGCTTTCTTCTTTAACTCTCTCCCATAACTCTAGGTAGAGGTATAAATAAGTAATACAAATCTGACCTTGGAAGCTTTTTTTTTTTTTAATTAAAATTATACTGGCTTCCAATTCTTATCTAAATTCCTCATTATGCCATAAGAGATCCTCAAGAACAAGGCCCCAGCCCACTTCTCAGCATAATCTTCAGCCACTTCTTTTTATCCTACAATCTTCAAATACCAGATCACATTTGCTCTATTGATGCTACTGATAGTCACCTTCCTCTGTGTAATACCCTCTAGGAGAAGACCCTGTCTTTTACCTAAATCCGACTTTCACTTAGTAAGACTGTGAGATATAACTTGCTCCATGGAGACTTTTGCAATATTCCAATCTAGAATAAAACATTGCTGTTCTCTCATTGTACTTTATGCAGTCCATTATCATTCTATAGATAATATAATTTTAGTACATGAACCCTGGAATCAGAGTCAGGTTTGAATATCAACTCGTCTACTCTAGTTATATATATATATATATATATATATATATATATATATATATATATGCTTGACAATTTATTTAGCCTCTCAAAATCTGTTTCTTAGTAAAGAAATAAGCATAGACCAGCCTTGGAAAGATTTTTATCATGCTTTTAGAATTAAATGACTTTAATACAATATCTGGCTGTTGTCAGAGTTCAATAAAATATTTGTTTTTATTTTACTCTCCACATTATGGAATGATTATCTAAATAGCAGTTTGTGAATGCCTTCATGTCAAAACTCATTTTTTTTCTTCTATAGGCCCACTGCCTAATATGGTAAGTCATGAGTAAATGTTTGTTAATTCAATGGATGATTAAAACAGTTAGGAGAATGGAATTTAAAATACTTAAACTCAAAGGGGTTAAGATGCAGTTAGGGATCCTCAAGCTATCAGGAAATGGCATCAAAAATATGGTCCTGCATTTTAGACAATTCTACCCCATTCCATTCCTGAGACTATATGAAAGAATGAAGGCGGGGGAAGGAATGCTAAGACCATGAAAGGCCTTAATTGTCCCAAAACATTCAGTGAAGTAAGAGAGCTGCTCTGAGATCAAGGAGGAAAAATTAGAAGCTTATGGGCTGAAGAGATTTGGAACATTTCTGAGAGTGATGAGCCAAGGAGTCAATGAGGGAGAAATATCAGGCGTGCTGAGAAGTGGTCAGGGCCAGGTTGCAGCTGGTTGGTATAAACATTGAGAAGGCCAGGTCTACCTGACTATCCTTCTTCATTTAACACAGATATGAGCATATAGAAGGTAGCCCTCATGGTGGATCCCATGAAGGAGACCATCAAGGGCAACAAAGATTAAATAGGGAGCATATAGAATTTTACTATAATCTTTTGCAGTCAACCAACTGGAGTAAGCACATAATAAATTTTTCATAAGTATTCTTTACAAAACTTTTAGTGATATGAATAAACAAGTAAGTTATTCCTCCACATGTTTTATACATACATACTGAAAGAACTAACAATATTACTTTCAAAGAATAATATTCCTCCTGGAGAGAAAGTATTTTGTGATTGAGTTACCAGATTCCTAGATTTTACTTTCCAAAGTATACTCAGAACAAGATTAATAGAAATAAGTAAACAATTCCACAAATAATGCCAAAGAACCTTCCATGCTTAATCATGCTTAAATGCTTACAGAATTACCTTAAATTTAGAAGGTAGTAAGTGGTTCAGGGTAAAAAGAATTATCACTTGAATTTTTCTTTAGAATTGCAATAACCACAATAGAGATAATGAATTCAAGTCAACTTGGAGAATTAACCTATATAACCATAATATACTTTGATATGATTAAAACTGATAGGCTCTACAATAAATTAATATAGACATAAATTTTTCCTGACTCCACTTTTCCTTGTATATGCCTTTAGTAGCATAATGGAAAAGGGACATGATAAAGGAGAAGGTTATAAAGAGGAATTAGGAGGAAAGCAGTGTAAGCCACACATTGAACTTGGGGCATTTATACTTACAGAGGGAAGGAAAAAGTTGTTTCCTTTAGACTATTGATTCTGACTCTTTCAAACTCATTAGTGCCTCCAGTAATTACCTTTAGTGGTACCATGGGATAGTATGACAAACAATTCATAGGAAGAAGCAACAGGGTACATGGATGGCCAGGCTTGGGGTAATTAAACACTTAAAAGCATTGAACTCTTCCTCTAAACTTTCACAGAGAGAAAAAAAGTAAATTCAATTCCCATGTGACTCCAAGAACTTCGGGTGCATTAAAAAACATTACAGAGCTCATTGGTTTCAATAACAGTTCTGTAAATGTATATTAAAATATACAGTGTGGGGTTTTTTTGGTGCCCATAAAATGCATCTCTTTTCATATAGCTGTAAATCTTACAAAAGGGAGATCTGACCTTTTTTTCATAATAACGAAATTTCCCCGGGTTAGAGCTGTTGCTTCCCCCCAACGCCCCCCCCCCCACACGCACACACAACTCTACCACTTCAGTGGACCAAGGCACAAGTCCAACCACTTTCCTAAATACCATTATGCCTGCTTACCCCAGAGATGATATGCGCAAAAACACAGTTGGAGGCTTCAGCATTTTTTTTTAACTGAAAAGTCTTCCAGAGGAATCCTAAGCAAAGAATCAAATGACCCCATCTAAGTCATGCATTTATATCAAATAGGGGAGAACTGAATCAGGTGTTTTGTATCAGTTTTGGAAGGATAACCTATCTGAATCTTCTCTGTCTCCATATCTTGTTATCTCTCTCCATTATTCACTATTCTTCTTTCCATAGTGCCTCTGACCTGTCCATTTGGCATATTTTCACTGACCCTGGTGAGAAACTACACTCTCTCTTCAATGCAGAATACACCTGATTCTTGATGGTTGTGTTCTGGTACTTATAGACTGAGGTAGATGTTAACAGTGCTTACCTTTTCCCAGGAAAAGTATTAGGCTGGGCTCTGCTGTTAAAAAAAAAAAAAAAAGAAAAACCTTTTAAAGTTTCTTGAAGAAAGGAGGGCTTTAACTGTGAGAGCATACATGAGCGAGACTTGTCAATTTTGAGGTGTCAGAGATATTTTAGTGAAGACTGTTTGAGCTGAGATATAAGAATAATACAACAACTCCGGCAGAGAATGGAACAAGGAGTTGTCAAGAAGGGAGAAGGAGGGCACATTAAGTAGTGCTTTGCCTTCATTCAATGTTTAAATATTATATCTATTGAATTAAGATATACAGGGGACATTGCCATTTTTACTTGCTGAATATTACATATTGACATAAAAAGATATCTGAGAATTTTCATATCCTTTATTTTCAAACAATATTCCATATAGGTCCTTATAATTTATACTAAAATTTGGCTTTTCCTTTCTTCAGAACAAATCTGATAACAATTTGGGAAAAGTAAATAGTTATTAAAGAACTATTAAATGTTCTAAGATATAACAAAAAAAATCTCTTGTGTATACTGAGGATGAACTAAATGATAAATTGATCTTGAATTATATTGCCCCAAGTATAAATAATGATAAATGGACCTCCAATTATATTGCCCACATGGTTTTGAAATATAGGTAAGCAAAGAAGTCAGGTGGAAATGGAAGAAAATTTGTATGGCACACATGTGCTCAGTTTATTTGGAACATTTTCTGTCTAGCTATTCTTTCATACTTCTAATTTCACAAGTCCTCCAGTCCCATTTTCCATTTTCTCACCCTGTCAATTGAAAGTATCAGTGTTGCCACTAAAGATTGGTGCTTTAAACTGTTTCTCAGTGATTTGTAAGGGGGGAAGAAAACATAAGTACCGTCACATTGCCAATAATACTACTAATTACAAGCTTACCTCAGAGAGATTGTAGGTTTAGTTCCAGAGCACCACAATAAAGCAAATATTGAAATAAAGCAAGTCAAATGAATTTTTTTCCCCATTGAATATAAAAATTATGTAGTCTATAAAGTGTGCAATAGCATTATGTCTTTTTAAAATAGCATTTTGTCTGATAAATAAGTACATATATTAATTTTAAAAAACATTTTATTGGTAAATAATACTATCATGTAAGCTTTCGATGAGTCCAATCAAAATCTTCTGCAAGTAGAGATTCTTGCCTAGATGTTGATAGCCGCTGACTGATCAGGGTGGTGGTTGCTGAAGGCTGGGGTGACTATGAAAATTTCTTAAAATAAGATAATGAAGTTTGCCACACTGATTGACTCTTCCTTTCACAAACAATTTCTCTATGGCATATGATGCTGTTTAATAGTATCTTATCCATAACAGAACTTCTTTTAATATTGGAGTCAGTCTTCTCAAACACTGCAGCTGGTTATCAACTAAGTTAATGTAATATTCTAAATCCTTTGTTATCATTTCAACAATCTTCAAAGCCTCTTCACCAGGAGTAGATTCCGTCTCAAGCAACCACCTTCTTTGCTTATTCATAAGAAGCAACTCCTCATCCATTTAAGTTTTAGCGTGAGACTGATGCAATTCAGTCATATCTACAGGCTTCACGGCTAATGTTCTTGCTATTTCCACATCTGGTGTTAATTTCCTTCACGGAAGTCTTAAACCTCTCAAACTCATCCATCCATAATGGTTGGAATAAACTTTTTCCAAACTTCTGTTAGTGTTGATACTTTGACTTCTAATGAATCACAAATATTCTTAGTGGCATCTGGAATGGTGAATACGTTCCAGAAGTCTTTCAGTGTACTTAGTCCAGACCTATCAGAAAAATCACAATGTATGGCAACTCTAACCTTATAAAATGTATACCTTAAAGAAGATTTAAAAGTTGAAATTACTCATTGATCTATGTGCTTAAGAATGGATGTAGTATTAGCAGGCATGAAATCTCATTGTATATCTCCATCAAAGCTCTTGGGGACCAACTGTATTATCAATGGCTAGTCATATTTTGAAAATAATTTTTTTTCTCTGAGCAGGAGTTCTCAATAGTAGTCTTAAAATATTCAGTAAATATTTCAGTAAATGTTCATGCTGTCATCCAGGCTTTGTTGTCCCATGTATAGAATACAGGCAGAGTAAATTTAGCATAATTCTTAGGGGCCTTAGGATTTTGAGAATGTCAAATGAGCATTGGCTTCAATGTAAAGTCACCAACTGCATTAACCCCTAACAAGAGAGTCAGCCTGTCCTTTGAAGCTTTCAAGCCAGGCACTGACTTCTTCTCTAGCTATGAATATCCTTAATGGTATCTTCCTCCAATAGAAGACTGTTTCACTTAAATTGAAAATCTGTTGTTTAGGGCAGCCTCCTCATTAATTGTCTTAACTAGATAATGAATAACTTATTGCAGATTCTACATCAACATTTGCTGTTTCACCTTGTACTCTGATGTTATGTAGGTGGTTTCTTTCCTTAAACCTCATAAACCAACATCTACGTGGCTTGAACTTTTCTTCAGCTTCACCACCTCCCTTGGCCTTCATAGAGTTTAAAGAGAGCTTTATAAACATTAAAAAATATAATTTTTAATAAAAATTTTAATGTGTTTTTTTTGAGAAAGAGAGTAAGAGAGAGACAGCACGAGTGGGGGAGGGGTTGAGAGGGAGCAGGACATAGAATCTGAAATAGGCTCCAGGCTCTGAGTTGTCAGCACAGAGCCTGATGCAAGGCTCGAACTCATGAACCACAAGATTATGACCTGAGCCAAAGTCGGATGCTTAACTGAGCCACCCAGTCTCCCCTAAAAAATTATCTTAAAAAAAGGGGGCACCTGGGTGGCTCAGTTGGTTAAGTGTCTAAGTCTTAAATTCAGCTCAGGTCATGGTCTCACAGTCGTAGGATTGAGCCCTGCATCAGGCTCCATGCTCAGTCCAGATGAGCTTCAGATTCCCTTTCTCCCTCTCTCTCTGTCCCTCCTCTGCTCACACTCTCTATTTCAAAATAACTGTATAAACTTTTCTTTAAATTTTGAAATAAGGAGCTTTGGTCTGGATTAGGCTTTGACTTAAAGGAATGATGTGGTTGGTTTGATCTTCTATTCAGCCTTGTATAACTTTCTCCCTATCAGCAATAGGGTTTTTCACTTTTTTTAATCATTTGTGTGTGATCACTGGAGTAACATTTTTAATTTCCTTCAAGAACTTTTCCTTTGTATTAACAACCTAGCTAACTGTTGAGTACAAGAAGACTAGCTTTTGGCCTATTTTGGTTTTTGATACACTTTCCTTACTAAACTTAATCTCTTCTTGATTTAAAGTGAAAGAGGTAGGACTCTTCCATTCACTCGAACACTGCAAGGCTATTGTAATGTTATTAATTGGACTAATTTCAGTATTGTTGACTCCGGTGACAGAAAGGCCTGAGGAATAGGAGATGTGGGAAGGGTTGATTAGTGGAGCAGTAAGAACACTTGAAACATTTGTTAAGTTTTGCTGTCTTATATGGGTGTAGTTTTTGGCATCCCCAAACAATTATAATAGTAACAAAGATCACTGATCACAGATCACTATAGCAATATAATAGAGAAGTTTGAAATATTGTAAGAATTACCAAAATATGACACAGAGATATGAAGTAAGCAAATGCTGTTTGAAAAATGGTAGATAGACTTACCTGACACGGGGTTGCCATAAACTTCAATTTGTAAAAAAACAAAACAAAAAACAAATATTTGTGATATACATTTTCTTCATTCATCTCTTGATGGACACTTAGGTTAGTTCATATCTTGGCTATTATAAATAATGTTGCAGTAAACATAGAGATGCAAATATCTTTCAAATAAGTGTTTTTATTTTCTTTGGGTAAATATCCAATAGTGGAATTATTGGACCATATGGAAATCTATTTTTATTTTTATAAGAAATTTCCATACTGTTTTCCACAATGGCTGTACCAATTTACATTCCCACCAGCAATGCAAAAGGGCTCCTTTTTCTCTGTCTCCTTGCAAACACTTATTTTTGTCTTTTTAATAGTAGCCATTCTGACAGGTGTAAGGAGATATAGATCATCGTGGTTTTGATTTCCATTTCCCTGATTAGTGATATTGAGCATCTTTTCATGTGTCTTCTGGTCATCTGTAAGTTTTCCTTGGAAAAAACATCTATTCGGGTCCTCTGCCCATGTTTTAATCAGACTTTTTTTTTTGGTGTTGTATTTATTTTTGTTCTCTATATATTTTTATATTAACTCTTTATTGAATATAGTATTTGAAAATACCTTCTCCCATTAAATAGGTTGCCTGTTTGTTTTATTGATGGTTTCCTTCACTGTGCAAAAGCTTTTTAATTTGATGTAGTCTCACTAGTTTATTTTTGTAATTTTACCCCTTGTCTAAGGAGATATATCGAGGAAAATGTTGCTATGGTTGATGTCAAATTACTGCCTGTGTTCTCTTCTGGATTTTTATGGTTTTAGGTTTCATATTTAGATCTTTAATCCATTATTTTTGTGTATGGTGTTAGAAGGTGGTTCAGTTTCTTTTTTTTTTTTTCCTCCTTTACCCGTCCAGTTTTCTCAGCACCATTATATGAAGAGACTGCCACATCCCCGTGTATATTCTTACCTCCTTTGTCCTAGATTAATCAACCATATAAACATGGTTTATCTCTGGATTTTCTGTTCTATTACATTGACTTTTGTGTCTATTTTTGTGGGAGAACCATACTGTTTTGATTACTACAACTTTATATTTTAAAAACTGGAATTGTAATATATCCAACTTTGTTCTTCTTGCTCAAGATTACTTTGGCTATTCAGGATCTTTGGTAGTTCTATACAAATTTTGATACTTTTTTTTTCTATGTCTGTTAAAAATATTGGTTTTTGATATGGATTGCATCAAATTTTTAGATTGGTTTTGGTAGTATGGACATTTTAAATGTTTATCTTTGAGAGAGAAAGAGCACACATGCACACAAGTAGGGTAGGGGCAGAGAAAGGGGAACAGAGGATCCCCAAGTGAGCTCAGTGCTGACAACAAAGAGCCTGATACAGGGCTTGAATCTGTTAACTGTGAGATTATGACCTGAGCCAAAGTCAGACACTCAACCAATGGGCCACCCAGGTGCCCCAGTACAGACATTTTAACAATACTTGTTCTTCCAATCCATGAGCATGGAACATCTTTCCATTTATTTATGTCCTCTTCAATTTCTTTCCTTCATGCTTTATAAGTTTCAGAATACAGGTCTTTCACCAATTTGGTTAAACTTATTACTCCTAGATATTTTTTCTTTTGGATACAACTATAAATGAAATTGTTAATTTCTCTTTCTGCCACTTTGTTGTTAGTGTTAGAACTACCTATTTCTGGGTATTAAGTTTGTATCCTGAAACTTTACTGAATACATTTGTGACGTCTAATAGTTTTCGGTAGAGTCTTGAGGGTTTTCTATAAGTAGTATCATATTACCTGCAAATAGTGATGTTAAATTCTTTCTTACCAATATTTAGGCTTCTTATTTCTTGTTTGGTTGCTATGACTAGAACTTCCAATAATATGTTGAATAAAGGTGGTGAGAAGGGATATTTTTGTCTTGTTGCTGATATTAATGGAGGTTTGTACCATTGAGTATGATGTTAACTGTGGGTTTTTCATACAGCCTTTATTATGTTGAAGCATGTCAAGGACAAATATAATCAAGATTGGCTCTTAGGTAATACATTACCATAAAATTAGCCGATGAAAACAACATACATTTATTATCTCACACATACTGTGGATCAGAAACCAGGGCATAGTTTAATTGGTGCCTCTGCTAAACCCTCTTTGGTCAGAGCTTATATTATGAAACTGTTGAATTTTGTCAAATGTTTTTTCTGCATCTATTGAGAAGATCATGTGATTTTTTTTAATATGGCAGATCACATTGATTTGTGAATATTGAACCATCCTTACATCTCTAGAATAAATCTCACTTGATCTTGGTAAATGATTCTTTTAATGTATTGTTGAATGCAGATTGCTAATGTTGAGAATTTCTGCATTTATTGTTATAAGGAATATTGGCCTGTAGTTTTCTTTTTCTGTGGTGTCTTTGGCTGGTTTTGGTATCAGGGCAATGCGGGCCCTGTAGAATATATTTGGAAGTTTTCCTTCTTGTTTTTGGAATAGTTTTCAGAGGGATAGGTATTGACTTTTTAACTATTTGGTAGAATTCACCTCTGATTCCATCTGGTCTTGGACTTTTAGTTTTTGGTAACTTTTTGATTGCCTGTATGCTTCTTTAAAATGAAGATAGTGCTAGACATGAAAATCAATAGAATGAGGATGTTCAGCTTTTATGCCTTTTCTTCCAGTAGTTTAATTAGTTCTTAATTCTTCCATAAATATTGCATGTGTAGCTATTGAGTCAGTCAATTTTGTAGATTTGGGAGAAAAATATTAATATTCTATAGACCTGGTATTGCAAAACATTAAATCTGGAAGGGCATACAAGTATGTTAA
Organism: Cryptoprocta ferox; assembly: GCA_028646485.1. NCBI lineage: Eukaryota > Metazoa > Chordata > Mammalia > Carnivora > Eupleridae > Cryptoprocta > Cryptoprocta ferox. Next base: position 85,337,697 of record CM053577.1, on the reverse strand, counting down.
TCAGATACAACTTTTTAGGTGCCTTATAAAGACAATAATAAAGTATCAAAGGAGTACAGAGAATAAAATAACTCCGAAAATTACCTGGCAGCCTTCAGCCAAAAAATACCATTTTATTTGTTCTTTGACTGATAATAGAAAAGAAGTAGGAAAAAATTATCCTGAAGATAGGGCTGGTACTATAAGAACTGCATCCAGAAAATAGGATATATACAGAAGCTATTCTTAGAATGGAAATTAACAGATATTGATCAATTATATAGGAGAAATAAGTCAGTTAGAGGTATTCATGGTAATGCCACATTGGAAATCTTGATATGTAATGAGGAATGTCTTTAAAAAAATTCATGTCCTATTCTCTTTTTACTTTTAAAAATAACCAATCTTTGATCCAGTCTATCATAGATATCCATAAGCATGAAGTAAACTTGATTTGTTGCTGAAAGAGTACAACATTAATTATTGTTCAGATTATGCATGCTGGGCTATCATAATAGAATTCCCAAATTTATTTTCATCTGTATCACAATCTGATATTTTCATCTGTATTCACAATCTGATAATGTGAATAGTTTGTTTAGGTAACATTTTATGTGTTTTTATAGAAATCAAAACAGTAAACAAAATGTTTTTATCATCTGGTTAGTGCATGGCACAAGGTAGACATCTGTGGGGACCCAGCCAGTTAAGAAAGTGAGTTTGTCTAGAGTAAAGTAAGTTCTGGGAAAGTGTAGAAGATGAGGTTAAGGGATTCATCAGATCTTAAAGGGGTCGCAGGACATGGTAGACAATGTGAAACGTATTCTGAGAGGGGTATAATGCTTTTGTAGGATTTTGCACTAAGTGGTGCATAGATATGTCACATCATCTGATTGTTTTTTTTAAAGATCATTCTGTCTACCAGACAGAGATTACATCATAAGTGTGAAAGAATATAAGAATTCGAAAGGATTTAATTATCTTGGCTTGGATGCATGTGGTTATGGTAGAGGTCATAAGCAGTGGTTACATTCCTTTTTTTTAAGTTTACTTATGTAATTAGCGAGTGCACATGTGTGGGAGGGGCAGAGAGAGAGAATCCCAAGTCGGCTCTACACTGTCAGTGGGAGGATCCTTATGTGGGGCTCGAACTCATGAGCCCATGAGATCATGACCTGGGCCAAAATCAGGGGTTGGACAACTAACCATCTGAGCCACCCAGGTTCCCCATCTGTGGTTACATTTTAAAGGTAAACTAAATTAGAATTATGGATGAATTAGTTGTGGCATGTCAGAGTAAATACAATCAAGATTGGTTCTTATGTCATACATTACCATAAACTTAGTGGCTGGCTGAGAATAACACACATTTATTATCTCACATATACTGTGGATCAGGAACCAGGGCATAGTTTAATTGGGGCCTGTGCTTAGGGTTTCCTAAGGCTGTAATTAAGGTGTACAACTGTGTCCTCACTTAGAGGCTTGGCTGGGAAAGAATATGCTACCAGCCTCACTCAAGTTGAAGGTAGAATTAATTTTCTTATGATTGTAGGATCAAGCACTCTAATTAATTCTTGCCTATTGGTTTGAGTTGTCCCTTGACAACTTGGCTCCTAGAGGGAACTCTCAACTTCTTGGCATGGGAGACTCCAGAATATGGCTGCTTACTTTTTCAAAGCTAACAAGGAGAGTTTCTAAAGTCCGCTAGCAAGAATTAAAACCTTAAAGGAATGACCTCTTGTCACCTTTGCCATATTCTACTGGTTAGAACCCACTTACATGCCGTACCCACACCCCAGGGAACAAAGATGCAATGGAATGGCATGAATACTAGAAGTCAGGGATCATCAGGGTTCATGCCTTAACCTGTTCACCATGAATGGAAAGTGGCTAGGCTTGTAATGATAATATGCAGCTGAATTAACCCTGGAATTGTGTACTTCAGAGCTTTTTCTTAAGTGAGGCAATAAAACTCCTTACTATCAAAAACTACTTTTGGTAAGGAGTTGCACTACTTCCATGCAAAAATATCCTGTCTGACATAGGGACAAGAAAAATTAAGAACTACTCAGTTGAGGGCTTCTATTTTCTCTTTGAATTAGAGGGTATTGCAAGTAGGAAAGCAAGCTGGTTAGAATCACACACAAGTCATTCCAGATCACGTTTAGAGGCAGGATGAGATTAGAAAGTCTGAATATTGAATCTCCACAATCTGTAAACTGAATTTTTCCTCACTCTGCTCAACAGCCTAGATCTCAGGGTGGAGGAAGTAGATAGTTAATTTGCCAAATAAGAACTTATAAGGAAAGAAGGTTTGGGATATGAGACTGTTGGCAAGGGAATGGGTGAATTTATGAGTAACATGATCTAACTAGATGGAATAAGAGGCAAGGAAGATTTTCCTGGTAAGCCGGGGTGGGGGGGATGGTAGTCAAAGATAGGCTCTCTAAATGTAGCCAGAAAACAGATGTAAAAGGGATAAAGGAGTGAGCAACTTGAATAAATAGCCAGAGAGTGGTATATAGGACTCCAGAAGTAAAAAATACTGTCAAAAAAACCCATTCCAGAGTGTGAAAGATGTGGGAGTAACTGTGAAATAAGAAGGAGACTAAGAAATTGAAGGCAAAGAAAAGGGAAGTCACAGTGCTCTAAGACTTGTCCATGTGGACTCAGAATAATGGCAAGGCTTTAAGACCTAGGATAAAACTGTTAACCAGGGTCTGAGACTTCAGGGAAGTTGGTTATGGGAGTAGGGTACTGACAAGTGGTGGGTAGATGGCAGAGATGACAAAAAGGTGAAAAAGCCAAGTATCCTGAGCATCAAAATAGAGTATACATATTTCCATTGGTTTTGAGTCATAATGGTTTAGAAACAGCAGCAAGAGCCAGAGACCCTTAAAATACCCTCCACATCCTTCTTTGCATGGTCTTTGGAAAACTAAAAAAACTCCTCTTGAGAAACTGGAGGTGAAGCCATCTTCTTAGGAAAGAACCAGTTGTTAGTAAAATCCAATAGAAGAAAGAACATTCTGTAGCATGGGTAGGGGGTTTGTGTATATGAGATTGGTGTTTCCTGCATGGAGTGCAAAGGTCTTGGTAGAGTTGGTGGATGGGTCTGTTTGGGAGAATGCTGAGACATATGGGGATGACATTAACGGAAAGAACACATTAGCTACCACTACTGAATTTATCAAATTCGTTGCTTTTAGCAAAACAAGACTTCCAGCAGATGTCCAGACATTTGAAGTCCCACACTACTACTATATCTTGCTTCTGTGACAGTTTCATGATCTGTATTAGGGAAGCATCTGCTGGGCTGAATGAGCTGTCATCTACTTCCACGGAAACATCAATTATGGTTTTCTTTACTTTTATCCTTTCCCAAATGTTCTCTACTGTGATCCACCCTCAGATCCATGGATTCCCATTCAATGGCACACTTCCTTGGCATGCAGGGATACTCCTCCACCACTTCTGTTCTATCTCTCTTTATTAACAAAACAATGCAGTTCTGTGCTCCTTCCTCAAAAAAGTTTCCATGATACATATGAAGTGATATTAAGCTGATTTATGCTAAGGTATTTCTTTTATATATTATCTGTTCTCAGTGTTCTTGTATCCATATGTAAGGCCCTTAGTATGTTTATTGAATAGATTCAATTACTATATCTAACATGCCAGAATTTAGTTCTTCTATTTTTATTACCTTTATTTATTGCTTTCTATTCTCTGTAATATTCCACTTTCCAAATCCTTTATTGAGTAGTAATCATTTGAATTTCTACAATGACTTTTGTGTAGATAGTTTTAAGTCCTGACAAGTTTATTTTTCCTAGTTCTCAAGAGATGCCTTCTTTTTTTACTTCCAATAGCACTTGCTATTATTAAAATTGTTTTTATTCAAATCCCCTTTGGCATATGCTAGAGAAGAGTTTGTATACATGTGAGCTAAAAATGTCTTTGATGAGAACTTCTGAAGTCACCAAGTATGTTGGGTCCTGGGTACTCAACAAATCTTACTGATCCGGAGACAGCCGCAGAACACCTGAGCTTTCCCTGCACATGACTAAATCAAATGATTCAGTCTAGATTTAAGGTGAGCCAATCAGATTCACATCCTGCATGAGAACTGCTATCTAAACAGACAAATAAAGACTAGAATCTCAGAGTTGAGGCAACTTTATGACAATGCTTTGGTTATTGCATCTAGGAATTTCTTATCCCTGGAGCTGTTCTGGCACCTGCTCTTCCCAAGGCTTTGCTTCTCTGCTATTTCATTGCTTTTTGAGTACCATGAAACTTTATAATAATACTCCTTTGTATAATAGGCCAAGGTTCATTGCTTTCTCTTGCATTTACCCAAAATAAACCTAACAGATACAGTAAACTTCTTAGTGCTGCACAAAGAACCATTCTATGTTCAAGGACATTTGACTTACTTTTTTTTGAAATTTTAACTTTATATATATGGTTAACATACTCGTTTCAAGGATACAATATAGTGATTTAACAGTTCCATGTATCCCTCAGTGTTCATCAAGATAAGTGTACTCTTAATTCCCTTCATTTATTTCACCTATCCCCCCACCCATCTTCTCTCTGGTACCATCAGTTTCTTTTCTGTAGTTGAGAATCTGTTTTGTTTTGTTTTGTTTGTTTTTCTCCCCCCGCCGCCCTTTGTTCATTTGTTTTGTTTCTTCAATTCTACATATGAGTGAAATGTGATATTTCTTTCTCTCAGTATTGTACTTTCTAGATCCATCCATGTTGTCGTAAATGGCAAGATTTTATTTTTGTCTAAATAATACTCCATTGGATAAAGAAGATGTGGTACATATATATACATTCTTCTATTTATGGACACTTGGGCTGCTTCCATAGCTTGGCTATTGTAAGTAATGCTGCTATAAACATTGGGGTGCATCTATCCCTTGGAATTAGTATATTCATACTCTGGGTAAACACCCAGTAATATAATTACTGGATCTGAGTGTGGTTCTATTTTTAATTTTTTTAATAACCCCATGCTGGAAGAGCATCACATTTAAATTTAAATATTTCTTTAAAATCTGTGCCATGAAAGTTGAATTTAGACATAAATAAATAAATAGTCTGTGAAAGTCAGTCATCTGTTCCAAAAAAGCAAAAGAACATGTAAAAATCATTCTAAAGGTGGATTTTAACTTAAAAAAGGATACTTGAAGTATGTTATATGTATGGGTTTTGTTGTAAAGAGTTATTCCTCAATTATTACGTTTCATAGAAGTGATTTCATTGCTAGTTATTTCAAATATTTATCATTTATGAACAGTATTTTTATGTGCTGCACTTCTATGGCAATTCCTCTTTGTGCAATTTACTAAGAAAAAAATGAAGAGATAAGATTAATCCATCTCTTATATGTACTCCAGTTCACTCTATAAAATATAGTGAAGGTGGTTGGAGGAGGCAATTATAAGATTTAGTTTTCTCTCTAAGAAGCTCAAAGTACTTATCTGTCATTATTCAATTGATTTTTGTAGGATCCCCTTGAGAGTTGGAGGAAACAACTATTTTATAACCAAAGAAATTAATGCAGAAAGGCCACATGCTGTGCTAACTATAAGAGCAGGATTAGGAATCACAACCCCTGAGTTTATGAAATGTTGTTAGTCCATTAAATTATGCTGGGTCCGTCCCAGTACTTCTACAGTTTCCTCTTCCTAACTGTGCTTCCAACACAGCAATGAACTAAATGGCTAAACATTTTATGAACCTTCTGGTTTAAGGTGAAAGAAATCATTTAGTATCAATTAACTCCATTTATGGATCAACCCCTGCCTTTACAATTCTCTATGAAAGCAAGTGGATCACTGTTAAAATGCCATGTGCATAATTAGGCAAACCATTTTAGAAGTTCTAGTCACTCACTTTAGTCTTCTATTAAATGTCTTAACATGGTTTTCTACATATATCTATTGTGTCTTTCGGTGTTGTTTGCTTTTAATTTACCATCCATTTCAGAAAAACATGATTTTCTTTCCTACTTCCTCTCCTTAGGTTTTTTATTCTATGCTTTTTTTAAGTCCTGCTGTTTCTCCCCCATATAATGTCATGTCCTTCCACTGGCTTTACCTAAATCCTGCTTATCCTACCTTCTCCATAGAGTCTTTCCTGGAATTTCAAATTAAGCTATCGTTTTCATTTTATATTCAGGTTGTATTTCTGTCTATGTTGTTAGTAATTCAAGTGCTGTTTACCTCACTGCCTCCTCTTCCTTTGAACATTTATTTAATTCTTACTTTGTTACTTCCTGGACTTACCTCTTCTTTCCAAAGAGATTAAAATCTTCCAAGGACAGGGACAACTACTTACCTTATTCTAGCTCAGATGTCATCTACCACAGTATTTTGCACTTATCAGGTGTTTAACAAATGGACAGTGTAGTGTTAATTTACTAGCATGCTTAAGTGAATTTGAGGGTATTTTGGAAAGCAGAGGAAATTTGTAAATGCTTAATTTGTACCTATTAATAATATAAGGTATGAGAGCTAACTCCAATATTTATGAAATGAAGAATGGTTCACAACCATGATTTTTGCTTGTAATTTCCTTACGGGGAATAATATGCCATTAGGCAGCAGTTTAGCTTACATATGGTCAACTAACTAGCGAATTTCCTTAAAGCCCATTTAGGTTAATATTAATCTTGACTGTCTCACAGCCTAAACTAAGATAAGATTTTTGTTTATTGGACATTTTATTTGCTCTATTCAGGCACTCATTGGCTTCTGTATAAAGATACAAGGGTTGTCCCCAAACCTACTTAAAAGCATTATTCCCTGCTTGCTATTTTGATCACACTCATCCAAAATTGTTATAACCTATTGCCCCCTTATTGTGTAGTTGATAGCTCATAAAGCTCATGGCTTTTAATCTTTGTGTATAAATGCTTACTTTCCTGTATTCTAGACCACCTCCTTTCTCTGAGCTCCTTTTACATTTCACTCTATACCTTTACACAAAACCTACTCAATCAATGAAACAGTTATTTCTTGAGTTCATATTAGCAGCAGGGTCCTGGACTAGCTGTTGCCAGTGAACCTACTGCTGTGTCAAAATATTTAAGAATTTATAAAATGTTAATCATTTGATCAAGTTATTCCTCTCTAGAATTCTTTCCTAAGGAAACAATCAGAATTAAGCAACAATCATGTACAGAGATATTTATTATAGCATTATTTGAAATGTGAACATATTTTAAATCAAAACAAGGAAAACACTGTATTTTCATAAACAGGAAACAACATATAAATATTAAAGAATATTGGGAAAGAATATTTTATAACAAGAATAAATGGGTACCACATACTGTAATATGTCATAAATTTTTAAATCAACTTATTCATGCATATTTATCATCACCTGCAATATGTCACACATAACTCAAGGTACTGATGATGTTGCCACAAACAAAAAAGCTCTTGCCCATATGAAGCTTATATTCTCATGGTGAAAATCATAAAAAAGACAAGCAAATAACTGTATAGTGTCAGGTAGTGACAAACAGAATAAGAGGAAGTCTGATCAGGTACTATTTTTAAGGGTGGTCAAGGAAGATAAATCAAGGGAATAGCTGGGAAAGAACATTTTAGACAGAACAAAGATTAAATTGTTGTTGAAATGTGCTTGGCATTGAATGCAGTTGACATTTAAAATGAACAAATGAATAAATGAATTCAGTTCTTTCAGCTGTGATCTTCAGAATTGCCAAAGTCTTACTGATCAGTACTATAGAGATATGTACTATGCATTTTAGCTAGTCCTTAGGCTTATAATAATGGAATGGCTATCATTTTCCAGGGACTTTTTTTCTAAGTTATTGGAAAATTTTCTCAAATTTTCTCTTTTACTGAGAGCCAAAGGGCTAATTTTCTTTTTTCTTTTTTGTTTTTTTACTATAGCTGCATAAATCCAGGATTCAAACATAGCCATATGTTGTTCTTTATCCAAAACTTTCTACCATAGTCTATGAACTTTCATGACCAATGAATGTATGAACATTTTCATGTTTCATAAAACAAAGAGGTGTCTCAGGTATGGATTTCTAAGAGAAAAGTAGAAATTTGTACATGAGCTTTTGCTACACACACACACACACACACACACACACACCACACACACACACAGAATACTAAGTCTTATAATTAACTGGTCTCTGCTAAGCTTAACAAAGGAATATCTGTTCTATATGATTTTTAATGCAAATACTCTGAAAACCTGCCATATATGTAAGATCCCTATACCCAAGTCCCTCTCAACTCCCATCTCTTTAATAATGTGTTTTATGTTGAAATAATATGTTTTACTAACAAAATTTCACATTACTTTGTGATTAAAAGTAGGGTCTTTAATATCAGACATGTGCTAAAATACCAGCTTATGCTCTTATTACATATGTTATTTGCTTCAGCTTTAGATTCTTAACTGTAAAATGGAATAATCCTATTTAGTACCACATAAGATTCTGTAAGGATGCAATTTTTTTTAAATAAAGTGTTTAAGAAGGTATTTGCTACAGGGGCACCTTGGTGGCTTGGTCAGTTAGTTAAGCGTCTGACTTTTCAGTTTCAGCTCAGGTCATGATCTCATGGGTTTGAGCCCCGCATCAGGCTCTGTGCTGACAGCATGGAGAAGGCTTGAGATTCTCTCTCTTCCTCTCTCTCTCTCTCTGCCCTTACACTGCTTTTTCTCACAGTCTCTCAAAATAAATAAACTTAAAAAAAGGTATTTGGTACATAGTTAACACAGAAGGCATTGTAATTATTAATTTAAATCATTTTCACATAGCTAGTTTCAGTTTATTTTTAAAGGTGCCAGCCCTTTTTTCCTGAAAATTACATAAATACATATTTCAACAAAATGAAACATGATTTACTAGAAATGGGGTAACTGGACACGTGGTTGTGATCACTTTATAGTGTATACAGATGCCAAATTAGAATGTTGGTACACCTGAAGCTTATATAGCAACTTTACCTCAATTTTAAAAAAGAAGATACTGAGAATATTAATATATGCAAATAATTCTGTTCTATTGTATATTAGACCAATGTATTGTATATGTGACCAAACATACATAAGTTTTTCATTTTATTAAATTATTTTGGCATAATGAAATATAACACAAAACGTTGGTAAAACCATGTTAACACATTGACTATAATCAGAAGGCCCCTATTAAGTGAAGAGAGTTTAGATTTGAAGTCCTTTTTAAATTTTACCCATTGTGGGCCCTTTTGTTAAGGTATTAAAACTTCTTGGGGCGCCTGGGCGGCTCAGTCGGTTAAGCGTCCGACTTGGGCTCGGGTCATGATCTCGCGGTTCGTGGGTTCGGCCCCGCGTCAGGCTCTGTGCTGACAGCTAGCTCAGAGCCTGGAGCCTGTTTTCCGATTCTGTGTCTCCCTCTCTCTCTGACCCTCCCCTGCTCATGCTGTGTGTGTCTCTCTCTCAAAAATAAATAAAAACAATAAAAAAATTTTTTTTTTAATTTCTCTGAACCTATGTCTCTTCCTCTCTAAAATGAGAGTAACACATAAACAAATCATGAGTGTATAGAATGATTAATTAAAATACTACATTTAAATAAAAAATTATATGGTGGGCATCACACACCTTCCACACACACCCCGTACACATTCATACAAACACAACTTTATATAATAGAAGGAGTTTATAAAGAAAACAGAACTTAACAAATTATACAATTAAAGAGAGGCAGGAAGAGCTGTATACAAAAAGAAAAGCACAATCTAAAATTTAATGTTGCAGATATCAGAATAAATTTAAAACTCAAAAAATATCACTTTGCGGGGTGCCTGGGTAGCTCAGTTAGCTGGGTGTCGGACTTCAGCCTGGATCATGATCTCACAGTTAGTGGGTTCGAGCCCCGCGTCGGGCTCTGTGCTGACTGCTTAGAGCCTGGAGCCTGCTTCAGATTCTGTGTCTCCCTCTCTCTCTACCCCTCCCCTACTCACATTCTATCTCTCTCTCAGAAATAAGTAAACATTAAATTTTTTTTTAAAAAAAGATCACTTTGCTTAATTTATGAGAATTGTATGATATGGATAACTAATTATGTGTTATGTTGTCAAGGCTTAGGGGAAAATACATTTTTCTATTACTAATGAGAGTGTAGATTCATATAACCTTAATGGAATATAATTTGGTAATCATTAAATTTTATAATTCCACATACACTTTGACTCAACAAATTCACGTATTTATCTCACAGATACTTACATGTGTGAAATGATGTACATGTACAGAAAACAACCTAGATACATGTTTGCTATATTATGTTGGGGCCATGCAATGAAATAGTATGCAGCTACTAAATGAAGAATGAATTTGCTCCCTAGGCATTGACACTGAGTGCTGTATATTGTTCAACAAAAGATCAAGTACAGAGTGAGAATATAGTATACTTCCACTTAATGAAAATTGTGTGTATATGTAACACACACACATAGACTTTCACTAGGAGGATATCCAAAAACTCGCTAACTGTAGTGGCTTTAGGTAAAGAAACTGGGTAGCTGGAAAAACAATTGGGGAAAAGAGACTTTTTTTTCCTCCTTTTAAATTTATTTACTTTTTAACTTTTAAAAAAACTTTTGTATTTTACTTCTTAACCTTAAGATTCACTTTTTTTCCCAGTGAGCTTGACATGTAATTGACATACATCACTGTATAAGTTAAAGGGGTACAGCATAACGGTTTGACCTACAGCATACATGTATTATCAAATGATTAATGCAATGATTTTTGTTAGCATCCATCATATATATATAATACATATAGGTATAATACAAAGGAAAATCCAAAAAATGAAAAAAAGTTCTTATAATGGGAACTCTTAGGATTCATTCTTTTAATAACTTTCACATATATAATAGTGTTAACTATAGTCATCATGGTGTGCATTAAATCCATAGTACTTAGTTATATTCATGACTGGAAATTTGTATTGTTTGAGAACCTATCTCAATTTCCCCCTCCGTCTGTCCCCCCTCCTCTGATCTTTTTTAGGAGTTTCATTTTGTTTTAGATTCCACATGTAAGTGATATTATATAGTATTTGTCTTTCTCTAATTTCACTTATAATGCCCTCAAGGTCTACACATGTTGTTGAAAATGGAAGGATTTCCTCATATTTTATGGCTAAATGACATCCCGTTGTATATTTTATGACTGAATAATATTCCGTGTGTGTGTTTCATAACTTCTTTATCCATTCATCAATCAACTGATATGTAGGTTGTGTCCATGTCTTGGCTATTGTACATAATGTTCTTATGAACATGGGGTACATATATCTTTTTGAATTATTGTTTTTGTTTCCTTTGGATATATTCCCAGAAATAAAATTGCTGGATCATATGGTAATTCTATTTTTAATTTTTGAGGATTTTCCTTACTGTTTTTCACAGTGGCTATATCAGTTTTCAATCCCAGCTACAGTGCGCAAGAACTCCTTTTTCTTCACGTCGTCACCAGCACTTCTTTATCTCTTGTCTTTCTCATTATGGCTATTTTAATAGGTGTGAGGTGATATTTCACTGATATCTTCTGATCCATCATGGGTTGATTTGCATTTCCCTGATGACTAGAGATGTTAAACATCTTTTTCATGTATCGGTTGGACATTTGTATAGCTTTAGAAAAATGTGTTTGGATCTTGTGTTCATTTTTAAACTGGATTGTTTGTGGGTTTTTTGCTACTATTGTGAAAGTGTTCTTTATTTTAGGTATTAACTCCTTATTGACTGCATGGTTTGTAAAGATTTCCTCCCAGTTAGCCAGTTGCCTTTTCATTTTGTTGATGATTTCCTTTACTATGCAGAGCTTTTTAGTTTGATGGAGTGGCACATGCTTATTTTTTATTTTGTTACTGGTGCTTTAGATGTCATATCCAGAAACCATGTCAAGGAGGTTTTATCCTATTATTCTTCTAGGGGGCTGTACGGTTCCAGGTTTTACATTTAAGTCTTTCTTTAAATTTTTTAAAAAGATTATTTATTTTTGAAAGAGAGAGACAGAGTGAGAGCAGGGTAGGGGCAGAGAGAGAGGAAGACATAGAATCTAAAGACAGGCTTCAGACTCTGAGCTGTCAGCACAGAGCCCAATGTGGGGTTCAAACTCCTGAACCAGGAGATAATGACCTGAGCCAGAGTCGGATACTTAACCAACTGAGCCACTCAGGTGCCCTCTACATTTAAGTCTTTTTAATGAGTTGATTTTTGTGAGTGGTATACGATAAGAGTCATTTTATTTTTTTTTTAACATGTAACTCTAATTTTCCAGCACCATTTATTGAAGAGACCATCTTTTCTCCACTGAATATTCTCGCTTCCCTTGTCAAACATTAGTTGACTGTACATGTTTGAGTTCACATCTGGGCTCTCAATTTTGTTCCACTGTTCTAGTACCACACTGTTTTGATTACTATGGATTTATAGTATAGCTTCAAATCAGGCAGAGTGATTCTTCCCACTTTATTCTTAAGATTGCTTTGGTTGTTGCAGATTTTTGTGGTTCTATATACATTCTAGGGTTGTTGTTTTTTTGTCCACTTATTTAAAAAATACCATTATAATTGATAGGGATTGAAGCAATTTATATATGGCTTTTGGTAGCATGGATATTTTAACAATATTCTCCTAATCTGTGAACACGGGATACCTTTCCATATATTTAAGTCTTATTTTATTTCTTTTATCAGTGTCTTCTAGTCTTCTAAGTATAGAACTTTCACCTCTTTGTTTAAGTGTATCCCTAAATATCTTATTCTGTTTGGTACTATTTTAAATGTGATCATTTTATTTTTTAGACAATTCATTGTTAGTATCTAGAAATACAAGTGTTCTTTGTATGTCAGTTTTGTATACTATAACTTTATTAAATTTGTTGACCAGATCAAACGTATTTTTGGTGGATCTTCTATGTATAAAATCTTGTCATCTTCAAATAGAGACAATTTTACTTAATTCTTTTCAATCTGGATGCCTTCTGTTTCTTTTTCTTTCTTGATTGCTCTAGCAAGGATTTCTAGTACCATGTTAAATACAGTGGTGAGAGTGGGCATTACTTATCTTATTCCTGATCTTAGATGAAAAGCTTTCAATCTTTCACTGCTGAGTAGGCTGTTGTGTGCTTGAGTAGTGGCTATGGGCTTATCATATATGGCCTTTATTATATTGAGGTATGTTACTTCTATATCTAATTTGTTGAGATTTTATCATGAACAGATGTTAAATTTTATCAAATGCTTTTTTTTTCTTTGCATGTGAGATAATCATAGGACTTTTTTTCATTCTATTAAGGTGATTTATCATACTGATTTGCATATGATGAACTATCCTTGTTTCCCAAGTATAAATCCCATTTGGTCATGGTGAATGATCCTGTTAATGTGCTGTAGAATTTGTTTTGTTAGCATTATATTTAGAACATTTGCATTTATATTAATCAGATATATAATGGCCTATGGGCTTTGTAGGTAATGTCCTTTTCTGAGTTTGGTATCAGGATAATAATGACACTATAAAGTAAGTTTGGAAGTTTTCTGACTTTGAGGTTTTTTTTAAATGTTTGATAAATATTGGTGTACAGAAGAACATTCTTTTGTAATTGTTTAGTAAAATTCACCAGTGAAGCCATTTGGTCCTAGGCTTTTCTTTGAACCAGTGATTGAAATTTCTCAACCTCTTTATTACTAATTATTGAGACTTTCCATTTCCTCCTGACTTAGTGTTGGTAGTTTGCATATTTAAAAAATTTTTAAATGTATTCTAAGTTGTCCAGTTTTTTGGCATATAGTTGTTCTTAGAAACCTCTTATGATCCTTTGTGTGATATTCATTGTAATATCCTTTTTCATTTATAATTTTGTTTATTTGGGTCCTCTATTTTCCTTGGATAGTCTAAAATTTTGTCCATTTTTTTTTATCACTCCAAAGAACTAATTCTTAGTTTGGTTAATGTTTTCTATTTTTCTGTTCCATATTTCATTTATTTCTGCTCTAATTTTATTATTCCTTCCTTCTGCTAACTTTGAGCTCAGATTTTTTTCTTTTCCTACCTCCTTAAGGTATAGTTAGGCTGTTTCTTTAAGATCTTTCTTTTTAATAGAAGCATTTATTGAAATGAATTCTCCTCTTAGAAATGCTATTGCTGTGTTCCATATATGCAGTATATTAGTATATTGTATTCATTTTTGTTTGTCTCAAGATACTTTTAAATTTCTTCTTTGATCCATTTTTTTATTTAGGAGAGTATTTAATTTCCACACATTGATGAATTTTTTCTGTGTTCCTCTTCTTACTGATTTCTAGTTTTATAACATTGTGGTCAGAGAATATACTTGATATGATTCAATCTTCTTGAATTTAAGATTAGTTTTGTGGCCCAAAATATGGTCTATCCTAGAAAATGTCTCATGTGCACTTGAAAAGAATGTATATTCTACTGTTGTTGATAGAATGTTGTTTTTATGTCTGTTAAGTTCATTTCCTTTATATTGTTCAAATCCACTCTTCCCTATGTCTAGATGGTCAAACCTTTGTTGAGAATGGAGTATTAAAGTCCCCAACTATCATTGTATTGCTGTTTATTTCTCCTTTTGCTCTGTTTTTGCTTTGTGTATTTAGGTCTTACAATGTTGGGCACATGAATGAGCACAAGTATTATATCTACTTGATGGATCAATTTTTTTATCATATAATTATCTTTGTCTCTTTTTACTGTTTTTAGTTGAGTCTGTTTTGTCTGATATAAGGGTAGTTACACCTGCTTTTCTGGTATTACAATTTGTTTGAAATCCCTTTTTCTATCTTTCACTTTTAGTCTATGTGTGTCTAAGTCTAAAGTGACTCTTTTATAAGCAGCGTATCATTGGATCTTTTTTTTTTATGCATTCAGCCATTTTATGTCTTTTGGGAAATTTAATCTGTTTATATTTAAAGTAATTATTGATAATAAGGATTTACCATTCATTTTGTTGTTTTCTGGTTGTTTTACAGATCCATTGTTCCTTACTTCTTATCCTGCTGTGTGTATGTGTGTGTATGTGTATGTGTATGTGGTTTAATGACTTTTGGTATCAGTATGCGTTGACTTCTTGATATACGTATAATTTGACAGTATGTTCTTTTATGTAACCCCTACAGGTTTTTTGCCTGTGATTACCATGAGGCTTACATAAAATGTTAAAATTATAAAACCCTATTCTAAACTAATAATGATTTTACTAGAATTTCTGAGCTACACTTCTAATTGTCCATCCCCTCACCTTTTAGATTATTGATACTCCAATTTACATATTTTTATATTTTATAACAACAGATTGTTTTTTAAATGTTTGTTTTTGAGAAAGAGAGAGAGAGGCAGAGACAGAGAGAGAGGGTGAGTGGGGGAGGAGCAGAGAGAGGGAGACACAGAATCCAAAGCAAGCTCCAGGCTCCAAGCTGTCAACACAGAGCCCCACATGGGGCTCCAACTCACAAACTGCGAGATCATGACCTGAGCCAAAGTCAGTGCTTAACTGACTGAACCACCCAGGAGCCCCAACAACAGATTATTGTAACTGGCTATTTTTATGTTTAACTTTTAAACTAGAATTATAAGTGAATTATGTGCCATCAGTACCATATTGCAGAATCTAACTTTCTTTACATATTAACAATTACCAGTGAGTTTTATGTTTCCTTTTTATGTTTTTATGTTGGATAAAGTTCTTATATTTCCACTCAAAGAACCCCCATTAGTATTTTTTTATAAGGCAGGTCTTGTGATGAATTTCCTGAGGTTTGTTTGGAAAAGTATTCCTCTTTCATTTCTGAAGGATGGCTTTGCCAGGAGTAGTATTCTTGGTTGACACTTCTTTTCTTTAAATAATTTGAATATGTCTTAACATTCTCTCCATATCCTAAAAAGCTTCTGTTAAAAAATCTACAAGTAGTCTTGTGGGGAGGTTCCCTTGTATGTAACTTTTCTATTTTCTGTTAACGCTTTCATGATTTTTTATTTGTCTTTGACTTTTGAAAATTTACTTAAAATGTGTTTTTGTGCAGTCCACTACAGTTTTAACCTACTTGGGGTCCTTTGGGCCTCTTGGATCTGGATGTTTCTCTCTCTAGGTTTTGTATGTTTTCTGCCATTATTGCTTTAAATGTATTTTCTATCCCTTTCTTTTTCTCTTTTTCTTAAGTTCCATTATGTAAATATCACTTATTTTCATTGTGTCCTATATGCCTTGTGGGCTTTCTTCATTCTTTCTCATTTTTTCCTTTGTTCTTCTGAATGAATAGTATCAAATGTGCTTTTTTCTAGGTTGCTGACTCTTTATTCTCCATGTTTGAGCCTGCTTCTGAAGTTTTCTATTGAATTCTTTAATTCAGCTGTATTTTTCCATTCTAGGATTTGAGTTGTGTGTATTTGTTTTGTTTCTATGAACTTTTCATTTTGTTGATACATTGCTTCCCTAATTTTGTTTAGTTGTCTATGTGTTATGTGTCTATATGTTATTTAGTTCATGAACCTTCTTTAGGAAGATTATTCTGAATTTGTTTGACAGTTTGAATATTTTGAATATTTTAGGGTCAGTTATTGAAGATTTATTAGTTTTATTTGACGATATTATATTTATCTGATTCTTTATAATCCTTGATGCCTTTTGTTGGTATCTGTGCATTTGCGTAAGCATTCTTCTCATCCGGTCTTTATAGGTTCACTTTGGCAGAGACTGTTCTTTACCAGTCAACTCAGTTTGGGTTTCTAGATGTGTCTGCTGGTAACATCCTTGGGCAGGTGGGGCCTGCTATTAGGGTCTATTTTAGGTGAAGCCATTGTTTGACCTCTGAGGTTGAGGGTAAAAGGGTGTGCCACTGGTTGATAACAGCTGGATAGGACTGCTTGCTTGATTCCTGGCCCAAGTGAGACTGTATGATGGACTCCATGGTTGCCTGCCTTCTCTGATCAGACTTATTAGATAATCAGCACTAGGTACTATACTAAGTAGTAGGTGGCTATGAATTAGTTTCCCTAACTTGATAGGGCAGTAGGATAAGACCAAGGGCCTGCACAGTTCATTGTTTAGTGAACTGAATCAGGCATGAGCATGCACTAAATATCCTGAACAGGTGAGGCAACCAGTTTTTATCTGCATACAGAAAAAGCCACAAGTTGTGCTTTATATTCAAGTGCTACTGTAAAAGGGGCTATTTGAAAAGCTACTCAACCTCCTATACGCACTTTTAAGTTTCCCTGGTCAGATGGGCTATAGGCCATATTCAGCAATAAATGGGGCTGTGAATTATTTTCCCTGCCTGGGCTCAGTGGGAGAAATGGCTCCAAGGCCAGTCAGACTCTTTGTTTCTAGTTGAGTTAAACTCAAGTCAACCCATGCCTTAAGTTCTCTGGCCTAACAAAGCGACTGGATTTGATGTGGGGGCAATCAGCTTTATCCATCCACTTTTCATCTCAAGCATTGTAAGATTATGTAGCAGCTTCCAGGTGTTCTTGCCAGCCCTCTCTGTCAGATGGGGCTGGGAGCCATATTCTGCAATAAGTGGGGCCATGACTCAGCTCCTCATCCTCAGTTGTACAGGAATGACTGACTTCAGGAAATGCCCAAATTCCTAAACAGCCTTTTATTTGGAAAGGGTCATAGCCCCACTTGCTACACAATGGGTGAAGCTATAATTCAGCTCTTTGGCCTGGCTGTAGGCAGACTAGGCTCCAGGGCCAGCAAACATCATCTTATTTCAGTACCCAAATCAGGGCCCTGCACCCCACTGAGTTTTCTGATGAGATAGCACCACTGACTTGGTTCTGCTCATGAGCAAAGATGCTGGTTATGACTATTCTAGGCTCTGTACATAGGAACTTGGTTTGCCAAGAGCCAGTAGTGTTTGTTGTAAGCCCTTCCTCCTCTGTCACAATCAGATTCTCAGTGATTGAGCCCTAGAGATTCCCCTGCAATCCCCAATGGGCAAGACCAGAGTAGGGGCTCCCATAAAACAGTTCACAACACTGTAGAGTGGGGTTGGATGTCACCCTGGGCTCTCTTTTCCCAGTGGAGAAACTACAGGCTGAGGGGAAAACTCTTCATGAGGTGCTGTGCCAGCCTGGGGGAGGGGCAAGGCAGTCAGCCTGTACTTGTTCATCTTACTTTCCTAACACAGTCTATCTTGGATTCTGTGGTGCAGGATGTGTGCTTCGGCCTCACCCCTGTGTTCAAGGATTTTCTCAGTGGTGCCTTTCCATGAGAAATTGTTAGTTGTTCATTTTGTGAAGGGAAGTGAAGTCAAGAATGACCTATATTTTTGTCTTTTGAAGTTTGTGTGTTGTGTATTAAATATTCAAAAACTTATAATGTACTTTTTAGATCATGAGGTTTATTGTGGTAAGCAGGGACTTGAACCTGCATTCTCTCCTAGACTCTCACCTGGTTCATTAGCATAGTAAGAGCTCTAGGATTCCTCTAAAAATAATTATGGTATAGTCTCTGTACCAAACATCACACTAGACCCTGGGTTTATAAACATGTACAACACAGACATAGCCACAGGTCTCAGAAAGCTTATTTTTCAGCTAGGAAAGCAAATCATAATCAAATATATAAATATTTTAAACTTTGTTTTATGGAACATTTTTCAATATTATTCTGTTTAACTTGTTAATGTATATCACTTTTAACAGCACTTGAAACAAATACACTTTAAGAAATACTATGGTATAACACTTTTTAACTGAAATGTCTTTCACAGAGGAAAAAAAAACAGAACAACCACAACAACAAAAGAAATAGAAGAAAATTGGCTTAATAATATGCTTAAATTATACTCCTTGAAAAGTGAAGAAACTTTTTAAACTTCAGATTACTTGCTCAACTCAAGACCCAGTTCTTCATTGATACTATGTAGAATTAAGACTGAATGAGATCATTATGCACAACATTACGCTGAGTAAATGTCTAATAAGTATGAGCTACTGTTAATATTTTTATTAACATATCCTTGTAAAAGATACAGATAAATTAAAATGCATAATATAAAACATGGTGTTCAAGTCCAAAATGTATATACCTCAGGAAAAGGTGTTATACAGGCATATCAATTAATGATAAAAGGTAATAATAGACACTGTGACATGATTAATCAACTGGCATTTACAATCCCTCTTTCTGTGATGCAACCATTTAGTGAAAATGGTTGACGAGTGGCCAAATAACCCAATTTTGTCCAGGGCAGTAAACATTAGAATTGCTGGGTAGAGCTTCCAGGAAGCCTTCTTAAAAGAGAGGGTTGGCAGAAATGCCTCTTTTGCCCTTCACCGTTTCTTCTTCTCTTTCCAGCAGTATATAAATAAGCACAAGAGTATTTTTGAAACTTGAAGGAAAAGCATATCTAACAAATGGCACACAGAAATATTGAAGAGACCCTCGCCCCTGATGGCATCACTGAGACAGTACGGCAGCTCTGGTCGTCTTATCACCAATTAAGTGAGAAAAATAAATCCATATGTGTTAGTTGGTTTTCTGTTGTTAGAAATGCATTCTATTGCAAATAAGAGGAAAAATGGAAACTCGAAGAAAAACGTTTTATACAGGCACATGTTACAGGAAAGGCAAGGCTAATATAAAAAGTAAAAATAAACATAGCCATAACACAGTCATAGTAAAAACCACAAGTTTAACATAAAACATAATTGAACATAATAGTCTTTATGTATAATATGTAAACCTTGGCTTAGGGGGAAGGATGGTTTTACTGAATTTCCCATAACAATGATAGTTCTGAGAATAGAGGGGCAGATAACAAACATATTATAACTCTCAATTTTTAATGGGTTAAAATATTTAATTTATCCACATTCAATCTTAAGAAATAACCTAGTTAGGGGCACCTGGGTGATTCAGTCGGTTGAGCTACTGACTTTGGCTCAGGTCATGGTCTCACAGTCCATGGGTTCGAGCCCCTCATCGGGCTCTGTGCTGACAGCTCAGGGCTTGGAGCCTACTTCAGATTCTGTGTCTCCCTCTCTCTCTGCCCCTCCCCCACTCGCTCTCTGTCTCTGTCTCTCAAAATAAAATAAGACATAAAAAAAATTTAAAAAAGAAATAATCTAGTTATTTGAAATTTGGATCAAAAATACACCACTCATGGGATGCCTGGCTCATTCTGTTGAGCATGTGACTTTGGCTCAGGTCATAATCTCACAGGTCGTGAGTTCAAGCCCCATGTTGGGCTCACCATTGTCAGCATGCAATCTGCTTTGGATCCTCTGTCCCCCTCTCTCTCTGCCCTGCCCTGCTGGCATTCTCTGTCTCAAAAATAAATAAACATTAAAAAATATGCCATTCACTTTCATCAATTTTTTTTTTTATATCCATGCCACGAACAAATAGATAGGCATTACATCCTACTTACTGAAAGAATACCAAGTGATTGTTCAAAGAGTGGTATTCTGTTCCTTGTGACTGCAAGGTCCTGGGACACAAAATCATTGAGATTTATTGATTTAGAAAATAAATTCTTATTGAATAGCTATTGTATAAATGACTTTGAGTGCTGGAAAAGAGGATACAGAAATGATTAATTTATGGTAACTCTATATATAATGGAGACTTTAGTCCATTATTGGAGCCAAACACTTTCAGAAATTATACACAAATACGATGTAAGGGTGGTAAGGGTAATGAATGAAGTGAAGGCTCAATACTCCAACCACAATTTTTGAATTATTCTAGCTTTGGGAGTGGAGGTAGAGTGTTATAGAAGGCCACCAAGATCAATGGTGCTGCTTCTCCAATCTAGAATGACTAACACCAAAAAATATATTTCCAGATACAACTCCTCCTCATACCCCACCCCTCCACGCTACCTAGAAATATTTTTTGGTGGGGAAGGGAAGTGGAGATTAGACTTGAAGGCCTTGGAAGTGTATTCTAGTTCTTATTACCTGTGTCAGCCTTCTTGTAATTATAAGGGAGCCATTGTTGATTCCACCCAGAAGTATATGTTCTTAGAGGAATAATTTTCTCTACTTTTTTTCCTCTTGAAGAACCGTCTTTTATTCTTTTTTTATTTATTTTTTTAAATTTACATCCAAGTTAGTTAGCATATAGTGCAACAATGATTTCAGGAGTAGATTCCTTAATGCCCCTCACCCGTTTAGCCCATCCCCCCTTCCACAACCCCTCTGGTGACCCTCCGTTTGTTCTCCATATTTAAGAGTCTCTTATGTTTTAGTCCCCCTCCCTGTTTTTATATTATTTTTGCTTCCCTTCCCTTATGTTAATCTGTTTTGTATCTTAAAGTCCTCATATGAGTGAAGTCTTAAAGAATCGTCTTTTAAAAACATGAGTACTTTCATCTTGCCTCTGCATATTTGACTTGCAGTCTTCTTTCTGTTAATACTTATCTTCAAAGTTTTTGTATAATTCTTCAAACCCAGTGGCTAAAATGAAACCTGTACCTCCCTGTAGCTCTCTGTGTGGAAGGCATTTCTCTCCTTCTCCATATATTTAAGGTTTTAGACATAGAACATACCTTTCTATACCTAGTTTAAACCCTTAGTTTTCTACCTGCAAGCAGTACTTTCCACCATCACCTTTGAAGCTTCTGCCTGGTTACTTTTCATACCTTTACTGCTTCTTTCTTAGTAGGACCATGGCAGTGAGCTTACAGTCCTCCCCTCTATTATCATGGCAGTCTGACGTCTTTTG
This sequence comes from Cryptoprocta ferox, assembly GCA_028646485.1. Taxonomy (NCBI): domain Eukaryota; kingdom Metazoa; phylum Chordata; class Mammalia; order Carnivora; family Eupleridae; genus Cryptoprocta; species Cryptoprocta ferox. The sequence goes on along the minus strand of CM053577.1, from coordinate 85,315,947 downwards.
TGGAAAGGGGGATAAACAGTGCTTCAGAATCCATGTAAAGGACCACCCAACATCTTAGAAGACAATTACTTGAACTTTTTCCTCCCACAGTTTTAACCTTACATAGCAATTCATTCTCCAGAGAGTTCCAAATCCTAGACTCATCAACATCCAAAACCTTAAATACCAACATGCCATTTTTGGATTATGATCCCTGATACCTATATTCTTTCATGCTATACTGCTTACAAATGTGTTGTTCAGTCTCATCAATCTCTATACTTTGTTGAATGCTATCTTTTCTCAGTGTTTATTAATCTTTCAGATGTCACTGGTATTCCAATATAGCAGTTACTCAACTAAAGCCACATTATTGAAATTACTTTATAGTTCTAACCAATGGTCACAACATTCTTAGTCACTTATCTTCTTTCTAATCTTAGCTCAGAAATTAAATCATAATTTCTGAATTCTCTATTTCTTTTTTTTTTTTTTTTTGGATAAACTGGTGGATAAAATGGGTTGCCCCAGATTTATTGGTCTGCTTATTGTTGTTATGATGATTATTAGTATTTTACTATACTTGCCTTTGTAAACAGAAATCTTCTCCAGTTATAGATAAGCTAATAGTTATAGATATTAGCTTATGAATTGGCTTCTTTAAATCTTATAACATCACATATGTAATGTTATTTAATAATTCCCTGAAGTTAGTCTTTTTTTTTTTTTAGAATTTTTTAAAATTAACTTTAGTTTATTGTCAGGTTGGTTTCCATATAACACCCAGTGCTCTTCCCCACAAGTGTCCTCCACCATGACCATTACCCCCCTTCCCCGTTCCTCCACCCCCTCCCGCCCCCAGAGGAAGTATCTCATAAAACCAAAAGTACCTGGGACTCACAAAGGTAATAATGTAACCCCAATCCCAAACAATAACTCCTAACTGTTCTGGACACCATTTTGCTTCATTTCTCACTTTCTGTCAGTCACTGAGTACTTATATCATTTTGGAGACACTGTCTTAATTCTATTTCTTTTGTGGGCTGATGGTAAATCTACTATCCATCTTGTCCTCATGATACTACATTACGTAGTGATTTCTCTAAAATGAAATGCTGATTATCATTCTGTTTAAAAATCTTATAGTGCATTGAGTATCCTACAGGGAAAAAATTGAACGCTCTCTCTTTCATGACCTATGCTTTGCAGATCTTGCTAGTTTCATCTCCTCTTATTTATCTAGTGCTCCCTCTAGGCTAAATTACTGGCTGTTCTTTGTGTCTGATACTCTCTTTATGTCTGCAGGCAGTTGCTTCTGATTGGGAAAACCACTTCTCCCTAGTTAGCAGAATAAGTTCCTATTCACCTTAAAAGCTTTTCTATCTCCACAAAAACATAATAAATACACGTAATTGCTTACATAATAATCCCTCCATAAAAAATGCAGACATAAAACTCAACACATACATTTGTATCTATTTTTTTTTCTTTTGTGTTTTGGTTTAGACTGTGGGCTCCTCGAAGTTAAGAATTTTGTCTTATCAAACCATATGTCCTCCATGCCTGGGATAGATATGCATTCAACAAATATATTATGGGTGATTGAATAAATGTGAATGTATATTTTAGATACCTATTTCCTTTAAAAATTCAAATAGTAGCAATCATACTTAAGAGTGATGTGCTTTCAGCCCCAAATCACGCCTGTTTCTGATTATCTAGTTATAATTTGTTTCTCAACCTCTGAATAATGAAAAGCAACAAATAATAATCTGATATAAAAGTAGAAATCTTAATTATAAAATATATTTATAGGCTATGCATGCAACACATGATTTTATGCAACATTAATACAAAGATATAAATTGTAGAAAATAATCAGTTACTTAAGAATTTGCCTGGCTAATAGATCTCAAGAATCTCCTTAGCCCTGTCCTACTTTGGTAACCTAAATATTTTTTTCAAATACCCAAAGGCTCAGAGAGATTCAATTCAACATTAAAAATTCTTCATATAGTTTCTCTGAAAACTGAAATGTTTTAAAGTGAAATCATTTGTAAAGAACACATTATGATATTCTTTTTAGTGCTTTTCTGTGATCACAACTGGACAGTCTCCATTAACTAAGGTGTTTAAAACGTATATTACCTACTATGACAAAAGAAAATCAAAGCCTGCCACAAATGTGCTTCAAGTATGTTCATCAATTTTCTCCACTATAATTTTAGGTTAAAGTTATTCATAAATTCAACAAATGTTTACTTAATAGTTATTATGTACCTGACACTTTATTAGGTGTGGGAGAGTTTGCAATTTATCAGACAAAATTATATATTGATGACTACTTCAGATGGAATATTCCTGTTCTCCCAAAATTTATATCTTGAAGCCCAACACCCAAAGTGGCTGTTTTTAGAGATAGAGGTAATTAAGGTTAAATGAAGTCATAAAAGTGTGGCCCTGATCCAGTAAGATTAATGTCCTTATAAGAAAAGACACAAGAGGAGAGGACAAGATGGCGGAAGAGCAGGGAGCTCTGTAATCCGCGCACGCCCGTATGGATTGAACTGAGAAGGACTGAAG
>CM053577.1:85259111-85309804 GCA_028646485.1 Cryptoprocta ferox | reverse complement strand
ATTTTGATATAATTTTTAAGGAACAATTTTTCACTCTTAATCCTCTCAACCATGTCTTTGTTTTCTACTTCTTAATGTTTACTCTTAATCGTTTCCTTTTTTCTATTTCGTTTATTCTGGAGCTCTTTTTCCCAGATCTTGACCTTATTTTTATTTCATTATTAGTATTTTTTAAACCATCATGTATGACTAGAACATCTCTAAGTCCTGCTTTAGCTGTCATCCATGTGTATGTGGACATGTATGCATAATTTTAAATTTCTATTTTCATTTTATTGCTGCAAAACACTGATATTGTTATTCATGATATAAATACTCTAAAAGGTCTGACATTTTTCTATGCAAACTAATAAATGGGCAAATTTTGTAACTCTTCTCTACATGTTTATAAAGGGTATGTATTATCCATTCTGTCCATTAACTCAGATATATTAATTTTACCAAACGTTCTCTACTCTTGTTATTTCATTTCAATTTCTAAAAGAAAAGTTCTAAAAATGCCTTTTATGATCAAAATTTATCAAATAGCCCCTATAATTCTATTTATGAGACTATATTATTTTGAGCACTTTAGAATCTCATGGTTTGTGTATGTCAAAAAATAAAAAAATTCACAAGTTGCTTCATAAGTAAAAATGAAGATATCACTATGTGGACGATTTTTCCATTCCTTATTCATTGTTCTTATTTAACTTCATATGAACTATATATTATTGTTTCCTCATTGTATCATTATATATGGGTCACTTTTATCCCCAATATTGCCTTTTACCTTAATTACAATTTTTGGATGGCTGTACTGCCAACTGTATACTCTATCTTTCTGTATACTTGTATTTTACTTAAGACCCTTATAAATTACATTTTGATTTGGTTTCTAGATCAAACCTGACACCCTTATATTCTACTAGTGATTTATTGCACTTGTATACATATCATACACTGACATGTTCATATTGTTCCTATAATCTTTGGAATTTATGCTTCCTAACTTTTCCCTCTGCTCTTGTGTTTTCTATTTGATCTGACTTCTTTGGGAATACTTAAGATTTATTGTTTATTTATTTTTAATGTTTGTTTATTTTTGAGAGTGAGAGAGAGAAACAGAGTGCGAGCGGGGGAGAGGCAGTGCGAGCGGGGGAGAGAGAGGGAGACACAGACTTTGAAGCAGGCTTCAGGCTCTGAGCTGTCAGCACAGAGCCCAATGTGGGGCTCCAACTCAGGAACCCTGAGATCATGACCAGAGCCAAAGTTGGACGCTTAACCGACTGAGCCACCCAGGCACCCCTAGATTTTTTAAATTCAGTTATTTCCCAACTATTAATCTGAAAACTGTGTATTTGATTTCTACCTTAATAGCAATTCTTAAGTTCTAAACACATATTTGTTACAAAGAGAATAAAGTTTGATAATATCTCCATTTTTCACTTAAATAATACAAGAATCTTTGAATTGATTTTATTAACTACCCTTCATTTAGTGAATGTTACACACTGTTGTGGTCTTGTGCTATATCCTCAAATGAGTAATTCTATTGTTTTATTTTTTACACTTATATAAAAATATGTTTTTTTAACTTAACATTTCTTCTTACATTTACTCTTTTTGTCTGAGTTCATTTCTTCCTTTTTGAATAACATGAGCTAGTATTTAAACATTTATTGGGACTATGAGTGGTAAGCTCTTCCAGTTTATGCTAAAAGAATAAAAAGTCTTTATATTTAATATTCTGAATGATAATTAAATTGAATATCATATTCAGTGTTGGCAATTCTTTTCTCTCAGCACCTTGAACGCCATATTCCTTGAGTTCTAGCTTATGTTGCTCCCGGTATCTTTACTTATGGATATTCTGTCTGACTGCCTTCTTTCCTTCCTTCTTTCCTTCACTTTCATCTTGTTTGATACTTCTCATTTCTTTTGAAACTTCTGGAAATTTCTAAATATTAATTTTCTTATATTCTTTCTACTCTTACTTTCTGGAATTCCTGTTAGACATATGTTGGATCCTTCATTATACTTTCTATTTTTCTTAACACATCATTCATATTTTCCATCTCTGTATCTTCTTTTAGTGCTTTCTCACTCTCTCAGTGTAGTATTTAATTAATGGGTTTATTTGTCTTTCAAGATTTTAATTTGTGGAATTTCTATTTTGTGCTATTGAATTTTAAGATATTTTTTGTTCTCCTAAGTGTGATTTCCTTTTATCAATGTCTAATCATCTTCAACAAATGTATTCAATAATCTCTAATAGTTTTGTTATATAAAATTTTTAGGCTCAAATGATGCTGTTTGTCATGTCTGGCTGTCATCATGGCATCTTCCTTTTTGGTATATTTTGTAATTTTAAGTATAAAGATCAGTGAAGTCTTGGTTTCAGGAGTAGAACCCAGTGATTCATCTCTTACATATAACACCCAGTGTTCAACCCAACAGTGCCCTCCTTAATGCCTATCACCCATTTAATCCATCCCCCCATCTACCTCCCCTCCAGCAAACTTCAGTTTGTTCTCTGTATTTAAGAATCTCTTATGGTTTGCTGCTGTCTCTGTTTTTATCTTACTTTTCCTTCCTTTTCCCTATATTCATCTATTGTGTTTCTCAAGTTCCACCTATGAGTGAAATCATATGATATCTGTTTTTCTTTGATTTATTTTGCTTAGCATAATACACCCTAGTTCCATCTGTGTTTTTGATAATGGCAAGATTTCACTCTTTTTTCATTGCTGAGTAGTATTCCAAAAATCCTTACATTTTTTAAAACCATCTTAGTAAGATCAAGACAGAAAAACTTTGCTTACTTAAAGTGCTGGTGAGTTTTATTTTTCTACTGTATCTATTTGACTGATAGTATAACATTTCAAGGGTTCTGTATTTAGTCAAATCACTTCTAACTACCTGAATGGGTAAAGGCTTTATCCCCCCTCTTCACATGGTAAGTGCCTACTGGGGACTCTGCAGCACAAGTAGATATACTCCCCCCTCTGGTTTTCAGTCCCATCTTTGTTTGAGGTCCTGGGTATTCCCAAACTTTTTCATGAGTACAGCTATGTAGTATTAATGAATGTGGTCTTTGTTTTTTCATCATTTCTAGGTGTCCTGAAACAGGCAGTTATTTAAGTTCTCCAATCCACCCTACTTTTTTTTTAATAGGCTATTCTCTTTGATTTTATTAAAGTTATCTCCAAGGGATGATACTTGAGGGTGCCTGGGTAGCTCAGTTGGTTAAAGGTTTGACTTTGGCTCAGGTCATGATCTCATAGTTCCCTTTTCTCCGTATCCTAACCAACACTTCCTAAATTTAACCATTTTGTTACTGGCCATTATCACTGGTGTGAGGTAGTATATCACTATAGTTTTAGCTTGGATTTCCTGATGACTAGTGAAGTTGAGTATCTTTTCATGTGTCTCTTGGGCATCTGTAGCTCTTCCTTGGAAAATTGCCTATTCAAGTCCTCTGCCCAATTTTAATTAGATTATTAAATTTGTTGTTTTTGTAAGCATATTGAGTTATATGTTATTTATACATTGTGAGTATTAACCCCTTAATATATATATGGCTTAAAAGATTTTCTTCCATTCAATAGGTTTTTTCTTTTGTTACTATTTCATTTTGTTGATGGTTTCCTTTGCTGTTCAGAAGCTTTCAGTTTGATGTAGTCCCATTTGTTTATTTTTGTTTTTTTGTGTCAGATTAAAAAATCTTACCAAGATTTATGTCAAGGAGCTGACCACTAGGTTTTCTTCTAAGAGTTTTACAGATTCAGATCTTACATCACTGACTTAAATCCATTTTGATTTAATTTTTGTTGTATGTGTAACATAGTGCCCCAGTTTTCCCAGAACCATTTAATGAGGAGACTGTCTTATCTCCGCATTATTATTTGACTCCTTTGTTATAAATACATTGACATATATGTGTGGAAATATTTCTGACTTTTTATTTTGTTTTATTGACCCATGTGTCTGTTTTTATGTTAATACCACACTGTTTTTAACACTATAGTCTTGTAATATACTTTGAAGTCAGGGACTCTGATACCTCCAGCTTTGTTTTCTTTCTCAAGATTGGCTTCAGTATTCTAGATCTGTGATTCTACACAAATTTTAGAATTGTTTGCTCTGTTTCTATGAAAAATGACACTGAAATCTTGATAGTAGGTGCCTTGAATCTGTAGATTGCTTTTGGTAATATGTACAATTAAACACCAGTAATTCTTTTAATCCATGTGCATATAATATCTATTTGTGTTCAATTTCCTTCATTAATGTTGACAGTTTTCTGTGTTTAGATCTCTCACCTCCTTAGTTAAGTGTATTGCTAGATATTTTATTCCTTTTGATGCAATTATAAATGGAACTGTATTCTTCATTTTTCTTTCTGATATTTTGCCATTACTATATAGAAACCACCAATTTTCATGTATTGAATATTTTTTCCTGCAACTGTACTGAATTTGTTTTTTACTTGTAAGAGTTTTTGGTGGAGTGTTTCAGGTTTTCTGTGTATAATATCATGTTTTCTGCAAATAGCAAAAGTTTACTTTTCCTTTCCAGTTGTGATGTCTTTTTTTTTCTTAATCTAATTGCTCTAGAAAGGACCTCCAGTACTTTGTTGAATAAAAGTGATGAGAGCATAGGCAGCCTTATCTTTTTCCTGATCTTACTGAAAAAGTTTTCATCTTTTCACCATTGATTATGTCAGGTTTGGTCCAGTTCTATATGACCTTTATTATGTTGAAGTACATGTCCTCTGTAACCACTTTGCTGAGATTTATTTTTTATCATAAATGGATGTTAAATTTTGTCAAATGCTTTTTCTCCATCTTGATATCATCATAATTTTTATCCCTTATTAATGAGCTGTATCACTTTGATTTATTTGTGGATGTTGAATCAGACTTTGATCCCTAGAATAAATCCCACTTGATGGTATATGATTCTTTTAATGTGTTGTTGAACTTTATTTGTTAATATTTTATTGAAGATTTTTGCAGTCATATTTATCATGAATATTGCCCTGTAATTTTCTTTCCTTACAGTTTGGTTTCTTGTCATCTGGTTTGGGTATTAGTGTAGTGGTAGCCTTATAAAATGAGTTTTGAGCATTTCTTCTTCTATTTTTTTTGGAAGAGTTTAAATAAGATTAGTGTTCAATCTTCTTGGAATATTTGATAGAATTAACCAGTGAAGGTGTCTTGCCCTAGATTTTGTTGGAATATTTTTGATTACTGATTCAGTCTCCCTACTAAAAACTAGCCAACTCACATTTTCAATTTCTCTATGATGCAGTCTCAAAAGATTGTGTATTTCTAGGAATTTATCCATTTCTTCTTGGTTGTCTAATTTGTTGGCATATAATTTTTCATAGTGGTCTCTTATTATCCTTTATATTTCTGTGGTATCAGTTGTAAATTTCCTCTTTCACTGCTAATTTTATTTAAGTCACCTTTTTATTTTTTATGTTTAAATTTTTTAGAAAATGTTTATTTATTTTTGAGAGAGTGCAAGCAGGGAGGGGCAGAGAGAGGGAGAAGGAGAGAGGATTCAAAGTGGGCTCTGCACTGACAGCAGTGATCCCAATGTGGGGCTCAAACTCACAAACCATGAGATCATGACCTGAGCGAAAGTCAGATGCTCAACCGTCTGAGCCACCCAAGTGCCCCAAGTCCTCTTTTTTTTTTTTAATTCATTATTGAAGTATAGTTGACATACAATGTTATATTAATATAAGTGTACAGATATAGTTATAACAATTCTACATTATACAGTGTTCACCCCAATTTAAGTATAGTTGCCATCTATCACCATACAACATTATTAAAATATTACTTACTATATTCCCTATACTGTACTTTTCTTTCCCATAAATCTCATATTTTATAACTGGAAATTTGTACCCCTTAATCCCCTTCACCTATTTTCAAACATCTCTCCACTCCCTCCATTTTGGCAATCACCAGTTGTTTCTCTGTATGTATAAGTCTGTTTCTAGTTTTTTGTTTCTTCATCATATGTTCATTTGTATGTGTTTTAGATTCCACATATAATTGAAATCATATTGAATTTGTCTCTCTCTGGCTATTTTCACATAGCATAATACCCATTAGATCTGTCCATGTGGTCATAAATATGTCATTGCTCTTTATGTCTCAGTAATATTCCTGTGTGTGTATATATACACACAGTATAATATAATACACCACATTTTCATTCATTCATCTATTAATGGACACTTAGGTTGCTTTTATATCTTGGCCATTGTAAACAATTCTGCAATAAACATGGGCATGCATATATTTTCTCAAATTAATGTTTCTGTTTTCTTTGGGTAAATACCCACTAGTGGGATTATTGGGCCATATGGTAGTCTATTTTTTAATGTGTTTTTTTTTATTATTTATTTTTGAGAGAGAGAGAGACAGCATGAGCAGGGGAGGGTCAGAGAGAGAGGGAGACACAGAATGTGAAACAGGCTCCAGGCTCTGAGCTGTCAGCACAGAGCTTGATATGGGGCTCGAATCCATGAACTGTGAGATCATGACCTGAGCCGAAATCGGACGCTTAACTGACGGAGCCACCCAGGCGCCCCTATTTTTAATGTTTTGAGAAATCTCCATACTCTTTTATAGAGTGGCTGCACCAGTTTGCATTCTCATCAGCAGTTTGTGAGGTTTCCTTTTTCTCCACATCCTTGGCAACATTTGTTGTTTCTTGTGTTTTTTATTTTAGCCATTCTGACTGGTGAAAAGTGATGTATCACTCTTATTTTGACTTGCATTCTATGATAATTATATTGAAAATTTTTTCATGTGTATGTTGGCCATATATATGTCTTTGAGAAAATGTCTATTCAGGTCCTCAGCTCATTTTTAAACAGATTATATATAGTTTTCATGTTGACTTGAATTAGTTCTTTATGCATTTTGAATGTTAATCCTTTATCAGTTATATCATTTGCAAATATCTGCTCCCATGTAGGAAGTTTCTTTTTCATTTTGTTGATGGTCTCCTTTGCTGAGCAAAAACGTTATATTTTGGTGTATTTACAATATTTTGTATGTATGTTTGTTTGTTAGAGAGCACTAGCAGAGAAGAGGGGCAGTGGAGGGAGGGAGGGAGAGAGAGAGAGAAAGAGAGAGAGAGAATCTTAAGCAAGCTCCATGTTTAGCATGGAGTTCTACAAAGGGCTCAATCTCACGACCCTGGGATCATGACCTTAGCTGAAATCAAAGTCAGATGCTCAACCAACTGAATCACACAGGTGCCTCTCCAATAGTTTATTTTTGTTGTTGTTTCCTGTACCTGAGGAGACCTATATAGAAATACATTGCAAAGACTATCTTTGTTCAAGAGATAACTGCCTATTTTTTCTTTTAGAAATTATATGAGGGGTGCCTAGGTGATTCCGTCGGTTGTGTCCGATTCTTGATTTCGGCTCAGGTCGTGATACCATCGTTCATGAGATCAAGCCCCGTGTTGAGCTTGGCACTGACAGTGTAGAGCCTGCTTGGGATTCTCCCCCTCCCTCTTTCTAAGCCTCACCATTGCTTGCACTCTCTTTCTCTCAAATCAAATAAATAAACATTAAAAACTTTGAAAAAAATTATATGGTTTCATATCTCATATTTAGGTGTTTAATCCATTTCAAGTTTATTTTTATATATAATGTATGAGAGTGGTTCATTTCATGCTCTGACATTTAGGTGTCAATTTTCCCAACGATTTTAAAGAGGGTCTTTTCCCCATTGCATATTCATGCCTCCTGTGTTGTAGATTAATTGTAGATTATTTAAACATATTATTGAAGGTTTATTTCTGAGCTCCCTATCATTTTCCATTTATCTATATGTCTATTTTTTTTGTCCTGGTACCATTCAATTTTGTTGACCATAGCTTTACAGTATAGCTTACAATTTGCGACTGAGATCCCTCTAATTTTGTTCCTTTTCAAGATCCCTTGGATATTTGGGTTTTTTTTTTTGTGATTCCACAAATATTTTAGGGGTTTTTTTCTAGTTCTCTAAAAAAATATTTTTATAGGGATTGCATTGACTCTGTTGATTCCTTTGTGTAGTAAGTAGATTTATCAGTATTATTCTTCTAGTCCATAAGCATGGTATATCTTTCCATTTATTTGTGTTATTTTCAATTTCCTTATTCAATGTCTTATATTTTGCAGATTATAGGTTTTTAACCCCCTTAGTTCAGCTTATTCCTAGGTATTTTACCATTTTTGGTGCAATTGTAAATGGATTATTTTCTTAATTTCTTTCTCTAATTAGTCATTATTAGTATATGGAAATGTAACAGACTTCTATATAAAATAAAACCTTGGATTGCAAGTAACTTGTTCCACAAGTGTTCTGTAATACAAGCAAACATTTCCAATAAACTTTAACTTGATAAATAAGTCATGTCCTGCAATGTGAGTAGTATGTGATGCTGAACATCGCATGATCACAGCTGAGCCAATGGTTCTTGAAATTCTCTTTGATATGTGAGTTCTTTGGATTGCAAGCATGTTTCCAAATGAATTATGCTCACAAAGCAAAGTTTTACTGTACTAATTTTGTATCCTACACCTTTAGCATGTTGATTTATTAGCTCCAATAGTTTTTAGTGAAGTCTAGTTTTTTTTTTTTATTTATTTTGAGAGAGCGAGAGAGAGTGTGGGCAGAGGAGAGAGAGAGAGAGAGAGAGAGAGAGAGAGAGAGAGAATCGCAAGCAGGCTCCACACTGTCAGCTCAGAGCCCAGCATGGGGCTAGGACCCATGAACCATGAAATCATAGGGCTTTTTAATTTATAATATATGAATCTCCATATAATGACAGTTTTACTTCTTCCTGGCCAATTTAAATGCTTTTTAATCTTTTTTTCTTTTATGACTTTGGGGCTAAGACTTCAGTCCATCGTCTATTTAACCCATTGCCCCACCCACCTCTCCTCTGGTAATCGTCAGTTAGTTCTCTATAGTTGAAAGTCTGTTTCTTGGTTTAACTCTCTTTCCCTTTTACTCATTTGTTTCTTAAATACTACATATGAGTGAAATCATGTGGTATTAGTCTTACTCTGAGTGACTTATTTCACTTAGCATTATACTTTCTGGCTCCATCCATGTCATTGAAAATGGCAAGATATCATTCTTTTTATGACTGAATAATATTCCATTATATATGGAATATATATATCACATATTCACACATATATATATCATGTATTCACCCATATATCACACATACACACACACACACACACACACACATATATATATATATCACATATTCTTTAACCATTCATCTATGGATGGACATGTGGGGGTACCTCCACAATTTGGTGATTTTTAAATAATGTTGCTATAAACATAGAGGTGCATATATCCTTTCATATTCGTGGGATTTTTTTTAATTCTTTGGGTAAATACTGTAGTAAGATTGCTCATTTTAGGGTAGTTAAGCTTTTAGCTTTTTGATGAAACTTCATACTGTTTTACAGTGTATTCACCAGTTTGCATTCCCACCACAGTGTATGAGAGTTCCTTTTTCTCCACATCCTCACCAACACTTGTTTCTTGAATTTGTTATTTTAGCCATTCTGACAGGTGTGAGGTGATATCACCTTGTCCTTTTGATTTGCATTTCCCTGATGGTAAATGATGATGAACATCCTTTCATGTGTCTGTTGGCCAACTGTATATCTCCATTGGAGAAATATCTGTTCATGTAGTCTGCCCACTTTTAATTGGATTATTCATTTTTTAGTGTTGAAATTTATAAGTTCAGCATACACACACACATACACACACAGAAATATAGGCTGACCCTTCATCAGATATGTCATTTGTAAATATCTTCTCCCATTCTATAGGTTACCTTTTAGTTTTATAGATTGTATTCTTCACTGTGCAAAAACTTTTTATTTTGATGCAGTCCTAATAGTTTATTTTTGCTTTTGTCTCTCTCATCTCAGGAGACCTATCTAGAAAAATTTGCTACAGCCAATGTCAAAAAAGTTACTTTGTGTGTTCTCTTCTAAGATTTTTATGAATCCAGTATCTCATTTAGGTCTTTAATCCATTTTGAATTTATTATTGTGTATTGTGTATGAAAGTGGTCCAGTTTCTTTCTTTTGCATGTCACTGTCCAGTTTTCCCAACACCATTTGTTGAAGATACTTTCTTTTTCTCCTTGGATGTTCTTTCCTGCTTTGTTGAATATTAATTGATTATATAGTTGTGGGTTTATTTATGGGTCTTCTGTTCTTTTCCATTGATCTGAGTGATGATTTTGGTGCCCGTGTCACACTGTCCTGATTACTATAGCTTTGTAATATAACTTAACATCTGAAACTGTGATGTCTTTAACTTTTCTTTTTCAAGATTGCTTTGGATACTCAGGGATTTTTGTGGTTCCATACAAATTTTAGAATTGTTTATATTCTAGTTTTGTGAAAAATGCTGTTGGCATTTTGACAGGGATTACATTAAATGTGTGGATTACTGGGGCACCTGCGTGGCTCAGTTGGTTAAGTGTCTGATTTGGGCTCAGGTCATGATCTCACGGTTTGTGGGTTCAAGCCCTCCATCAGGCTCTGTGCTGACAGCTCAGAGCCTAGAGCCTGCTTTGGATCTGTGTCTTCCTCTCTCTTTCTCTCTGCCCCTCCCCTGCTCATGCGCTGTCTTCCTCAGTCTCTCAAAATAAAAAAATAAACGTTAAAAGTTTTTTAAAAAATAAATGTGTGGACTGCTTTGAGTAGCTCAAATGTTTTAACAATATTCTTCCAATCCATGAACATGGAATGTCCTGCCACTTCTTTGTGTCATCTGCAAATTCTTTCATCAGTGTTTTATAGTTGTCAGAGTACAGGTCTTTCACTTTTTTGGTTAGATCTCATCCTAGGGTTTTTTGTTTGTTTGTTTTTTGTGTTTTGTTTTTTGGTGCAATTGTAAATGGGATTGTTTTCTCAATTTCTCTTCTGCTTCATTATTCGTGTGTATAAATGCACAAGATTTCTGTTCTCCTCTCTTCTACATGTTTTAGGTATATATTTTCATATTTTATGCCCTATTTATTTTTTAGTTCCTTGACTGATATTTTGCAAAAATATTCATTTTCACTGGTTTTGTTTCCTAGCTTCATACTATCACTTTTGGTCTTTGCATCCACTCAGAGAGTCCCCTTTAATATTTATTGGAGGCCTGGTTTAGTGGTCATGACTGGGAAATGCTTTATATCTCCTTCTATTCTCAGTGAGAGCCTTGCTGGGTATAGTATTCTTGGCTACAGAGTTTTCACATTATATATCATGCCACTCTCTTCTGGCTTGGAAAGTTTCTGCTGAAAAGTCCCCTGATAGTTTTATTGTGTTCCTTTGGTAAGTAAATGTCTTCTTTTGTATTGCTGCTTTTAATTTTTTCTTTATCAATATATTTTGCCATTTTTACTTTATGTCTTGGTGTAGATCTGCTTTTTTTTTTAAATTTTGTTGGTGGTTCTCTGTGTCTCTTGGATGAGGATATACGTTTCCTTACCCAGATTAGAATAGCTTTTAGCTGTTACCTGTTGAAATAACTTTTATTTCCCTTTTATTCTCTATTCTTCTTCTGGGGCTCCTATGATATGAATGTTACTGTGTTTGATGGAGTCGCTCAGTTCCCTAAGTCTATTCTCATTTTGCATAACTCCTTTTTCTTTTATTCATCTTGCTTACTTTCCATTACTCTGTCTTCTAGGTCATTAATTCATTCCTTTGCTTCTTCCAGCCTGTTGTTGATTGCATCAAATGTGTTTCTAGTCTCATTTATTGCACTCTTCATCTCTGTTTTGCTCTTTTTTAATCTCTGTGTTAAGCATCTCAATGATGTGTTCCACTCTTGCTTTAAATATTCCATCAGCCATGTTTCTTATATCTGTTTCATTTAGTTCTCTGTCCATGGCCTTGTCCTATTCTTTAATTTGGGACAAATTTCTCTATAGTCTTATTTTGTCTAAGTCTCTGTGGTTGTTTCTCTATGATATGATATTCAACTACATGTTCTGTTCTTGAGGGTTAATGGCCTTATGAAGAAGTGGTCCTTATAGTACACTGCCGTATATTATCTGTTCCCCAGGGCCTGGCACTTTGGTGAGTGTCTCTAATGTGTACTGTGTGTGACTTGCTGTTTTATCCTGGCTGCTTTATTCTTCAGGCCAGTCATCTGCAGAGGCACTCTCTGCCTATTGTGGGCAGTGTTTTGTCCTTCACCTAAATGTGTCATGTTTTAAATACGTGTGCTCTTGTCTGCTTGTGAAATGAGACTTGTCACCACTTCCACCAGAATTGAATCCCTGCAAAACTCCCAGGTCAGGAGATGTGCTGTTGGCAGGTATTTGAGCCAGTGTTCTGGGGTAGGGAGCCTGCTCCACTGGGACTAAGGCAAGCCTGACAATGAAGGGTGGTTCCACCAGAGCATGGCGGGGGGGGGGGGGCACAAGGCTTCATGTAAGCAAGTTAAGTAGCTACTGTCTGTGCTGAGCTGGTTCCCATAGGTGATCCTGAGCTTATGCTGAGGTGTGGAGAAGCATATGGTTAGTGACAGTTCCTTTGTTTCTAGCGGTGTCTTTCTATGAATCTTGCGTCTCTGGGACATGCTCTGAGAGGAGCCAATAACCTCTCTATTGTATGCCCCAGGTGCTCTTCTGATTGCTGTTTCCATGCTATATGTCCGTGGGCTGTTTGCCCTAACTTCTCTCTGCTGGAAGCCCCAATGCCTCCAATTGTCCCCAAACCAAACCCATTGACCTTTAAAATTCCAGGCTTTAAGCCCCACTGGTTGCAAGAACTCATGAAATTTGGCCTCTCTAGTTTTCCAAGCCAATTGCTGTCTGTCTTCCCCGTGTGGGATCCCTGGTGTGTGAGTCTGTCTTTCACCCTTCTCTGTGACCACAGATTCCTACCCACCACAGCTGCCATATCTGTTTCCCAGACCACATCTCTGCACTTCCTACTTTCTTTAATTGGTCTCTTTTCTACTTTTAGTTGTGGAATTTGTTCTGCCAGTCTTCAAGTTGATTTCTGGGCTATTTGGGATAATTTGATAGTTGTCTAGTTGTATTCAAGGTATGAGGTAAGCCTAGAGTCCTCCAACTCTGCCACCATCTTTCCTTCTCTGTCTCAATGTATTTTTTGATTGTTTCTTTGATTTCTTCAAGTAACATTGTTTAGTAACATGTTATTTAACCTCCATATATTTGTGTTTTTTCCAGATTTTTTCCTAGTTTAACAGTGTTGTCATCAAAAAGGATGCATGATATGACTTCAATCTTTTTTAATTTGTTCAGACTTGTTTTGTAAACTAATATGTAATTTATTCTGAATAATCTTCCATATGTATTTGAAAAGAATGCAGTATTCTTCTCTTTTAAGATGGAATTTTCTGAATGCATCTGTTAGGTCCATCTGGCCCAATGTGTGATTCAAAGCCACAGTTTTCTTGTTGATTTTCTGTTTGAATATTCTGTTGATGTAAGTGGGGTGTTCAAATTCCCTACAATTATTGTATTACTATTGATTATTTATGTTTGTTGTTAGCAGTTCTATGTATTTGTGTGCTTCCATGTTAGGTGCATATTTACAATTGTTGTATCTTCTTGTTGGATTATTCCATTCGAGTAGTATCCACCTTTGTCTCTTGTTACAGTCTTCATTTTAAAGTTTGTCTGTTATAAATATTGCTATCCTGGCTTTTTTTTTCACTTTCATTTGCATAATAAATGGTTTTCCATCCCTTCACTTCCAATCTACGTGTCTTGAGTTCTCAAATGAGTCTCTTGTAGGTAGGCAGCACATAGATTTTTTTTTAAATATTATCACCCTAGGTCTTTCGATTAAAGTGTTTCGTCCATTTACATTCAAGTACTTATTGATAGGTATGTACTTATTACTGTTTTGTTACTTGTTTAACTTTTATTTTTTAGTAGTTCTCTGTTCCTTTCTTTCTCTCTTCTCTCATGGTTTGCTGGCTTTCTTTAGTGATATTTTCATTCCTTTCTCTTCATTTGTGGCATATCACTATTTTTTTTTGTTACCATTAGGTTTATATATTGCATCTTATGTCTATATGAAGTTGATGGATGCTTAAATTTGATCTTGATTACCCCCCACCACTACCACCACATATTATGTATATGGTCATATTTTACATCATTTTATTTTGTGAATCCCTTGACTGATTTTATAGATATATATAATTTACTGTTATGCTGCTTCCTACTCTTCTTCTGCTTATGTTCTTTCCTTTTCACTCAGAGTCCCCTTTAACATTTATTGTGAGACTGGTTTAGTGGTCATGAATTCCTTTAACTTTGATAAACTCTTTATCTCTCTTTCTATTCTCAATGATACTCTTGCTGGATAGAATATTCTTGGCTGCAGGTTTTTTTGTTTTGTTTTTCTTTTGGAACTTTGAATATATCATTCCACTCCCTTTTGGCCTGCAAATTTTCTGCTGAAAAATCAGCTAATAACCTTATGAGGTTTACCTTATATATAACTGTTTTCTTTCTTCTTCCTTCTTTTAAAATTTTCTCTTTAGCTTTTGTCATTTAATTACTGTGCATCTTGGTGTAGACTTCCTTGGGTTGACTTTGTGGAAGTCTCTTTGCCTCCTGGATCTAGATTTGTTTCTTTTCCCAGATTTGGGATAATTTCAGCCATCATTATTATTATTATTATTATTTTCTCCTTCTCCTCCTCCTTCTCCTTCTAACTTTTTAAATGTTTATTTATTTATGAGGGAGACAGACAGACTGTGAGCAGGAGAGGGCCAGAGAGAAAGTAAGACACAGAATCTAAAATAAGCTCCAAGCTCTGAGCTGTTTGCACAGAGCTCAATGCAGGGCTTGAACCCATGAACCATGAGATCATTACCTGAGCTGAAGTCAGTTGCTCAACCACCTGAGCCACCCAGGCATTACAGCCATTATTTCTTTACATAAATTTTCTGCCCCTATTTTTTTCTCTCTTCTCCTTCTAGAATCCCTATAATGCAAATGTTCTTATACTTTATGGTGTTGCTTACTTTAGTCTATTTTCATTTATTATTGTTATTTTTTCTCTCTCATGTTCAGTTTGATTGTTTTATATTACTATGTCCTGCAACTCACTGATCTATTCTTCTGCTTTCTCTAGTCTACTATTTATTCCAACTAATAATTTTTAATGTCAGTTATTGAATTATTCATCTTTTATTGGCTCTTTGTTGAGGACATCATTTAAATCTATTTTTTCAAGTACAGTGAGTATCTGTTTTTAAATTTTTTTATGTTTTAATTTTTTTGAAAGAGAGACAGAATGCTGGTGGGGCAGGGGCAGAGAGAGAGGGAGACACAGAATCCAAAGCAGGTTCCAGGCTCTGAGCTGTCTGCACAGAGCCTGATGCAGGGCTCTAACTCATGTACTGTGAAATCATGACCTGAGCTGAAGTTGGATGTAGGTTGACTGAGCCACCCAGCTGCCCCAGTACAGTGAGTATCTTTGAACATTACTTTAAGTTCTCTCTCAGCCATATTACTTAACTCTCTTTCATTTAGCTCTCCTCATTTTGTCTATTTCTACATATTAGGAAAGTCAGCTATGTCTCCTCCTCTTGAAAGTAGTGACCTTATGAAGAAGAGATCTTGTAGTAATCTGGCAGGCCACCCTGTGCCAGCAAGGTCCATGACAGTCTTCTGTGGGAGGAACCTGTAGCCCTAGGAAAATTACTGCAGAGACTGGCTGGGTTAAAGAGGGTGGATCCGAGAAGTGTGTGGTGGCATGGTGTTCTGCTAGCAACTCTGGTGGAGAGTGTTGTGCTGTGATGGCTCCTACAGGTGTATGTGTACCTAGGTTGGAGGCCAGGAGAGGAAAATGGCATCCACCAGTTCTTTTGTTCCTAGAGAAGTCCTCCAAAGGTCCCTACCCCTCCAGTACATGTTCTGGAATTAGTAAATAAATCTATTTCCCATACATCCCAATTATTTTTAAAACTGCTGCTTCTGTGCTATATCTCAGGGGGCTGTTTGGTGTGCTCTTTAAGGGTGGAGACTCTACCCTTCTGGCTCTCACAGAGCAGAGCCCACTGATTTTTAAAATTACAGGTATTAAGCCACACTGAATGTTAGACCATTCTGATTCTCAAAGCCAAATGTTATGGGATTCATCTTCCCTATACAGGTCCCCTCCCTGGCATGCCCAATGTGGAGATCTGCACCTCTCCCCTCTCCATGCCCACAAAGCCTCTTCCGTTTGAGGGAAAGATTTTTTGGGTCCTTTTGGCTCCTAACTATGTCTCTACCTTTAATACCCTCTTTGATGTGACCTCTTCTCTACATTTATTGGTGGAGAGTCTGGTCTGCCAGTCTTCAGGTTATTTTCTGAGTTATTTACACTAATGTTGGTGTTATCTAGTTATTTCCATAAGACAAAGTGAGCTTAGGATCTTACTAGTCTCCCATCGTCCCTAGAAGTTGACCTATCCTCATTTTTTAATTATTTTTTTCTTTTTGCCCTTCAGCTTGAGTGCTTTCCATTAAGCTGCCTTCCAGATTGCTGATCTGTTCTCTTGAATTCTCTAACCTGACAATGCCCTCTAATGTACTTTTCATTTCAGCTATTATGTATTTTTTTTAAACTTTGATTGGTTCTTTTTAAAATTTTCTCTTTGTTGAAGTTCTCACTGAATTCATTCACTTTTCACCCAAGTCCTTGAGCAGCTTTATTACCACCCCTTTGAACTGTTTATCAGGTAGATTGCTTATCTCCATTTTGTTTCATTCCCTTTCTAATGTTTTGTCTTATTCTTTTGTTTAGAGCATATCTCTCTGTCTCCTCAATGTGTTTGACTTACTTTTTTTTTCTATGAATTAGGCTGAACAGCTACTTCTCATCTTGATGAGATGGCCTTTGTAGGAACATTCCCTCTGCAGACTTGATGGTATGCCTACTGGTTTTGGTTGGCTTTGGTTGGCTGGCTAGAACTATAGTTGGTATTGGCTGGGGGTCCTGGGCCACTCTGTGGTGGGGCAACCCTCTTGGGACAGCTGGAGCTGAAGCAGTTGTGGGTTGGTGGGACCCAGATGCTCCACACAGAGGGTATCTTGGCAGGACAGCTGGAGCTGAAGAGTACACAAGCTGTGAGGTCCCAGGGCATTGCATGTAGGGAGCACCCTATGGAGATAGCATTGAAGTGGGCAGGGCCGAAGGGTTCTTGTTATTTTCTCTGCAGGTGGGATAAAAGTAGCTAAGGCAGGCAAGGTCTTGGAGTGCTATGTACAGGTGTGAACCTGATAGGACAGCTAGAGCTGAAGTGGGTGTAGGTCAGGGGTGCTCCATAATGCTATGTGGCTCTGTCACCTTGGCAAGGTGGCATGGTTACTGTCCAGAGGTATACCAGTGCACACTACACTGAGGCCACCTCGATGGTATACCTGCAATTTAGATGGGTCAAAATCAGGTGGCCACCTTAGGCTATTGCTGGAACTTGTGTGGGTTGTGGGTTTTGGACTCATTGAGACAATAGGTCAGCTAAGGCTGCTGAACTCTACTTCAGTCTGTGCTATCAAGATGGAGGTTGGACATAAACAGTGGTACTTGCCCCTCCAGCCTTCCAGAGTTCCAGCAGTTCCCTGGCCATTTACAGATGCTTTGGGGCTGGTTTCTTTGTATTCTAGTTGTAAAACTTTGACTTTAAAAAAAATATATATGCCCTAGGGTAGATAAATCTGCTCTTAGCCCCTCAGTACTATCTCTCATGCCTGCAGTATATAGCATTGGATTGGGGTTTCTGTCATTACTATTTCTGTCTTTCCTGCCATTTTCTAGGTGGTCTCCCAGTTCTCTGTTATGTTCAGTCAGATCTCAGTTCTTCTTCAGGAGAAATCTTCCTACAGTACTATCTTGGACCTTCTTTCTATTAAGTTCTCTACTTTTATCTTGGTGTGAGTATAGCTAAAGGTTTGTCAGTTTTGCTTTTCTTTTTTAAAGAAACACATCTTAGTTTCACTGATCTTTTCTATTGTCTCTTTAGTGTCTATTTCATTTATTTTTTTATCTGATCTTCCACCTTCTACTAACTTTAGGCTTCATTTGTTCTTTTTTTTTTTCTAGTTCCTTGAGGAGTACTATAAGGTGTTTTTTTGTTTGTTTGTTTGTTTTTAGAAGTTTTGTTTGTCTCTTGAGATAGGGGCTTATCACTATGAACTTCCTTCTTAAAACTGCTTTTGCTGAATTCCATGTTTTGGTATGTTGCTTTTCCATTTTCATTTGTCTCAAGGTATTTTATTTATCTCTATTTTTAATGTATCTTTTCTTATTTGAACAATTGGTTGTTCAATAAGATGTTTAATCTCCACATATTTGTAGATGTCTAGTTTTCTACTTATAATTGATTTATAGTTTTATTACACTATGTTCAGAAAAGATATAAATATATTATATTGATATAATTTTAGTCTTCCTAAATTTATTAAGACATATTTTGAGTTCTAATATATGATTTATCCTGGAGAATATTCCAATTTCAATTGAGAAGAATAATATTTTGTTGCTTTGGATAGAATGCATATATCTATTAAGTCCATATGCATATATCTGTAAGTGTCCTCTAAATCCAATATTTCCTATTTTCTGGCTGGATAATCTATTGATGAAAGTGGGGTATTAAAGTCTACTACTATTATTGTATTGCTGTTAATTTTTCTCTTTAGGTCTGTTAATATTTGCTAAATATTGCTAAATATTTATGTATTTAGGTGTCCTTATGTTAGGTGGATAATTATTTATAAATATTATATCTTTTTTACATCAATATTTAACTTTTAACTTTAATGTACAAATAAATAGAAAATAGAAACTACATTCATTGAGAACACACTTTATTCTGGATTTCTCCTTAATCTTAAGAATCTGCAATGTTACCTGTAAGAATTTCATCCCCATACAGCTACATAGTCATGAAGAGATACATGTAGTTTTCGAAAAAATTTTATTGGGGATAATGTGGTTCTAAATAACAAGAACACAATCATCTAGTAGTCCTTGTTTTTCCAGGTTGTCTTCTTTGACTTGGTGATTCTATTTTGCACAATATTACATAAGGAAAATAAAATTTTGTTGACTAAATGGTTTGTGGAAGTTTAAGCAAGTGATAATATTTTATTATCAGAGATTAAATCACAAAAATGGCAATGTAGGAAATCCCAGTGTGCATCCCCCTAAAAAGATCAACAATTAAACAACTATCCACACACACACAAAATCAGCTCTAAGAGAGATCTTGACTCTACTTAAGGAACTTCAACATAATGAAACAAAAAGCCTGAGAATAACTGCACAAGCAGAGAAGGAAGACAGCTTCATTTTGTCTGCATCATCTCATCCCCAAGCCAGCATTTCTCAATGCCAGCTAGAAGGAATTTCACTTGCCAGGAAAGGAAAATCTGAGTGAGTGGCCAAAGCTTTTTGTTGCACTATATGAAGTTTCTGCTTTAGTTTCACCTCACCCAAAACAACAAAACTGAAATGTATGGAAGCAGGTAGGAAAAAGGGGAAAAACTCAGGGGCCATCAATAGCATCCATGCAGCAGAAAGAATTGCAATTCCCAGTGACCTCCTCTGTAGATGAACCCAGAAGGATTTGCCAGTGAATAGACTAAAGACCAATACAGCTGCCACAGATCCCTGTAGGCTTCACCAGCTTTCCCCTCCCATGTTTTAATATTCCCTGACAAAGTTACCTCAAGTCTCAACACTTTTGTAAATGCAAGACCCCAACCTAGACCCCTGTGACTAACCCTCACCACTGTATGTGAATATATACATTCAAGGCTAGTCCCTTTAGCTTACATTTGCATGCTGCTAGCTCAATATAGTCACTGGTCTCCAGTGAAGTGTGCAAACTCAGGAAGCAGAGAGCACTTTGTCAGCCAGGGCCACTACAGTTCTTGTGGGTCTGGATCAGGCCATTTTACAGCTACAGGGCCAAGGCCCAACCTCCGTCACCAGACTTCATTGCTGTGTCACCCCCTTCCGGGAAGATGGTGCAGCCACAAACAAGCAAACACCAGCAAACAGCCATTGACCACACAGATGTCAGTGAGCCAATAGTTAATCCTAGCCCTTGCTGCTTATTCTGGCCCTAACCACTAAATTTGTGTCTGTCTGCAATTGACCCCTACTACTAATAAGCACCTGCAGCTAGCCCCTGTAGCTGGGCCCACACCACTGGGCCCAGACGCTACTGCTGCCTGTCTTGGTCTCATGCTACTAGACCTGGAGGTGCTGCTAAGAACCCCAACAGCCTTTGAAGCCACTTCAGACACCTGCAGTACTCACCAAGAACCACAGAGTACTTGATACTGTGGACTGCAGTAGTCTGAGCCTGAGTCATTATATTTTCTTGAACCTGTTTCTGCCACATGCCCCCACACTTGGTGTACTGTACCAGGGTCACAGTATGCTAGCAGGCCCCAACCTGAAAATTAAGATTTCCCTTGCTAAAGACAGTATATAAAGTCTGCAAGGGATGACTTCTTCTTAAAATGTACAAACATTTATGCAAGGCTACAGATATTATGAAAAATCAGGGAAAGGTTACTCCAACAAAGGAATACTATGAACTTCTAGTAAATATGCCTAAAGAAATGGAAATTCAAATATTACCTTAAACTTCAAAATAATTGTGCTGAAGATGCTCAGAAGGCCATATAAGAGTACAAATAAACAATTTAGTCATATCAAAAAACAGCACAGGAATGAAAGGAGAAGTTCAATGCAGAAATGGAAAACACAAAGAACCAAACAAAAACTTTGGAGCAGATGAACATGGTGACTGAATTGAAGAAAACAGTAAAAGGCTTCAAAGGCATATTTGACCAAGGTTAAGAAAGAATAAACTGGGAGACCTATTAATTGCAATTAATGAGGGGAACAAAGAGAAAAATAATGAAAAGAAATAAAGCCTGCATGACTTACAAAGCACCATTAAGAGAAATTATGTATCATTGGTGTCCCAGAAGGGCAAGAGAGGGAGAATGTTAGAGTGCTTATTAAAAGGAAGAATAGCTGAGAATTTTCAAATATGGGGAGAGACTTGGACATCCAAGGTCATGAAGCTAACGCATGACTACAAACTTATAATCCAAAATAATTTTCAATAATAAATATTATAAATAAAAATGTTTAAAATCAAAGAGAATTTTCAAAGCAGTAAGAGAAAATGAAAAATCTCCCACTTAAGAAAGCCTCTCACAAGAAACTTAACAAATTTTTCAGCAGAAATCTTGCAGGCCAAGAGAAAGTGGGATGATATAATCAAGGTACTAAAACAGACAAACAAAAAAACCAAAAACCCCACCAATCAGTAAAGTTTTTTTCTAAAGAAATGGAGAGGTAAATAGTTTCCTAACAAACAGAACTCATCATCACTAAATCTGCTTAAATCTAAGATATAAATGCATACCTCAGAGATATTGTGGGTTCAGTTCCAGACCACTGTGATATAGCAATCATTCCAATAAAACAAGTTAATGAATATTTTGGTATTCCAGTACCTGTAAGTTATGCTTACACTATACTGCTGTGTATTAAGTGTGCAATAGCAGTATGGCTCTTTAAAAATGCACATACCTTAATGAAAAATACTTTGTTCAAAATGCTAACTATCGTCTGAATTTTCAGTGAGTTCTAATCATTTTACTGTTGGAAAGCCTTGCCTCAAAGTTGATGACTGCTGACTGACCAGAGGACGGTTGCTGAAGTTTGAAGTGGCTGTTGCAATTTCTTACAATAAGACAACAATAATGTTTGCCACACTGATTGACTGTTTCATGACAGATTCCTCTGTAACATGCTATGCTATTTGATAGCATTTTACACACAGTTGAATTTGTTTCAAAATCGAAGTCAGTTGTCTCAAACCCTGTCACTCCTTTATCCACTAAGTTTATGTAGTATTCTAAACTATTTGTTGTCATTTCAACAATATCCACAGCATATTCACCAGGAATGAGTTGTATCTCAAGGAACCATTTTTTTTGTCCATCCATAAGAAGCAACTTTGCATCCATTCAAGTTTTATCATGAGATTAAAGAAACTCGGCTTCACATCTCTAAGCTCTAATTGTAGTTCTTTTGCTATTTTAACCTCCTCTGAGATTACTTTCTCCACTGTCTTGAATCTTTAATTTATAAAAAAAAAACAAACTGCAATATCTGTGAAGCACAATAAAGCTAAGTGCGATAAAATGGAGGTAAAATTGTATCTGCAAATTGCAATAAAGCAAAGCAAATAAAATGAGGTATTCCTGCACTGAAAGTTCTTCAAGCTGAAATAAAAACATGCTAATTAGTACCATGAAAACATGAAATTATACATCCTACTGGTAAAGGTAACCATACTGTCATGTTCAAAATACTCTAATACTGCAATATGAAGGAGTGTTAACCTTTTTTAATTCTATTATTGTGGTAAAGAACAAGAATATTAAAAATAGCTACAGTTGCAATAATTTGTTAATGGATACACTTTGTGCTTTTTAATTGTTATTAGCATAAAATAGACTGTTATATCAGAAGATACTTTAGGTAATCCTCATGTAATCACAAAGCAAAAACTTATAGTAGGTACACGATTGTTAAAAGGAAATCAAAGTATACCATTATAGAAAATCATCAATTCACGAAGAAAGGGAGCAAGAGAGGAATAAAGGAACTAAACACAACCAGACAACACTATTAGAATGACATTAGTATGCCTTCACCTGTTAATAATTACACTAAATATAAGTGAATTCTACAATGAAAGACATAAAATGTTTGGATATATTTTTTTAAAAAGACCAATAGTGAGTAAGGAAATTTAATCAGTAATAAAATTCTCCCAACACAGAAAACTCTAAGACCCAAATGGTTTCACTGGTGAATTTCACCAAATATTCAAAGAATTAATGCCAATTTGTTTCAAAGTTTTTCAACAAAATAAAAAGAGTGAATACATCCAAACTGGTTTTATGATGCCAGCGTTAGCCCAACAGCAAAGAAAATAAGGAAACTATAAGAAAATAAAATCATGCAGCAATATTCTTGTTTAAAACAGATACAAAAATACTCTACCAAATATTAGCAAACCAAATTAGCAATAGAGTAAAACCTTGGTTTGTGAGCATAATTCATTCCAGAAACATGCTTGTGATCCAAAGCACTTGTATATCAAATTTCCCCTTAAGAAATAATGGAAACTCAGATGATTTGTTCCACAACCCAAAAATATTCATATAAAAATTATTATAATACTGTAATATAGTACAAAATAATAAAGAAAATACAAAATATAAAGAAAAATAAATTAACCTGCATTTAGCTTTGAAAACCTTCACGGCTGATGTGAGGGAGACAAGAGAGAAGGGTTATTGCGTAGGACAACTTTCACTATCACTAATGGAATCCTTTTCTTTTTGTGCAACCTTAACAAGAAACCTATCCAATGACGCTTTTGCCTCCTTTTGAGGATTTCATGGAAATGTGACATTGCATTGTCATTAAACAGCTTCATCACTCATACTGCTACAGCCTTATTTTGGTGGTGCTTTTATACAAAGTTTTCTACCATTTACCACATTTCACACATCTCTCTAATCTCATTAGAAGTGAGGAATTCCTCTGCCTTTTTCTTCTCCTCCTCTGAAAACAAGATGTAGACATAGACATTTTATAAAATCCTGAAATTTCAGCCACTCGCATACCTCATGTGATTCTTGATGATTTCATATTCTTGATGATTTTTTTCTTAACTTCCACTGTAACCACTTGCTTCTTCTTACCACCTTTCTTTTCAACTTTTTTCTGCATGGGGACCATTGTATATGCTCACACAGATGTCAACTACAATACAGTATTAATAAACTCTTATTAAATACTCATATACTGTATTTAATGTAACTGGCAATAAGGTGGCAGAGGAAAGGATCTATATCTGCAGGCAGCCTGACCTATAATGAAATAAAGCATTCCTAAACTTACTCTTATACGGAAAAGCAAAGGACTGTCCGTAAGTGCTTTGAAGTGACTAGTGCCAGTTATGGACACCTTCCAACCTTCTGAAAAATAACAGATTTCTTCCAAACACCACCACCTGAAACCAAGCATCCAAGCATGGGAGACATCACCCAATCTTGCAGTGAGAGAAAGAGAAAAGGACCATTAACACAATTGTGATCATGTGATGTCCAGTGTCATGTACTACTCATAGTGAAAGACATCACCCATTTATCAAGTTAAAATTAATAGAAGTGTTTGCTCATCTTGCAAACACTTGCACAAGTTACTCACCAAGGTAACTCCAAGGTTTTACTGTACATTAAAAGGGATTGGGGAGATTTGATATATGCAAATGAATAAATACAATATACTACATTAATAGAATGCAATAAAAATTATGTGATTTTCTCAAGAGCTGCAGAAAAAGAAATTGGCAAATACATTATTTCATGATTAAACCTTTAATAAAATGGGTATAGGAGGAATATACCTCAACAAAATAAAGATCCTATATGAACAAACCGGCTAACATTATACTAAATCATGAAAATTGAAAGACTTTTTCTTAGATTAGGAACAAGACAAGGGTGTCCACTCCCACCACTCTTCTTTACCATAGTACAAGAAGTCTGAGTTAGAGCCATTAGGCAAGATAAAGAAATTAAAGGCACCCAAATAAAAAAAGAGTTAAAATTGTTATTTACAGATGACAGATGATTGATATGATCTTGTATACGGAAAAACCTAAACTCAGCCAAAAAGTTTGTTGAAACTGATTCATGAAATTGATAAATTGCAGGATATAAAATCAGTATATAGAAATCACTTGTGTTTCTATTTTTTTTAAATTTTAATGGTTTTATTTATTTTTGAGGCGGGGGAGGGTCAGAGAGAGAGGGAGATACAGAATCGAAGACAGGCTCCAGGCTCTGAGCTACCTGTCAGCCAGAGCCTGACGAGGGGCTGTGAGATCACGACCTGAGCTGAAGTCCGAGCTTAACCAACTGAGAAACCTAGGCGCCCAGTGTTTCTATACAAGAATAATAAGACATTTGAAAAAAAGTCCCAGTATGAATAAAATAAAATAAAATAAAATAAAATAAAATAAAATACTCAGGAATAAATTTAACCAAGAAAGTGAAATATCTGTACAAGAAATGGTACAAGAAAAGTCAAACAAATTGAAAGATATCCCATGTTCATGAATCAGAATAGTTAATATTTTTGATTGTTCATACTACCTAAAGCCACCTATAAATTAAATATCAAAATTCGAATTGCATTTTTTATAGAAATAGCAAAGACAACCCTAAAATTTGTAGAGAATCACAAAAAATTCTTAACACCTAAAGCAAACATGAGAAAAAACAAAGCCAGTGGGATCATGGTTTCTGATTCCAAACTATTTTGTAAGCTATAGTATAATAAAATAGTATAGTAGAGTATAATAAAATAATATGGTACTTCTATAAAAATACAGAGACAAATGGAAGAGATTAGAGAGCCCAGAAATAACCCCCCACATTTGTGGCCAAGTAATACTAGACAAGGGAGCCAAGAACTCTCAATGAGGAAAGGATAGCTTCTTCAACAAATGGTGTTGGAAAAATTGGAAAACTACAGAAAAATGAAATTGGACCTCTATCTTATATCATGCACAAAAATTAACTCAAAATGGATTAAAATCTTACACATAGTATATGATACTGTAGAACTCGTAGGTAAAAAATAGGAAAAAAAGTTCCTTGACATTGGTTTTGGCTATGATATTTTAAAGATATGACACCAAATCTCAAGTAAGGGAAGCAAAATCAATACATAGGACTACATCAAACCAAAAAAGTTTCTTCACAACAAAAGAAACAATTTATAAAAATGAAAATGGAAACCATGCAATAGGAAAAATATTTGAAAACCACATATCAGATAAACAATATTCAAAATGCATAAAGAACTCAATAGCTAATAATATTTGTATGTATAATATATATGTAAAATGATATCTAATATATATTAATAGATATCATTTTATATATATGTGTAACTAAACAATAAGAACTAAATACACATTTTTTCAAAGACATTTATATGGCCAACAGGTACATGAAAAGATAACAGCATTAATCATCAGGAAAATGCAAATAAAAACCACAATTAGATGTCATCTCGTATGTGTTAGGATAGTTATAATCTAGAAGACAAGAGTAAGCATATGTTGGCAAGGAAGTGGAGCAAATGGAACCCTTGTGCACTGTTGGCAGAAATGCAAATTAATTTAGGCACTATGGAAAAGAGTTTGGAGTTTCTCAAAAGAATTAAAAATAAAACTAGCATATGATTCATCAACTCCAGTTCTAGGTATGTATATACAAAGAAAATGAAAATTATATCCAAGAAAATACATGTACTCTCATGTTTATTGCAGCATTATTCACAATACCTATGATAGGGAAACAAAGTGTTAAGTCATGAATGCATAAAGAAGACATCATGTGTGTATATATACCCAATGAAATATTATTCAGCCATGAGAAAAAAAATCCTGCTCTTTGCTACAATGCAGAAGGATCTTGAAGCCATTATGCTAAGTGAGATAAGTCAAAGAAAGGCAAATGTGGTAGGATATCACTTGTATGTGAAATGTTAAAAAAGCCAAACTCAAAAAAGAGAGTAGAATGGTAGCTGCCAAGAGCTGAGTTTTCAGGTAAATGAGGCATTGTTTCAGAGTACAAATTGCAACCAGTAGGTAAATAAGTCATGTAGAAGTCATGCACAGCATAGTGACTATTGAAAATAATATTGTATTATAGACTTCAAACTTGCTGATGCTGAGTTCCTTTTTATTGAAGTACAATTAACATGCAATATTATGTTTCAGGTGTACACTTGATCCGTTTTAATTTACCCCTCCACCCACCCACCTCCTTTCTGGCAATCACCTAATTGTTGTTTGTATTTTAGTCTTTTTTTTCCTTTGTTCAGTTGGTTTGTTTTGTTCCTAAATTCCACATATCAGTTGTCTTTCTCTGATTTATTTCAGATAGCATTATAACATCTAGGTCATCTATGTTGTTGCAAATGGCAAGATCTCATCATTTTTTGTGGCCAAGTAGTATCCAATTGTATATACATACTACTTCTCATTTATACATTTTATCTGTGGATGGGTGGGTATTCGGGTTACTGCCACATCTTGGCTATAGTAAGGTTACTGCCACATCTTGGCTATAGTAAATAATGTTGCAAAGAATACAGGGGTGCATACATCTTCTAAAATTCATGTATTCATATTCCAGTTGTAAAATCACTGGATTGAATACTCTTTAGGGAATTACTGTATCATAGTTCTATTTTTAATTTTTGAGGAAATTCCACACTTTTCCACAGTGGCTGTACAAATTGCATTCCCATGAACAGTGCACAAGCATTCCTTTTTCTCCATATCCTTGACAACATTTATTATTTCTTGTCTTTTTGGTTGTACTCATTCTGACAGGTGTAAAGTGATAACTTACTGTGCTTTTTATTTGCATTTTCCTGATGATTAGTGATATTGCACAATCTTTCATGTGTCTGTTGGCCATTAGTATGTTTTCTTTGGAAAAAATGTCTATTTGGGCCTCTGTCCATTTTTAGTTGGATTATTTTGGGGGGGTATTGAGTTATAGAAGATTATATATTTTATAAATTAACCCCTTATTGGATATATCATTTGCAAATACCTTCTTTCATTCAGTGGATTACCTTGTCATTTTGTTACTGGTTTCCTTCATGGTGCAAAAGATTTTTGTTTTGGTGTACTTCAAATTGTGCTTTTTGCCTCCTGGAAGAGAACTACTGAGAAAAATGTTTCTATAGCCAATGTCAGATAAATTATTACCTGTGCTTTCTTCTAGGAGTTTTGTGATTTCTAGGAGTTTGTTTGCATCAGACCTCACATTTAGGTCTTTAATCCATTTTGAGTTAATTTTTGCATATGGTGTTAGAAAGTAAATGAAAACTTTCATTTTCTTTCCCATGAAGCTGCATAGTTTTCTCAGCATTATTTTTCTTTTCACTATTCTTTTGCTTCCTTTTTCATATATTAATTGACCATATAAGTGTTATATTTATTTCTGGGCCTTTATTCTGTTCCATTCATCTACGTGTCTATTTTTGGCCAATGCCATACTGTTTTGATTACTATAGCCTAATAGTACAGTTTGAAATGTGGGGTTATGATACCTCCCACTTGGGGTTTTGTTTTGTTTTGTTTTCTAATTTTTTTAATTTTTTAATTTTCAAGATTGCTTTGGCTCTTCAGGGTCTTTTGCATTCCCATACAAATTTCAGTATTATTTGTTCTAGTTTTGTGAAAAATTTTGTTGATATTTTGGTAGAGATTGAATAAAATGTGTATATTGGTTTGAGTAGTATGGACATTTTAACATTTGTTTTCCCAAACCATGAGCATGGAATATCTTTCCATTTATTTGTGTCATCTTTAATTTCTTGCTTCAAAGTTTAATAGTGTTCAGAGTAAAGGATTTTTCACCTCCTACGTTGATTTCATTTTTAAAAATATATTTTGGAAAATAATTGTTAATCAGCTGATATAAGAACCATGTATAATAAATAAACAAGCATGTAAAATATAGAGAGGAAAGTTTATTATTGGCGTCCCTCAATTTGACTGTTACTGTGACTATCTCTAGAGTATGTCTCATCTGAAATATGGAAATATCGTCCCTTTATAACTTCCTTATTCATGAAAATATTTTTTAACATTAAAATTTTTATACTAATAGTGAAGTTGTATCTATGAGTACATTGAACTTATTGGAGAAAGAGACCATGTAAATGCAAAGTACCACTATTTTTACTCTGCAATAAATTCTACTCCTGAAACCAAAAATACATTATGTGTTAACTAACTAGAATTTATATAAAAACCTGGAAAAAATAGTAAAATAAAAAAGAAAAAGTGGACTTGATAGATTTCTTCTAAGAGTTATATATCTTTTGTACTTGATACAACTTTGAAGGTATTGAGCAAAAATAGCACCTTGCAGGGACAGTGAGATTTCAATTGTTTTTAATTCCTCCCCAGCTCTCTCCCTCAGTTCTAGTAGTTTTTTGGTGGAGTCGTCAGGATTTTCTACATATAATAGCATGTCATCTGCAAATAATGAGTTTTACTTCTTCCTTACCAATTTGGATGCCTTTTCTTTCTTTCTGTTGTCTGCTTCGGCTAGGACTTCAGTACTAAGTTGAATAAAAGTAGTAAGAGTAGGTATCCTTGTTTGTTTCTGATCGTAGAGAAAAGCTCTGTTTTTCACCACTGAATATGATGTCAGCTGTGTGTTCTTCATATCTGGCCTTTATTGTGTTGACGTATGTTCCCTGTAAACATACTTTGCTGAGAGTTTTATCATAAAAGGATGTACTGTGTCAAATGATTTTTTTAATGATCACATGATTTTTATCCTTTCTCCTGTTAACATGATGTATCATATTGATTGATTTGTGAATATTAAACCATCCTTGTGTCCCTGGAATATAACTTATTTGATCATGGTGAATTATATTTTTGAATGTATTCTCAGATTTCCCTTGCTAAAATTTTATTGAGGCTTTTTGCATGTGTGTTCATCAAAAATAATGAAAAAAAATAGATAGTGGCCTGTAGTTCATTCGTTCTTTCTTTCTTTCTTTCTTCAATAATGTTTCTATGTAGTTTTTTCATCATGGTAATACTGGTCACATCAAATGGTTTTGGGAGATTTCCTTCCTCTTCTATTTTTTGGAATAGTTTAAGAAGAATAGGTATTAACTCCTCTTTAACGCTTCCTAGAATTTTCCTGTGAAGGTATCTGTTCCTGGATTTTGTCGGTTTTTGTTTTGTTTTTGTTTTTGTTTTTAATTACTGATTCTACTTCCTTGCTAGTAATTGGTCTATTTAAATTTTCTTTTCTTTTTTTAATTTCTTTATATTTTTTGAGAGACCATGCATGCATGTGCGAGTGGGACAGGGACAGAGAGGGGGGGAGAGAAGAAATCCCAAGCAGACTCTGCACCTCCCCCCCCCCAATGTGAAGATCGAATTCATGAACCATGAGATCATGTCCTGAGCCAAAGTTGGACGCTTAACTGACTGAGCCACTCAGGAGCCCCTATTCAAGTTTTCTATATTTTCTTGATTCAATTTTGGAAGGTTGTATGTTTCTAGTAATGTATCCCTTTCTTCTAGGTTGTCCAATTTATTGGCATATAAATTTTTCACGGTACTCTCTTATAGCTTTTTTTTTTTTTTTTTTTACATTTCCAAGGTATCAGTTGTTACTTTTCCTTCATTCCAGATTTTATTTATTTGAATCCTCTCTCTTTTATTTTTTTCTGGATGAGACTGGCTAAAGTTTGGATGATTGCTATTTTCATGTGTCTCCATGTATTTTTTAATTTCCTCATTGATTTAATAGTTGACCATTTATTGTTTGGTAACATTTATTTAGCCTCCATGTATTTTTCCAGATTTTTTCTTGTGCTTGATTTCTACCATTGTGTTCAGAAAATAAGATACGTGATATGATTTCAATCTTTTTGAAGACTGAGACATTTTCTCTCCTTTAATATAAGTGGGGTATTTAAGTCCCCTACTATTATTGCATTACGGCCTGTATATCCTTTTAGTCTATTAAAGATGTTAGATATACAGATATTTACAATTGTTATATACTCTTGTTAAATCATTCCCTTTATCATTATGATGTAATCTTTATTGTCACTTGTTACAGTTTTTGTTTTAATGTCTATTTTTTCTGATGTAGGTATTGCTACCCCAGCTTTATTTTAACTTATATTTGCATACTAAATGTTTTTCCATTCCTTCATTTTCAATGTGCATATGCATTTAAGCCTGAAGTGAGTCTCTTGTAGGCAGAATATGCATTGGTCTAGCATTTTTATCCATTCAGTCACCCTATGCCTTTTGGTTGGAACATTTACTCCATCTGCATTTAAAGTAATTAGTGATAGATATGTACTTATTGCCATTTTCTTTCTTGTTATATGATTATTTTTGTAGTTCTTTTCTGTCCTTTCTTTTTCACTTGCTCTTTTTCCTTGTAGTTTGATGGCTTTCCTAGAGTTATACTTGCATCCCTTTCTCTTTATTTTCTGTATATCTGTTACTGGCATTTGATTTGTGGTTACCATTAGGTTCATATATAATATTTTATGCATATACCAGTCTATATTAAATTGATAGTTGCTTAAGTTTGAACCCATTCTTAAAGCACTATGTTTTTACACATCGATGTTTTACGTATGTGATGTCATACTTTTCATCCTTTTGTTTTATAAATCATTTGATTTGTATAGATATAATTGATTTTTATTACTTTTTAAATGTAACATCTATACTGGTTTTATAAATAATTAATCTACTTTTATTATGTTATCATTTACCAGAGAATTTTTTTTCCTCTCAGAATTTTCTTACTCCTGATTAGGGCCCTTTATTTCTACTCAAATAATTCCCCTTATGTTTCTTATAAGGTTAGTTTAGTCATGGTAAACTTTGGAAAATTCTTTATCTCTTCTATTCTGAATGATAATCCTGATGGGTAGAGTATTCTTGGTCCAGTTTTTATTTTCCTTTCAGTGCTTTGAATATATCATGTCACTCCCTTCTGGCCTGCAGTTTCTGCTAAAAAATCAACTAAAACCCTTATAGTGTTTCTCTTGAATATAATCATTTTCTTTCTCTTACTGCTAAAATTCTCTCTTTATCTCTACTTTTGCCATTTCAATTAATGCATCTTGGTGTGAATCTCTTTGGTTTAATGGGGTGGGAGGGAATCACTGTGATTTCCAAATTCAAATGTTATGGAAACTCATCTTCCTAATACAGGTTCCCTGTGTCTTTGGTGCCTGGCATGTTGTCTACTTCTCTCTCTTCTCCATGCTTATGATGTTCTTCTGGTTTATGATTAGTCTTGCCAAGGGTTTGGTTCCCAGCCATGTGTCTTTGCCTCTTCTACACTTCTGCATGTGGTCTCCTCTTTATGAGTCACTATGGAAAATGTCCTGTCAGTCTTCAGGTCATTTTCCAGTTAGTTGCACTGATGTGTCTGTTATCTTGTTCTTTCAATGGGGCTAGGTGAGCTCCTACTCCATCATCTTCCCAGAACTTTCACTAATTATTTCCAACATAACAAAGAAATGATATTTATGGGACCTGACATAAGTGGTAGGTAATGCTGCAGTGGTAACCACATTGTGATATATAAAAGATTCCAATAGTTGTACACTTAAACTTATACAATATTATATATAAATCATATCTCTATAAAATTTTTAAAAAATAAAACTGAATATCCAATACTTAGATAATAAGATTTATATTATCTTTATATTTGACTATAAGAGCCTTTAAAGAAAAAATTATAATACTTATTAATTGATAAACTATAGAAATTCCACATTAAATTAACATGTTAAAATTGTCTTCTAGTAGTTATTCTATGGGTTTTATGTGGACGTCAACTCAGAAACTGCACAGTACACATTCTTTGAAAATAATGTAACACACATTTAATTTTGAAAGTTTGGAAAGAAACTAATGTTGTCTAAGGTAAATAAGAGAAAAAAAAATGTGTGTTTTAGAATTCTTTAAAGTACTTAAGCTTTCTATAATTTCAACCTATGGCCTATAATTTTAGGACTAAAAATTTAATATGCTAAGAACAAAGATTCCTTCAGTATAGTTAAGTAGGTCACATTGTACCTCCTATAGCATCTATGTTTTATGGCCGACATTTGAACAACATCATAATATCTATCTGTATCAAGGGATTTAACTGTAGTACCAAGACTCCAAGAGAGGAAGAAAATTTAATTTCCACTGGCATTGTATTCAATCCAGTTAAACTCGTATGACAGAGAACAGGAAGTAGGCAAGAAAACTTAGAAATTGGGGGTATTAGAGATTTCTTTAGCTATTTATATCCTAGTTTTGTTAAGTATTTTGTCATTTTTAATCCAAGATTATCAATATATTATAAATCAAGGGGAAAATGGAAAGATGAATATATTTATTTTAAAAAATAGAAAATCAATGAAGCATTATAAATACTTTTAGCAAATTAAAGTTTAAGCAAGAATTATTACATCATAAATGTTTCCTAATTATTATTTTATGTTTGTGATTTGTGCATGAGTTTCATGTCCTGATATGTAAATTTCTCCATAAAATCACATCAGTTTTCTTTGTTTTATTTAGGTGAAAATACATTAATTTGAAATGGCATTATCTTTAAAGAAGCATCCATATTAATGGAAAGTACTATTTTAATTATTTGATATTTATTTTAATCATCCTTCTATGTATTTCAGTGCCTCAAATTATGCTTCCATTCTTCATTGTGAAAACATATTAAGAACTAACAAATGCTACACACTGTGTTAGACAGTAGAGCCACCACCAGAAACAGGATAATTTGTGTCATCAAGAATTTTACAAACTAATGAGAAATTTTTCAGAGTAATCATGTTTACCATATCATAATATTTAAGCTCTGTCAAATGTTACCTTGGTACTAACAATGTAATAAATATTCAGAAAGCCTGTAAAAAGTGACAGTGCTCTTAACTGCTGTATCATAAATTAGCTATTGTGTAATTAACCATTACTAGCTTATGCAGAAAATCTACATAATATAAACATGTTAGCAATGGATCAGGAATGTGACTCCCCCAAACTAACACATAGTAAGTTAAACCACCTGTGGTTAGATGCTGCACAAAGGGAAATGTGCTATTGGTGGTCTGACTTGAATGTGATAGTAGGTAAAAATTGAAGACAACTAAAAAGGTTGCTAGTACTTTAGTGAGGAATTATGGAGTAATGTGCCTAATTTTCTAAAGCAGTATTGAAACTTTTTTTGTTTGTTTCCATTGGAGAATTTCAAATATAGTTTTACTCAGAAGTTTAATAAATTGACTAGATATTGAGCTATTCAGATATTGGGCTATTTCATAAAATCATGTTTTTCATAAATAACAGTAAGTTTGTATAATTATACTTCTCTTTTGTAACCTTGGAGACTCTGTCTTTGGGTAGTTTTATAATCACATATAGTTTTAAAAATAAAATGTCAAACTACCAGTTTAATTGTATCTTTGTGAATGAAGAAGTGAAATAATGATTTCTGATGTCAAGGACAATTATGATAAACTTATTGATATTTAAAGTGGCTCTGAGTATTTCTAATAGCTCATGTAGTATATTTAAAAATAATTAAATATATTTTGGATAAAAATACATAATCTTAAATTCCTCATTATAAAAAATTAGTATTTAAAGATCTAATTGTAACATTTTTATTTTAGAGGAATAAAACCTTGAGATAAATGTGTATAGTTATATATGTAAAACAGAAAAGAAAATGGAGTTATAAAAATTTTAAAAGTGTATATTTAGTATGAATAAAATAGATATTTAGCTTATAAATTAAAATTAAAACAGTGAAAACCAATATAGTTTATCTCTTAGAAGTTATCTTAATATGTTCATTTAATGGGTGCGGATCACACTGAATTCTCTCCATTTAAGTGAAAAGTTATAGGTTGATTCTCAGTTGTTTAAAAAATTGTCAATTGCACAAGGTTATGGATCTAACTGTATGAAACAATTATCTTTGCATGAAAAAAAAATCAACAGCAACAGCAACAAAGCTGTTCTACCAACACAAATTGCTCCATTAAGTGCGGTCAGCCATCCCAGGAAAGCAAGGCAATAGTCCCAATGGGATGGGTGCAACATATTTTCTCCCCTGGAAAAACAATTAAATACGCATTTCCAGCTGTTGGCAGTTCAGCAGTAGCATCTTAATTTTGGAAGACATTTTTGAAAGAATGGTAGCTAAGAGGGAATAAACTGTGATGAAACAGCAGGCCTAGAAGCCAAACTGAACATGACGAAACAATACAGGGTCATAACTATCCGCTACTTACAGACTTCAAGCCATGTAAAAGTTCTGGACTTTGAGTCAATCCCAGAGCTTTGTTGACTCTCAGAAGTCTTTTAGAATTAAGAATGCATTGGATTAATTTAGTCCTGCTGCTTATAGCAAGCAAACCAAGTAAGCATACCAAGAAATGCCACTGTATTTAGTTGTAATTATAGGTACACCAAGAGTCTTAGCAACAGGACATTTCACTAGTTGTCCAGTTCCCCTTTATGATTATTTTTTATTTGCCCATCCAGACCTATCATTTATACTTGCATTTACCTGAAAGGCTGACTTCTTTGAAATACAAAACTCAAGCTCCTTTCCAACTAGCTTCCTATCAAGTATGGCAAATGAGTAACACAGGATATCAGAGGGGAGAAGGAGAGTCAGGTTTTAGTATTTCTGCTCTTCTCTCTCTGATCTGAGCCACAAAATATGTATAAATGACATGCAAGCTTCCCACACTCTGGAGGCACTGCCTTCCTTGTCCAGGTGGGCCTCAGAGATCAGACCCAGAAGATGAATGAAGTTGCTCCATGTCTTTTCTTCTATAATACATTGATCTGTCATCATTCTTCTCCTGTTCTTGCCTCCTGTTTGAGATATATTCATTCATGTTCTTTTTTCTTTACGGTATACTTACATTATTATAAATTTAAAAATATATTTCATTAAGCTTTATATTGAAGAAATTTGCCTATAGAAAATTGCACAAATTAAGTATTAAGCCAGATGAATTTTCATAAAAAAATTAACACATCCATGTAACCATTACCCAGAATAGGAACTAAAACATTGCCTAGCATCACAGAGGCCTCCTTGTATACCCACCATGTCACTATCCCCAAGAGTAAAGAATATCCAGTTTTTAAATGTAAGATATGGATTTTATTCTTTTTGAATTTATATAAAAAGGAGTCATATAGTATATATTCTTTTGTGTCTGGCTTTGTGAACTCAATCTTGTATCTCTGACATTTAACATCTTCTCTCATCCTATTTCATTGCCTCCTTCCCTCTTGTAAAAAGAAAAAGACCACTAAAAATATAGAAGTTTCTTTCATTCTCTTTCTGTTAAGTGGTCACAGCATAGAACAGTCTTCCTTGTTGGATTTTATTAAAGTGACTTTTCCAAAATTTGCAGCCAGTTACTTGCAGACACAGCTACCCATTTTTTGTTTCACTCTAAGCACTACCTCAAGACCACTTTCTCCGAGCTATGAATCTTCTCTGAGTAACTTCATTATTATGGAATTTCCATGCTCTGTTCAATTCTGAGTTCAAAATATTCCTCCTGGCATGAGCTTTGTGACTCTATGTTTCACTCACCTCCACTAAAAAATATGGCATTTTAAAACAAAAAACTTAAGTATGGTTGACATACCACATTATATTAGTTTTAAGTGTATAGCATAGTGATTTGACATTTATATACATTATGAAATGATGACCACAATAAGTCTAGTCACCATCCATCACCAAATAAATTACTACAATATTATTGACTATATCCCCTAGGCTGTACTTTACATCCATATGACTTATTTATTTCATAACTGGAAGTATATGCATATGAATCCCCTTCAACTATTGCACCTATTCCCAAACCCAACCACCAGTTTTCTGCATTTTTTACTCTTTTGTTTGTTCACTTGTTTTATTTTTTCAATTGTACATGTAAGTGAAATCATAGTACTTGTTTTTCTTTGTCTTATTTTATTTGGTCTATTACCCTCGAGTTCCATCCATATTTTGACAAATGGCAAGCTTTCATTCTTTTTTTTTATTCAAGTTAGTTAACATACAGTGTAGTCTTGGCTTCAAAAGTAGAACCCAGTAATTAATCTCTTACATATGACACCCAGTGCTCATCCTGAAAAGTGTTATGGCTGAATAACATTCCACTGTGTGTGTGTATGTGTGTGTGTGTGTGTGTGTGTCTGTGTCTGTGGGTGTCTACATACACACCAATTGTATGGGTTACATATATTGTATGGAATATAATATTTCACAGTGTGTATCTTCTGGATGTATTCATCTAACAATGGACAGTTAGATTGTTTCCATATGTTGGCTATTGTAAATAATGCTATAATAAACATAGGGCTTCATTTATCTTTTCAAATTAGTGTTTATGTTTTCTTCAGGTAAATACCAAGAAGTGGAATTGCTGGATCAAATGGTATTTCTATTGTTAATTTTTGAGGAACTTTTATACTGCTTTGCATAGTAACTAAACAAATTTATATGCTCACCATCTGTGGACAGTGGTTCCCTTTTTTCCACATCCTTGCGGATATATATTATATCTCATCCTTTTGATACTAACCATTCTGATGATGTGAGATGAAATATCATTATGGTTTTGATTTGCATTTCCTTGATTATTAGTGATGTTGAGCATCTCTTCATATGTCTGTTGGTCATCTGTATATCTTTTT
The DNA here is from genome assembly GCA_028646485.1 of Cryptoprocta ferox. Lineage (NCBI taxonomy): Eukaryota > Metazoa > Chordata > Mammalia > Carnivora > Eupleridae > Cryptoprocta > Cryptoprocta ferox. Next base: position 85,272,314 of record CM053577.1, on the reverse strand, counting down.
TAGAAGAATAGCATTGGGTCCCTCTGTATATTTTCAAATAATATTGTTAGTATTTTGGTGTTGAGTTGTATGAATTTTTTACATATTTTGGATTTTAACCCTGTATCAGAAACATAATTTGCAAATATCTTCTCCCATACATTAGGGTGCCCTTTTATTTTGCTGATGTTTTTTTTCACCGTAAAAAGGTTTTTTAGTTTGATGTAGTACCATTTGCTTCTTTATGTTTTTGTTGCCCTTGCCTAAAGAAACAGATTCAAAACAATTATTATTAGGACCAACATCCAAGTGTTTACTGCTTATGTTCTTTTTTAAGAGTTTTTATGGTTTTGGGTATTACATTTAGATCTTTTATCCATTTTCATTTTACTTTCATGTATGGTTTAAGAAAGTAGTTTTAATCTTTTGCATGTTGTTGTCTGATTTTACTAATACCATTTACTTAAGTGACTCTCTTTTCCTTAACACATATTTTTACTTCATTTGTTGTAGATTGACCATATAACTATTTCTGGGTAATTTATTCTGTCCCATTGGTCTATGAGTCAGTTTCTGTGCCAGCACCATACTGTTTTAATTACAATACCTTTGTAGGATACTTATAAATCAGGGAGCATGTTACCTCTAGCTTTGTTCTTTTTTCTCAAGATTGCTTTGGATATTTGGGGTCTTTTGTGGTTTTCTACAAATTTTAGGTTTATTTTTTCTTGTTATGTGAACAATGCCATTGGTATTTGATAGGGATTGCAATGAATCTGAGGATTCCTTGGATAGGATGGACATTTGCCAATGCAATGAATCTGAGGATTCCTTGGATAGGATGGACATTTGCCAATATTAATTCTTACAATCCATGAGCATGGTATGTCGTTCCATTTATCATCTTCAATTTCTTTCATTAATGACTTACAGTTTTCAGAAAACAGTGTTTTCACCTCCTTGGCTAAATTTATTCCTAGGTATTTTCTATTTTTGTTGCAATTGTAAATTGAATCATTTTTTAATTTCTCTTTCTGATAATTTGTTATTAGTACATAGAAAAACAACAGTTTTCTGTACATTGTGTTTGTTTATTTGATTGTTCTAATGGTTTTCTGGTGGAGTCTTTAGGATTTTCCATATATAGTATCATCTCATGTACAGACAGTGACAGTTTTACTTCTTCATAAAATTTGGATGCCCTTATTTCTTTTCCTTTTTTTAAGGTTTATTTATTTTGAGAGAAAGCAAGTAGGGTAGGGGCAGAGAGAGAGAGAGAGAGAGAGAGAGAAAGAGAGAGAATCCCAAGCAAGCTCCCCACTGTCAGCACAGAGCCTGATGCAGGGCTCGAACACATGAACTATCAGATCATGACCTGAGCCAAAATCATTAGTCAAACACTTAACTGACTGAGCCACCCAGGCACCCCAATCATTATTTCTTTTTCTTATCAGAATGCTGCATTTGGAATTTCTAGTACTGAGTCAAATTAAGGGGGAGTAAATGGGCACCCTTGTCTCTTTACTGATGTTAGAAGAAAAGCTTTCAGGTTTTCACCAATGAGTATAATGTGAACCGTGTATTTATCATATGTGGGCTTTATAATGTTGGGCTGCTTTTTCTGCACTCACTTTTTTAGGAGTGTTTATCACAAATGGATGTTGAATTTTGTCAAATGCTTTTTCTGCATTTACTGAGATCATAAAATTTTTATCTTTCATTTTGTTCATGTGATGTTATTGATTTACAGATGTTGAACCATCTTTGAAATCTCTGAAATAAGTTCCCCTTTATCATAGTGTATAGGTTTTTCTTAAATGTATTGTTGAATTTGGTTTGCTAATGTTTTGTTGAGGATTTTGCATCAGGGATAATGCCTGTAATTCTTTTGTTGTTGTGTCTTTGTCTGCTTTTAGTATTATGGTAATCCTGGCCATGTAGAAGGAATTTGGAAGTGTTTTTCGTTTCAGTTTTGTGGAATAGTTTTGAAGGATAAGGAGGTATTGACTCTCCCTTGCATGTTTGTTTGAATTCACCTGTGAAACCATCTGGCCCTGGACTTTTGTTTTATGGGAGTTTTTTCATTATTAATTTAATTTTATTACTACTAATTAGTCTGCTCAGATTTTTATGTCTTCTAGATTCAGTCATGGAAGATTTTGAGTTTCTAGAAATTTATCCATTTCTTCTTGGTTGTCTAATTTGGTGATGTATAATTTTTAATACTATTATTTTCAATCCTTTATATTTCTGTGTGGTTGATTATAAATCTCCTTCATAACAAAGCTCATTTATATGGGTGCTCTCTCTCTTTTTTTATTGATGAGACTTGCCTAAAGGTTTACCAGTTTTGTTTATATTTTCAAAGAATCAACTCTTGATTTTATTGATCTTACCTAATTTTTTTTAGTCTCAAAATTATTTATTTGAACTCTGATATTTATTATCTCCCTCACTCTAACTTTGGGGTTTCTTTTTTCTTTTTCACATTCATTTACGTTTAATATTCGATTTTTTTATTTGATATTTTCCCTGTTTGTTGAAGTAGGCCTGTATTGCTATAAAGTTTCCTCTCAGAACTGCTTTTGTTGCATTACATAGATTTTTGAAAAATTATGTTTCCATTTTTATTTGTTTCCATGTAACTTTTTATTTCCTTTTCCATATTGTTTGACCCATTGTCTATTAGTATGATTTTAGCTTTCATGTGTTCATGTTCTTTTTCTGATTTTTTTTTTCTCAGAATTGATTTCTGATTTCACATTTTTATGGGCAGAAAAAATGCTTGGTACGTTTCGATCTTGTTAAATTTATTGAGACATGTTATTTGGCCTAACATGTGTTGTGTCTTGGACAGTGTTTGATATGCACTGGTAAGCATATGTATTCCTTCTTTTTTGAATCAATGTTCTGTGTATATGTATTAAGTCCATCTGATCTAACGTGTCATTCAAGGCTTCGGTTTTCTTATTTATTTTCTGTCTGGTTGAACAATATTCATTGATGTGTAAGTAGGATGTTAAAGTCCCCTAACATTATTGTATTCCTGTCAATTTATCCTTTTATGTCTATTCATACTTACTTTAATAGTTTAGATCCTTCTATGTGGGTGCATAGATATTTACAATTGTTATATCCTCTTTTTGGGTTGACCTTTTTATCATTATGTAATGCCTTCCTTTGTCTCTTGTTACATATTTTGTTCTAAAGTCTATTTGGCTGGGGGACCTGGGTGGCTCAGTCAGTTGAGTGTCCCATTTTGGCCCAGGTTATGATCTCGCAGTTCCTGACTTCGAGCCCTTCATCAGGCTTGCTGCTGTCAACCTGTCAGGATAGAGCCTGCTTCAGATCCTTTGTCCCCCTCTCCCTGCTCCTCCCCAGCTTCTGCTCTCTCAAAACTAACTAAATATTAACAAAATATTGAAAAAATAAAGTCTATTTGGCTAATACAAGTACTACTAGTCCAGCTTTCCTTTCATTTCCATTTGCATAGAATATCTTTTTCTATCACTTAACTTTCAATCTGTATTTGTCTTTGGTCTGAAATGAGTCATTTGTAGGCAACATAGTGGTGGGTCTTTTTATTTTTTTAATCCATTCAACTATCCTTTTATTGGAGTATTTAGTGAATTTACACTTAAAATACTGGTAGATATACACTTATTGTCATTTCATTGTTTTGGTAGTTTCTTCTTTTGTGATTTGATTTTTTTTTGGTTACATTTGGATTCTTTCTCTTTATTTTTTGTGGATCTATTAGAAGTTTTTGGTTTGTGATTACCATGAGGTTCATGTAATATACTGTATGTATGTAGCAGTCTATTTTAAATTGATGATTGCTTAAACTGAAACACATTCTAAAAGTGCTACATTTTTACTTTCCCTTTCCACATATTATATTTTACATCTTTTTTTAATTTTGTGTACCACTTAACACTCATTGTAGAAATAGTTTATTTTTACTACTTTTGTCTTAACCTCTATACTAGCTTTACATGTGTTTTACCTACTGCCTTTACTATATGTTTGCTTTTACCAGTGAGATTTTTACTTTCATAACTTTCTTCTAATTATGGCCTCTTTCTGTTCACTTAAGTCTCTTTAACTTTTCTTGTAAAGTAGGTTTAGTGATGATGACTCCTTTAAGTTCTTTTCTCTGAAAAATTATCTTTCCTTCATTCTGAGAAATAACCCTACTGGTTAAGTATACTTGGTTGTAGGTTTTTTTCTTAGCTCTTTGAATACATCATGTCATTCCCTTCTGGCCAGCAGTTTCTGCTGAAAATTCATCTTTTAATATTATTGGGATTATCCTTGTATGTATCTAGTTGCTTTTCTCTTGATACTTTTGGATATATCTTTACCTTTAGCTTTTTACTTTTTGATTATTTTTTGTCTTGGTGTAGACTTCTCTGGGTGCATCTTGTTTGTAATTGTTCTTCCCGGACACACATGTTTGTTTCCTTATTTAGGTTAGGGAATTTTTCAGCCTTTATTTATAAGTTTTTTGCTCCTTTCTCTTTTTATTTTCCTTCTGGGAGCCCTTTAATGCAAATATTAGTACACTTGATATTGTCATAGAGCTCTTTCAAAATATTCTCATTTTAAAAAATTTCTTTTTTCTTTTTGCCATTCATTTTAGGTGATTTTTCCCACCCTGCTTTCCAAATTACTGATCCATGTTTTAATATGCTATGGATTCCCCCAATGTGTTATTCGTTTCACTTACTGTATTCTTGAGCTCTGATTAATTCTTTATTTTCTCAATTTCTTTAAGTTCTCTTTTCATCAGTGCTTCTTTGAACATCTTTATAACTTTAAACTCTTTGTAAGTTAGATTGCTTATCTCAATTTCATTTCATTGTTTCTGTGAGGTTTTGTGTTGTTTTTCATTTGGAATATACTCTTTTGTCTTCTTGTTTTGTCTGACTCTCTGTGTTGGCTATTATGTGTAGAAAAGCTCAGCTATGTCTCCTGGTCTTGAAGGTAGTGGCTTTATATAGAAAGTTTCCTGTGGAGCCCAGAAGCACAAACCTCCCTGGTCATTAGACCGAGGTGCTCCAGGGGTGTCTCCTATGTGGGCTGCATACAGCCTCCTTTTGCAGCTAAACCACAACTGCTGTGGGAATACTGGTGGGTGGGGCTGACCTCCAGTGCAGCTGGCAGTGAGGCCAAGCCACAACTGTTAGGGGAATGCTGGTGGACGGGTCTGCCCCTTGTGGGGCAGGAGCCACTTTGGTGGAGTGCAGGTCCTATTTTAGGACAACACCCAGGTATGGCAGACTGGGAGCCACTTTGAGGGTATGATCATCCTGGCAGGGTCACCCACTGGATTCACAGGTGCAACTTTTGAGTGGTACTTGTCTCAGCTGGGGCTGCCCTCTAGGTATAGTGGAGCAAGGGCTGCTTTGGAGGTTTACCTGGGAATAGCAGGTCCACAGGAAATACTGGGGTGGGTGCAAAATGCTAGAAAATTAGATGAAGACTGTCAGGGTGCCTGGCACTATCAGGCCAGCTAGGAAGAGTAAAAATTTGGTGTCTGCCCGCACTTCTATTCCTGGAGACAATTCCTACACTGTCGAGCACATGCCTTAAAATTAGCCAATAAGTCTCCTTGGTGTATGGCACAGGAACTTTTCAAACTGCTGCCTTTCTGCTAGGTCTTGGAGTGAGTGAATTGGGGTGCAAGCCTTTTAAAAGTAGAGTCGTGGTTTTCTACTGCCTCCAGGATTCCCTGGAGTTAAGCCCCACTGATTTTCAAAGCTAACATTATGGGGTCTTTTCTTCTTGCACAGATTCCCCATGCAGGGGTGTCTGATGCAAGGCATGGACCCCTCGTTTATCAAGGAAGACCTCTGAGTTTGTGATATACCTACCACTTGTGGGTTGCTGTGCCAGGGTTGTTGGCTCTGACTAGACTGCATCTTTGCCTCTCCTACATGTTGTGTTTTATACATACATATATACATACACACATAAATTTATTTATATATTTATATTGTGGAAGAGCTGTTCTGCTAGTCTTCTTTGAGTTGTTCTAGGGGCATCTGGGTGGCTCAGTCAGCTAAGAATCCAACTTCAGCTCAGTTCAACTTCAGATCTTGCAGTTGGTGGGTATGAGCCCTGTGTCGGGCTGACAGCTCAGAGCCTGGAGTCTGCTTTGGATTCTTTGTCTCCCTCTCTCTACCCCTCCCCCACTCATGTATGCTCTCGCTCGCTCTTGCTCTCTCTCATTCACTCTCTCTCTCTCAAAAATAAATAAACATTTAAAAATGTTAAAAAAGAATTGTTCTCTATGTAGTAGTTTTGGTGTGTCTGAGGTAAGCCCAAGATCCTATTCTGAATTTTGATCTCTCAAAATTATGGGGATGTTTTAATAACTTTTTGCATCCCACAGAACTTGAACTACTTTTTTCTATTACTTGCTGTGGTTTCAGTCAAGAGTCCCAATGTCATAATACGCCTGGGTCCTTCTACAATTTCAGTCAGAATGAGGATCTTTACTCCCTTTTCAGAAACCATACAACTTTCTATAAAAATCAACAGATTTTTTCAGTAAGCAAGTATGCAAATCACACTCCATTGATACTTGTCTGGGTAACTACTACAAAAAAATTGGTTGTGGTGATCAGCCTTAAAAAAACCAACAGTAGAATATAGGTCTTATTTCCTTATTGAACTATTCACTCTTGGACTTTATACAGAATAAGTATACTTGGGTGAACTGTTAGAAATCGTCAACAATGAAAAAGAGATACAAACAACACATTCTTTCTGGGGAGTATCACATATTTGGTCTGCTCCCATGCAGACAAAGTGATGGAATTAAGAATTAAGAATAGCACCATACAAGATAAGTAAAACTGTTATTAAAAAGGTTATTTAATGTGTGTATTATGTAATTATTGAAAGAACTGTGGTCCAAACATCAGTTGTGAAGAGCAGTTTGTAGTTGAGTAGTGGGAGGACTAAGGACTAGCACATAGTGTAAGGAAGGTATAGAGAAAATAACAACAACAACAGCAAAAAAAAAAAAAAAAAACAGTGAAGTACATGGTCATATTTGAAAAGGTATTTGTTCATCTCAATGCTTCATGCCTAAAATATATCTAAAGATAAATAATTTTCTAATAAGTGGACATAGATCTGATATATTTTCTAAGACATTTGCTTCAAACACATTATGATTTTTTAAAGATAAAAATAAACCTGTGTATCATGAAGACATTCTTATATGAATAATAAATCTACCTAATAAACGTTGGGAGATACCTGGATGTATTCCTTTCTCTCTCAAGTAGCATTCTTTTATTCTTTTTAAAAACTAATTCCAATATATATATTTTAGAACTTCAAAAGGTTATGCAAATACAGGTTGAAAATTATTCGTGAAAACTCAAGGAGAAGCTGTGGCCTTCTATTTGAATTTGAGATTTCTAAAAGAAACACAGCAGTGTAAATTCCAAGAACATTTTTTATCGACTTCAGTAAGGTATTGGAAGATCTTCAGACAGTGAGATAAAGGAATATATATAGGATAGTTTTTGTATTCCTGTGCAAAATATTAAGGCATGACAACAAAGAATACATAGAATTATGAATGATATTAAATTTTGTTAGTCAATGTAATATTTCAATTATTTGGAAACGGTTATTTGAATTCCATTATTCAAGAGCATGCTCATTATGCAACAGAGATGTAAATATGTACATTTCCCAAAACACTTTGGAAGAAAACACAAAAGTTCATCTCTTTTAAGATAAAAGGTACTGAACACTCAAGGAAGATCTTTTTAAAATCCAGTAAAACGGAGATAAAATTCAGAGCAAGTTAGGGCATTCCCAAGACTACAAACTCAGGCTGTTTATGTGTACAGTCAAGGAGGCCGCATCTTAGGCTGACAATAGGAGCATCAGCTATAATATTGTCATTGAGAAAATGGGAGTAAAGGAGTGCCTGAGTGGCTTAGTTAAGTGTCCAACTTCGGCTCAGGTCATGATCTCACAGTTCATGTGTTCGAGCACTGCTTAGGGCTCTGTGCTGACAGCTCAGAGCCTGGAGCCGGCTTTGGATTCTGTGTCTCCTTCTCTCTCTGCTACTCCCCTACTCATGCTCTGTCTCTCAAAAATAAATAAACGTTAAAAATTAAAAAAAAAATAGTAACAATAGGTATCCCATCGGATACCAAAAATCAAATGTCTATGGCTTTGGCCAAAATGCACATTTAAGTATCAGTCAAAGGCAGATTTTGCTTTACACTGAAAACTAATGAATTTCAGTGCACATTTATGACTGGCCTTAAGGTATCTTAAGGTGTTGCTTGGATTCTGTCAGTAATCAAAGATAGTGACCACACATTCACCTCAATTTTCAAGTGAGTGCCTATAGTTTCTTTTAAGTAAAAGGGAAGAAATAACCAACACTCTTCAGAAACATGTTTTTTATTATATTCAGGTAATCCTGACTCCTCTAAATCTTAGAATTCTCATAATTCTGATCTTTTCAATTCCTTTGTTTTATACTTCTACAAAATTAATTTCTCCAACCTTAATTTCAATAAATATAGCAATAGCAGAAAAAAATGTATTTTGTCAGTCAAATTAAAAATCGACCTTGAGCTCATTGTATTATGATTAAAATCTCAAATAAATATTTTAATACTGCTAAATAAATATCACTATCAACCTTACAAAAATGAAAATGCTTATATAAGAATGACATAAATAAATGGCAACAAATTAGATAACTTAGATATAATGGATAAATTCCTAGCAAGACATATACCAAAACTAAATCAAGTAGAAATAGAAAAGTTTGAATAGAACTATAGCAAGTAAAGAAAATGTGTTCAGAGTTTTAAAAACTGTCAACAAGAAAAGTTTAGGTAGATGGCTTCCTGATGAATTATACCAAAAATTTAAAGAATTGATGCCAACTTTTCAGAGACTTCACCAAGAAACAGAAGAAACAAATTCCTATTCATTCTATAAGGGTAGTATTATGATACTCCTAGAGCCAGAAAAAAACATCACAAGAAAACCATAGGCTGATACTTCTTTTGACTGTAGATTCAAAAGTCATTCATACAACACTAGCAAACTGAAAATAGCAATGTATTAAAAGGATTACCCACTCTGACCAAGTGGGATTTATCTCAGAATTGCAAAGTTGGCTAAACATCCAAAAATCAGGAAGGCCTTGGTGGCTCAGTCATTTGAACATCTGACTCTTAATTTCAGCTCAGGTCATAATCTCAGCATCGTTGGATCAAGCCCATGTAAGGTTCTGTGGTGAGTGTGGAGCCTTCTTATGATTTTCTCTTTTCCCGGGAAACAACAGATGTTGACAAGGATGCAAGAAAGGGGAACCCTTTTGCACTATTGGTGGGAATGCAAACTGGTGCAGCCATTCTGGAAAGCAGTATGGAGATTCCTCAAAAAAATTAAAAATAGAACTATTCTATAACACAGTAATTTCAATTTATCAAAAGGATACAAAATGCTTTTTTGAAGGGGCACAGGTACCCCAATGTTTATAGCAGCACTATCAACAATAGCTAAATTATGGAAAGAGTCCAAATGTCCATAGACTGATAAATGGGTAAAGAAGATGTGGTGTGTTATGTGTATATGTGTTTATACACAGATACATACATAGATACATGGAATACTATTCTGTGATGAAAAAAATGGAATCTTGCCATTTGCAGCAATGTGGATGGAACTAGAGTGTATTATACTAAGCGAACTAATTCAGAGAAAGACAATTATGATTTCACTCATATGTGGGATTTGAAAAACACAACAGATAAACATAGGGAAAAGGAAAGAAAAATAAGATATAAGCAGAGAGGAAAGCAAACCACAAAAGACTCTTAAATACAGAGAAAAAATAGGGTTGCTGGAAGGAGGGTGAGGAAGGATGGGTTAAATGGGTGATGGGCATTAAGGAAGTCACTTTTTGGGATGAGCACTGGGTGTCATATATAAGAGATGAATCACTGGGTTCTACTCCTGAACCCAAGACAACACTGTATGTTAACTAACTTGAATTTAAATAAAACAAAATTCCTATGAAAATCTCAGTGAGTATAATTGCATAAATTGACAAGCTGATCCTAGAATTCATATGGAAATATGAAGCACCCAAAATGGCCAAAACTATCTTGAAAAGGGAAGACATAATTGGGAGGCACACACTTCTTGATATCAAAATTTATTATAAAGCTATAGTAATAAAGACAATATAATAAACATATAAATCAATGGAATATAATTGAAATTCTAGACATAAATACTTATATCTATGGTCAATTAATTTTGAAAAAAGGTGCTTAAAATAAAATGGAAAATAGTCTTTTTAAAAAATGGTGCAGGACAACAGAATATTTACATTCAAATGAAAGAAGTTCAAACCCTTCCTCACACCATACACAAAAAATTAACTCAAAATGGATCATAGATATAAATGTAAATAGTAAAGTTTATAAAGCTCTTAGAGGAAATTTAAGTCATCCTATTGGATTAGCAAAGCCGTTGTGGATATAACAAAAACACAAGATAAATTGAATATAAAAATTAGTTTATGTGCTTCAAAGTCATATTTAAGATACTTCCAAGTGAAAATACAACTCAAATAGTGGAGAAAATATTTTCCAATCATGTCTGACAAGAATTAACATCTATAATATATAAAGAACTCTTAAAACTCAGTAATAAAAAGATTCTTGTTTTTTATTAAGTTTGTATTAGGAGTAAAAAATAAGTGAAAAAGCAGGAGAAGGAGTCAAACACTTAAATTTGGATTTTAAACTCATTACACTCAATGAAAAGATAACAGGGTATATCTAGGAAGTGAGTGGGTGCAACGGTGGTTAATGCTCAGAAGGTAAAGAAGCAAAAGACCAAGGCAGTCATCCATATGGGTGGTCAGGACACATGGATATGAGTAGAGAGGAATGCAGTGAATCAGAAACCACATTGCTCAGTGAGTAAGCGGGAGTGACTGGGAAGTTTCCTGGTGGAAGCAACAATCAGAATTTTTTGAGAATTCCAGAAAAGATGAGGTAGCTGTAAGTATCAATATTACATAAACAAGTAAGCGCTTGGATTTAAATCACTGCATTGTCATTATTTGATTGTGTACTCTATGACAAATTATTTAATGTCCCTACTCCTCTTTCCATGTCTTTATTTGTAAACTGGGAAGAATAACACTTATTTCATAAAGTTATTAGGGGAATTAAATGAAATAATGAATATGAAGTACCTGGCACATACTGTATTCTTAAGACATGTTAGCCACTTATTTGTGATTAATTAATTAATTAATTAATGATTTTTGCAATAGAAACTCCTGAACGTAGCTTAGGTAGGAAAGGAAAACTAATTTAAAGACTAAGTATTGGACACTTATTTTGTCTGCTAGCCTCTGAACTGGCTTTTTATGTTTGGGCATCTGCCATTGTGTGACTTGTGGTGAGAGGTGGCATGTACTTCTGAAATTAAAAAAAAAAAAATGCCCTCCTCAAGTCTTGGTAACCAGTGTGCATATGCAGGTCCTATGTTAGGCAATCAGATTGTCTCACTTGGGACTTTAATCTGGATAAGAAACACAAAGAAATTGACAATTGAGAATCCATTCTAGTGGGAACAGCTACAGCATTAGGTGATAGAAGTGTTAGAGGTGGCATCTAGTGTCTACATACATCTTTTTCAGACACTTTTTTTGTGGTTTGGTTAGGCTTCTCCTAACAATCTTCCCATTTTCAAGCCTTGATTCCTAGAACAAGAATGCTATCAGGTCTCTCCCTTTCACATATTTACTTTACTCTCTTGGCTTTATTTACTCATACTGTCTTTACATAAATGGCAGAAAATATAACCAGCACCAGCCATTCCTCCTCATATCTCCACATTTGTCAATGGGGACAGTTTAATATTTCCCTCTTTGGTTACAGGTCCAAAATTGGGATAAGATTGTAATTGTCCTAAGTTGTGACAAGGTCTATTCTTTGATCAATTAACTGTAACCACAGTGATGAAGAAAAATGATTGACTTAGAACAGATAGTAATCTCGACCAATCAGCACAAAGCCAAGGATGCTGAATGTCTCTAAAAAATACACAGACTGTACTATAAGAAACATGGTTAGAATTGGGGGTCGGGGAGAACGCAGGGAATAAAAAGAAAAACAAGAGTTAGGAGAGTCAAACATTCACTACAATTTAGGTATGTACAAAGGAGCAAGACAATAACATATCTGAGATAGGACTTTATAAGTGGAAGAGAACCATTAAATAATTTTATCACAACTTCTATATTCCACACAATGTTTGGGAATATCATATGATCACAGGGTATCAAATATGTGATAAGAGAGACTGGGGAAGGGTGTTAGGAAGGAAGATATTTTGATAGTTTATCTGAGGGCCTAAACTAAGGGAACTGCAAAGGAAACAATCAAGAAACCTATGGAATGGGAAAAGATAGGTGCAAATGACATATCAGATAAAGGGCTAGTATCCAAAATCTACAAGGAACTCACCAAACTCCACACCCAAAAAATGAATAATCCAGTGAAGAAATGGGCAGAAGACATGAATAGACACTTCTCCAAAGAAGACATCCTGATGGCCAACAGACACATGAAACGATGCTCAGCGTCACTCATCATCAGGGAAATACAAATCAAAACCACACTGAGATACCACCTCATGCCGGTCAGAGTGGCTAAAATGAACAAATCAGGAGACTATAGATGCTGACAAGGATGTGGAGAAACGAGCACCCTCCTACACTGTTGGTGGAAATGTAAACTGATACAGCCGCTATGGAAAACAGTGTGGAGGTTCCTCAAAAAATTAACAGTAGAACTCCCCTGTGACCCAGCAATAGCACTGCTAGGGATTTACCCAAGGGATACAGAAGTGCTGATGCATAGGGGCACATATACCCCAATGTTCATAGCAGCACTTTCAACAATAGCCAAAAATCATGGAAAGAGCCTAAATGTCCATCAACTGATGAATGGATCAAGATGTGGTTTATATATATATGGTGGAATACTACATGGCAATGAGAAAGAATGAAATCTGGCCATTCGTAGCAAAGTGGATGGAACTCGAGGTTGTCATGCTAAGGGAAGTAAGTCAAGCAGAGAAGGACAGATACCATATGTTTTCACTCATAAGTCTAACAGGAGAAACTTGAGGACCATAGGG
>CM053577.1:85227392-85258611 GCA_028646485.1 Cryptoprocta ferox | reverse complement strand
CCCTCTTAGGATTTCTTGTAGGGCTGGTTTGGTGGTGACGAATTTTCTCAATTTTTGTTTATTTGGGAACACCTTTATATCTCCTTCTATTTTGAATGACAAGCTCGCTGGATAATGGATTCTTGGCTGCATATTTCTCCTGTTCATCACATTGAAGATTTCCTGCCATTCCTTTCTGGCCTGCAAATTTCATTAGATAGGTCTGTAACCACTCTGATAGGTTTCCCTTTGTATGTTAGGGCCTTTTTTCCCCTAGCTGCTTTCAGAATTCTCTCTTTGTCTTTATATTTTGCCAGTTTCACTATGATATACATGACTTTGAACTCTTAATCAGATTGGTTATCTCTGTTCATTTCATTTCCCCCCCTGAAATCTAGCCTTACTCTTTTATTTAAAGCAATTTCCTCTATCTCCTCACTTTTTTTGACTTTCTATGTTTGTTTCTATGAATTTGATGGAATAGTGACCTCTTCCACAGTTGAAGGAGTGGCTTAGTCTAAGAAAATCACCTGTGTTTATTGTATGTGCCTAGAATCTTTGGCTATCTGATGCTGTGTGGGCTTCAGCCAGGTAGTCCCAGGGCATTCTACTCTGGGACCACCCTTACTGAATAACTGATACTGGAACAGGTATGGCTGGGGTCCTGGGGCACTCTGTGCCAAAGCCACCCTGATGGAATAGCTGGAGCATCAGCCATCACAGAGCTGGACCTCTGCACAGGGTCATTCTGGTAGAACAGGCAGAGGTAGAGTAACCATGAACCAGGGGTTCCCATGGTGCCTTGTGCTGGAATTGCCCTGGAGCTGTAGTGGACTTGGGCTGGGTGGGTCCTGAGGTGCTCTTCATTGATGCCTCGGCAGGACAGCCAGAGCTCAAGCATACATTTTCCAGAGGACCTTAGGGTGCTCCTCACCAGTGTTGTCTTGGCACAACTACTGGAACTGGGGTGGGCTCAGTCTGGGAGTTCCCAGACACTCTATGGCCAGATTACCCTGGCTGCATGGGCTGGAACTGGAGCAAGAGCAAATATATATCAGGCCTCCTAGAGCACTCTATATTATAGCTACCCTACTTAGGCCACCTTGATGAAATGACTAGTTTCAGTGGGCATGGGTTGGGAGTGTCCACGGTCACACTGTGATGGGACCACCTTGGTGGGACAGCTAGAACTGGAGCAGTCATGGGGAGTGGGCCGCTTGAGGGGTGACTGGAGCTGGTGGGGGCTAGGGGCCTGGGGCTTGCTGAAGTGGCCCTAGCAGGCCAACTAGAGAAACTGGATCCTGCTTCCATCTGTGCAATCTAGGTGGAGAAGAAGCATAAAAATTTCCTTGCCAATGCTTCTGACTCCAGAGAGAGTTGCAGCAGTTCTCCCACAATTTGACACATGCTCTGGGGTTGGTAAATGAATTTTCTTTACTTATGATCTAGTGATCTTTTAAACTGCTGGAATTTCTGTTTGTTTTTTGTTTTTGTACTGAGGGGGGTGTTCTTTGCTGTGCCCCAGGACTGCATATCCCCCATTGATATCCCTCCCTACTGCAGGCCCTAGCATTGGAGGGTGGGCATTCCCATCCTTGTCATATCTCCAACTCCCATACACTTCTATGTTTGACCTTTCTATTTTTTGTTGTACAAAAGATATTTAATTAGCCCTCAGTTATTCTTCATGAATAATTGCTCTGTCTGTAAGTATAGATGCAGTGTGTCCACAGGAGGAGGTAAGTTAGGGTCTTCCTATACCACCATTTTGGACCACCTCTGTCAAAGCAGAAGATTTCTGTCAGCATAAAGAAAAGCCATATGTAATTTTGTGGTCATGCCATAAAATGACCACAAAATTTATATTTTGCATAAACTTAATATTTATTGTTTAAATTTTATAAACATTTAGAAGGTTCAGAAATAAGCCTCACAATGGAACTTCATTAAGAATTAAAAACCTTTTTTTCTACAAAGAAGACCATATACATGTGAATAACTCTGTGTGGTCTGCATACCCCTGAGGAAAAGTATCATTGAAACTTCCTTTATCACCCAAAACTTTTAGCAGATTTTTTTTTTCTAATTTGACAGTTTCAATAAATGTAAAGACAGGCAGTCACTGTACAGATCCTAAATATGCAACTATAAAGCAGGAATTATGTATGGATTATAAATAATTCAATATTAAAACTTGGGTAACAAGTCTATTGAGTAGGGACAAACTGATAATATGACCGATATTTTTTTTACATTTGCTCTCATCATTGAAGTCTCTCCACCTTCTCTTTAGGTTCCCAGGGAAGGCTAAAAAATGATGACTGGAGAGGGACATAGAATCTTCATAAGAACTTAAAAATTGACTTAAAGTTTGAAATTTGGTAGCCTGCAAGTTCCAGTCAGATTGTTCATTACATAGTTGGAATAGTTTAGTGCTTTTATATACAATTTTAGTATATTTAGTAAATTAAGTCATTTAACAAAACACTTACTACTTAACTGGATCCAAACTTTTTTATAGACATTAGAAGTACTGTGGGGATGAGGATATCTACTGTTACAGAACTTAATAGTCTAGAATAAAGCAGTAGATTTTAACAAATAATTCATCATATAATTTCAGAGAGTAATAAGTAATGAAGAAAATTTTAAAAGAATAAATTACATGGAGAGGAGTATATTAGACGCTAATTTAATTGGCTGGTGGGTAGTCTTTTCTGAGGAAATACTTCTAAAACAAGGCCTGGTGAGACTAGCCATATGAAGCAACATGGCACTACAGACCAAGAGAGGGTGAAGGGCAAAGGTCCAAATGCAAGAATAAACTCAATGTGCTCTTGTAATGAAAAGAAAGCCAACAGGTTTACAGTATGCTAAGCTAATGGCACAGTGGTACCAAAGAAAGAAAGAAAAGTCAAGAGGGGAACATGTTTGTTTGTTTGTTTTACTGAAAATCATCTTTAAATGCCTACAAAGTGTAGTAGGTCTTGTACGAGAATTATTTTTATCAGCATATGCTTTATACTCTAGATGTTTGTGACTGTCACCGCAGCTTAAATTTTGGACCCACTAAGTCATTTTTAATGACTCTTTCCTTCCATTCTTCTTCTCATAAAACAAAAACATCATGTTCTGTCCAGGGATTTTCAGTACTCCAGAAGCTCCATGGGGTCGAAGAACATGATGCCATAATGTTAAGGCAGGGTGAGAAGGAAGCAGCATTACCAGAAGAGCACAACACATGGATGATGACATTATTAAAGTAAATAGTATTTATTAGTTTTGAAAACAGCTTTCAGATTTGTGTCAGTCTATCTCACTTAGAATATATAGAGTATTTTTCATTATAAAATAGTTTATACAAACTCGAGATAAAAATAGTCACATTAAAATTATAGTACATATACACATATATTTCACACCTGTGCATACATTTATAACATTTTCTATCCACTGAGGAGATACATTAAAATCTATAAACAAGTCTAAATATATGTATCAGCCTATAAATTACATGTTTGCATGTATCTTTAATTTTTTAATACATTGAAGTAGTTAAAATTATTGTAAGTCCTATATTTAATGTTTTAAATTTAATTTTGTTTGTGCAAATGAAATAACATAAATTAACATATACAACAAAGAGAATTGACACTAAGTGCCATGTTCTATTTTTTAAGTGTATTTATTTATTTTTGAGAGAGACAGAGAGGGAGAGAACATGAGCAAGGAATGGGCAGAGACAGGGGGGAGAGAATCTCAAGTAGGCTTCATGCTGTTAGCACAGAGCCTGACACAGGGCTCAAAATCACAAATCATGAGATCATGATTTGAGCCGAAATCGAGAGTCAGATGGTCAACCAACTGAGCCACCCAGGCACCCCTAAATGTTATGTTCTTAAACATATGCACAGTCCTTGACATTGTAGAATTTCTAGTAAATTCCTACAAAATTGTTCAGGTGAGGAAAAAAGAATAACTAAAAAAGATCAAGTGAAACTACAATGTCCGTATGATATTGAGGCAAATCCCTGGTGGCTTGTAGCAGGAACTTAGTCTTTTACATTCTTCTGGGAGAAAAGAGTAAGAAGTAGTTTAAAATCATTGGAAATCCTGCCTAGTGGCCTAGCATCCTGGGAATTCACTGGAATTATTTTACTCAACTAGATAATCCTTAAAAAGACATTTGGAATGGCAAGTCCAGATCCAAGAGCTCATCACAAAGCAGCTAAACATGTGCTATTAGAACACACAGCCAATGAAATCAATTGTTCTTAGGTAGGCCACTCTAACATAGCAGTTTTAGATATAGGAAACAATTTCATTTTAAAATTATTTAAATTTTTTTTCAAATGGATTATTGATGGACTTTACATATATTTAGTATGAATAGACATATTAATCAAATATAGAATTATTAGGAAACAGCATTTTATAAGCAGGTAAAAGTAAATGCTAGTCATTGGATGATTTCAATTTATAATACAGAGACTTCTTCACTCTAATTCTAAAAGGACCATTCAGAATGCAATTTGGGGAGCATTAGTGTGAAATACAAAACAGATGAAGGAAACAAAACATCCCAGGTACATATTTTAGAATATACCTAATGTTACACCTAATTTAATTTAGAAAATGAAAGTTAGGGAGAACTTGTACACAAAGGAAAGAATAATTTGTTGCACAAACATGTTAGGGCAAAGGCTATCTGCAGGAGTATGTGGGTATTCTGTGAGGTGCCATATTTTTCAGAAAATGTACAAATTATATTTTATTTAAAAACTTCTACAGCAATCCTGTATTGTTTACATTAGGACTTTTTTTTTTCAAATTATTTTATATACTACTATTATTTCAAAATGAACAGAAAAGCAAACACCTTTTTTTCTTTTTACTATATGTAAATGGATTGAGATGGAACTCAACTTTAGGGAAAAAAAGTTTGCCTTCATTTTTCTTTATAGGTATATAATTTTATAAAGCCATTCCACCTTTGAAAATAATTTATAACCTGATCTAACATGCACATCAAATTGCCAAGCGTATTTTGATGTTAGCATCATTAAACTATGAGAAATGGTTGTTATAATAGAAGAACCAATCTCATTTTTATTATAGTTCTGGTGCATAAAACTATTATGTTAATATGAAAATTCTGTAGATTTTAGGCCTTCATGCATAAGGTCCAAGAGTAAAATAATATAATAAAACACAGTCTTTCTGTGTAATCTTTGTGCTATTAAGTTCAAAGTCTCAGGTGCTAAAGGCTTTAAAGTTATTTTAAGTTCATTATAATAAAAGCTCACCCAAGAGTGAGTGTTCTCATACACCTTAGAAAAGAATTAAGAAAACAGGGAGTTTATCTAGTTTGTAAATCACTATTTTTGAATAAAAATATATAATAAGTAGTGCTTAACATCTGCACATATTTCTTTTCCAAGGAATGTCTTGTTTTGTGGAAAACCAGTAAGAAAAAAGCAGGTTCTTTTACCTTTAAAAAAAATCCATGGAATAGCTGGGCATGCCTTTCAGTGACTTTTATTTCTAGAATCCCTAGTGGAATATTTTTTCTTCTCATTTATTACTATAATTAATAATATTTGAAGTCTTTATAAAGTATTTCTCCAGGGGAATACAAACATGTTAGTATTTTTATATCTACTCCTTGAAGCAGAAATATTCCTTAATAATTTAAAAATTAATCATATACAACATATCCTTTATTCAAGGTCACTAGGATGAATTCATGTTAAAAAACCAGGATTAGAATCAAGATTTTCCATGAAGTATCTCTTCATAATACAACCACATCACATTTTCCTCTCATTGAACCCTATAAAGGAATGTAGGAAATTTTTTGAGTTAAAGTACTCGCATCATAATATTGTGACCTTAAAAACATTATTTTACTATTGGAAAAGTAAAGTAAAATCAAAGTCTTGTCACATATCAGAGTTTCATTATAAAATACAGAAGTAAAATGAATTGAAAACCCTAAGTATATTTATTGAAAATGTTTTACCTTAGTTTCTATACCTAGTGCCAATGAGCAGTCAGGCTTTGAACTAGAATCAGAGTCTAGCAAGAGGGACTGGAGGTAGACACAAAATGCCACTCTCTGGTGGAAATGTGTTCAATTTCTAGTTAAATCAGGCATGTCTGGTAACACCAAAGGAACAGGAACAATTAACGAAGAGGTCGGTCTCTGTTACCTGTATTACTAGTATGAACACTGAAGCTAAATTTGTGGGTAGGCAAAGGGAATATTGATTCTTAAACTTAATCATCCCCAGATAAAAAGCAACTAGAGGCTATATCCTAACCCTTTAGATGATAAATCCAGGCTGAGAAACATGAACAATTGTTCATAAATTGCCGATCATTATTATCAGCATAATTCACAAATGATATATTCAAATAACTTTATGTCTGTTTCTGCCTTTAGTAATTTGTAAATGGCCCATGGAAATTTCTCAAAGTACTTGATTATCCAATCTAAATGAAAACGAACAGGCATGTATGGCTAATTTATTATAGTGTTAACAGCATTAAAGAATTTAAAGTGCCAGTGAAGGGTGAAACATTTTTAATTAGAATGATTTTTTTTATTAATTTACATGGAAACAACATAGAAGTAATAGAATAAGTTAAAAATACAGAATTCTATTGAATGAAAGGAGCTGCTCCCATCACAAGTGCTGGTAAAGATATAGTTCTCAGAAGTAAATTTCAACCATTAAAACTCAAGGGGATAATTATATTTTTATAGTCACCCTAATCTGCAGGAGTTTAGACAAATAGGTATAGTAAGAGAATGGCTTGTGAAAATTAAGTGCAATGAAACAGTGAAATACATTGCTCTAAACAATTTAGACAACAACAAAAAAGTAAATTTGAGTGCTCCTCTGGTGATCACAAAGTTTCAAAGCACCATTATTTTCAAAGTGCTTTTGTCAGCTGAATCATATTCTTGTCTTTTCATTGTTGAATGAAAAATCCATGTCCCCCTGTTGTCTCTTATCCCATTATTATGTTTTCAGGAATTAGAATCATGTGGATTTCAGATTATAATATCATAATGGAATAGGCATTTGCATTTCTAAATTTGCACTCTCGAAGTTTGAGCAGCTGATCACCATTTGACAAAGCATGCACCATCCCTGATTATTTCACCATAAATCTAATGCCAGGCAAACAGATGTATGAGGCTATTTTGTTGCATAACCAGACATACGTTGTTATAACAGATGACCCACATACACAGTTTGGTTTATATGTAGGACATGCCCTAACCACAGCATTTGCAAATTTTTCTATGCATTTAAATCACCAAAAGAAATATTTAAAAGGAAGTTTTACTCATGGCATGGAACTAGAGAAAGAGCTATTGACCGTCTAAAACTGCAGTGTCTAGACAATGTCATACTTTTGAGAATGAATTTTCTATATTACAAATTTTACCTAATATTTAAAGAATATTATCTGATACATTGATTCATTAAGCAAAAATATGGTGTTTGAAATGTCTTCCTATAGCTATTAAAATAATTATCTGAGACCTATTATATATATATATATAATATATATATAATATAATATAATTTATATAATATATATTATATATAATATAATATAATTTATATAATATATATAATATATAATATATATATATAA
Source organism: Cryptoprocta ferox (assembly GCA_028646485.1). Taxonomy (NCBI): domain Eukaryota; kingdom Metazoa; phylum Chordata; class Mammalia; order Carnivora; family Eupleridae; genus Cryptoprocta; species Cryptoprocta ferox. Next base: position 85,250,958 of record CM053577.1, on the reverse strand, counting down.
TTTGGGTCTCATAATCAAGTAATTTGAGAAATTTCCATGAGAAAATTCTATGGGACCATTTATAAACAAATAAATAAAGCCATAACATTACTTAAATTATTATTTTTAAGTTAATTTTGAGAGAGAGAGTAAAAGCATGGGAGGGACAGAGAGAGAGGAGAGAGAGAGAATTCCAGGCAGACCCAGTATTGTCTGTGCAGAACCCAACTTGGAGCTTAATCTCACAAGATCATGACCTGAGCCAAAGTCAAGAGTCAAAGACTTAACCATTGTGCCACCTGGGTGTGCCTAACATTATTTAAATTCTTATGATACTTCAAAGCTTTTTTAAATAAGACCACTTGTAATTATCACTTTTAATATAATTTCAAAAGAAAGGTATACACAATATTTTCGGTGTGTGTGTGTGTGTGTGTGTAGTCACAAAATTATATTTATTCCTATATATTTTGAGTTTTAGTCTCTACTTTTTTTAATTTTTATTTTTTATATTTTTAATATAATTTATTGTCAAGTTGGCTAATATACAGTGTATACAAGGTGCTCTTGATTCTGGGTAGACTCCCATGGTTCCTTGCTTACATAAAACACCCAATATTCATCCCAACAAGTACCCTCCTCAGTACCCATCACCCATTTTCCCCTCTCTCCAACCCCCCCCCATCAACCTTCAGTTTGTTCTCTGTATTTAAGAGTCTCTTATGGTTTGCCTCCCTCCCTCTCTGTTAGTAGCCATTTTTTCCTTTCCATTCCCCCATGGTCTTAAGTTTCTCAAGTTCCACGTAAGAGTGAAAACATATGGTATCTGTCTTTGTCTAACTGACTTTATTTCACTCAGCATAATATCCTCCAGTTCCATCCACGTTGCTGCAAAAGGCATGATTCATTCTTTCTTATCGTTAGGTAGTATTCCATTGTATATATACACCACATCTTCTTTATCCATTCATCAGTTGATGGACATTTAGGCTCTTTCCATAATTTGGCTATTGTTGAAAATACTGCAGTAAACATTGGTGTACATGTGCCCCTATGAATCAGCACTCCTGTACCCTTTGGATAAATTCCTAGTACTGCTATTGCTATTCCTAGTACTGTAAGATAGTTCTATTTTTTATTTTGAGGACTTCTACACTGTTTTCCAAGGCAGCTTCACCAGTTTGCACTCCCACCAACAGTACAAGAGAGTTCTCATTTCTCCATATCTGTGCCAGCATCTGTTGTTTCCTCAGTTGTTAATTTTAGCCATTCTGACCAGTGCAAGGTGATATCTCAGTGTGGTTTTGATTTGAATTTCCCTGATGATGAGTGACGTTGAGGATCTTTTCATGTCTGTTGGCTGTCTCAATATCTTCTTTGGAAAAGTATCTATTCATGTCTTCTGCTAATTTATTCAGTGGATTACTTGTTTTTCAGTTGTTGAGTTTGGTAAGTTCTTTATAGATTTTGGATACTAACCCTTTATCCAATATGCCATTTGCAAATATCTTTTCCCATTCCATTGGTTGCCTTTTAGTTTTGTTGATTGTTTCCTTTGCAGTGCAGAGCTTTTTATCTTGATGAGATCCCAATAGTTCATTTTTGCTTTTAATTCCCTTACATTTGGAGACATGTCCAACAAGAAATTGCTGCGGCTAAGGTAAAAGAGGTTGTTGCCTGCTTTCTCCTAAAGGATTTTTATGGTTTCCTGTCTCACATTTAGGTCTTTCACCCATTTTGAGTTTATTTTTTTTATATGATGTAAGAAAGTGGTCGAGGTTCATTCTTCTGCATGTTGCTGTCCAGTTCTCCCAGCACCATTTGCTAAAGAGACTGTCTTTTTTCCATTAGATACTCTTTCTTTTTTCCATTAGATACTCTTTCCTGCTTTGTCAAAGAGTAGTTGGCCACACATTTGTGAGTCCAATTCTAGATTCTCTATTCTATTCCATTTGTCTATGTGTCTGTTTTTTGGCCAACCCCACACTGTCTTGAGGATTACAACTTTGTAGTAGAGGTTAAAGTCTGGGATTGTGAAACCTCCCACTTTGGTTTTCTTTTTCAACATTACTTTGGCTATTCAGGGTCTTTTGTGGTTCCATACAAATTGTAGGATTGTTTGTTCTAGCTTTGAGAAGAAAGCCAGTGCGATTTTGATTGGGACTGCATAGAATGTATAGATTGCATTGGGTAGTATTGACATTTTAACAACATTTATCCTTCCAATCCATGAGCATGGGATATTGTTCCATTGCTTTGTGTATTCTTCAATTTCATTCATAAGTTTTCTACAGTTTTCAGCATACAGATCTTTTGCAATCTTGGGTAGGTTTATTCTTAGGTATTTTATGGTTATTGGTACAATTGTAAATGGGATCGATTTCTTGATTTCTCTTTCTGTTGCTTCATTATTGGTGTATAAAGATGCAACCGATTTCCGTACATTGATTTTATATCCTGTGGCTTTGCTGAATTCATGTATCAGTTCTAGCAACTTTTTGGTGGAGTATTTTGGGCTTTCCATGTAAAGTATCATGTCGTCTATGAAACGTGAAAGTTTGACTTCTTTGCCAATTTGGATGCCTTTTATTTCATTTTGTGGTCTGATTGCTGTTGCTAGAACTTCCAACACTATGATAAACAACAGTGGTGAGAGTGGATATCCCTGTTGTGTTCCTGATGACAGAGGGAAAGCTCTAAGTTTTTCCCTACTGCAGATATTTTCACTATGGCTTTTATTATGTTTAGGTATGTTCCTTCTATCCTGACTTTTTTGAGGATTTTTATTAAGAAAGATATTGTATTTTGTCAAATGTGTTTCTGCATCTATTTACAGGATCAAATGGTTCTTATCCTTTCTTTTATTAATATGAGTATCACCTTGATTGATTTGCGAATATTGAACCAGTCCTACAGCCCAGGAATGAATCCCACTTGATTATGGTGGATAATTCTTTTAATATGCTGTTGAATTCAATTTGCTAGTATCTTGTTGAGAATTTTTGAATCCATGTTCATTAGGGATATTGGCCTGTAATTCTTTTCTGTGGGGTCTCTCTCTGGTTTGGGAATCAAGGTAATGCTGGCTCCCTAGAATGAGTCCAGAAACTTTCCTTCCACTTCTATTTTTTGGAACAGCTTGAGAAGGATAGGTATTAACTCTGCTTTAAATGTCTGCTAGAATTCCCCTGGGAAGCCATTTGGCTCAGGACTCATATTTGTTGGGAGATTTTTGATAACTGATTCAATTCTTCACTAGTTCAAATTTTCTATTTCTTCCTGTTTTAGTTTTGGTAGTGTATGGGTGTCAAGGAATTTTTCCAATTCTTCTAGGTTATCCAGTTTGTTGGCTTATAATTTTTCAGAGTATTCTCTGATAATTATTTGCATCTCTGAGGGATTGTTTGTGATAAGTCCAGTTTCATGCGTGATTTTATCTATTTGGTCCTCTCTATTTTATTTATGAGAAGTCTGGCTAGGGGTTTATCAATTTCGTTCATTTTTTAAAAAAAATAGCTCTTAGTTTCATTGATCTGTTCTACTGTTTTTGTTTGTTTTGTTTTTTGGGTTCTGTACTGTTTATTTCTGGTCTAATTTTAATTATTTTTCTTTGGCCTGGGGGTTTCTCTGCTGTTCTGCTTCTAGTTCCTTTAGGTGTGCTGTTAGATTTTGTATTTGGGATTTTTATTATTTCTTGAGATAGACCTGGACTACAATGTATTTTCCTCTCAGGACTGCCTTTGTTGTATCCTAAAGGGTTTAGACTGCCATGTTTTCATTTTCATTTGCTTCCATATATTTTTTTAATATCTTCTTTAATTGCCTGGTTGACCCATTCATTCTTTAGTAGGATGTTTAACCTCCATGCATTTGGAGGTTTTCCAAACTCTTTCCTGTGGTTGATTTCAAATTTCATAGCATTGTGATCTGAAAATTTGCATGGTATGATCTCAATTCTTTTATATTTATTGAGGCCTGTTTTGTGACCCACTATGTGATCTATCTTGGAGAATGTTCCATGTGCACTCAAGAAGAATGCGTATTCTGCTTTAGGATGAAAAGTTTAGAATATATCTGTCAAGTCCATCTGGTCCAGTGTATCATTCAGGAGCATGTTTCTTTACTGATATTCTGCCTAGATGATATGTTCATTGCTGTAAGTGGAGTACTAAAGTCCCCTGTAATAACCGTTTTATTATCAAGATTGCTGATGTTTGTGATAGTTTTATATATTTGGATGCCTTCAAATTGGGTGCATAAATATTTATAATTGTTACCTCTTCTTGATGGATAGACCCTGTAATTATAATGTGCTTCTTCATCTCTTGTAACAGCCTTTAGTTTAAAATCTAGTTTGTATGATATAATGCATGGGTACTCCAGCTTTCTTTGACTTCCAATAACATGATAGATGGTTCTCCATTCCCTCACTTTCTATCTGAAGGTGTCCTCAAGTCTAAAATGGGTCTCTTATAGACAGCAAATAGATGCGTCTTGTTTTTTTTTTTTTTTTAATCCACTCTGATGCTCTATGTCATTTGATTGGAGCATTTAGTCTATTTACATTCAGTGTTATTATTGAAATATATGGATTTAGAGTCATTTGTTATATGTAGATTTCATGCTTGTAGTGATGTCTCTGGTCCTTCGTGGGTTTTGCAACATTCCACTCACAGGGCTTGTAGGGCTGGTTTAGTGGTGATGAATAACTTCAGTTTTTGTTTGTCTGGGAAAACTTTTATCTCTCCTTCTATTCTGAATGACAGCCTTGCTGGATAAAGGATTCTTGGCTGCATATTTTTCCTATTCAGTACATTGAAAATTCCCTGCCACTCCTTTCTGGCCTGCCAAGTTTCAGTAGATATGTCTGCTATGACCCTTATGTGTCTACCCTTGTAGATTAAATCCCATTTGTCCCTAGCTGTTTCAGAATTCTCTCTTTATCTTTGTATTTTGCCAGTTTGACTACGATATGTAGTGCCAGAGATCGATTCCTATAATACCGAAAGGGAGTTCTCTGTGCCTCCTGGATTTCAATATCTGTTTCCTTCCCTAGATTGGAGAAGTTCCCAGCTATGGTTCGTTCAATTACACCTGCCACCCCTTTCTCTCTCTCTTCTTCTTATGGAACTCCTATTAATCAGATATTATTATGTTTCATTGAATTGTTTAGGTCTCTAATTCTCCCCTTGTGGTTTAGAATTTTTTTCTCTCTTTTTTTCAGCTTCATCTTTTTCCACAATTTTATCTTCTATTTCACTTATTCTCCCCACTGCCTCTTCAATCCTTGCTGTCACCACCTTTATTTTATCTTGCACCTCATTTACAGAATTTTTAAATCTATCCTGAATATTTTTTAGTTCCTTAGTCTCTACACCAATAGTCTCTGCTGTCTCCTATGCTTTATTCAAGTCCAGCAATTAATCTTATGGCTATTATTCTAAATACTTGATCAAATATATTGTTTATATCTGTTTTGATCAATTCTTTAGCTGTCATTTCTTTCTGGCATTTATTTTGATGAGAAGTCTTCTGTCTAATCATTTTGGCTAGTTTTATGCCCTTTATGTATTTTAAAAGCTTATTATGTGTCCTGCACCTGTAAGCACTATTATGTTAAAGAGGGGTCATACACTGCCCAGGGCCTGGACCTTCAGGTGGTGTTTTCTGGAGTGTGTTACTTGCTCTCTGTTATTGTGACTCTGGTTGCTTTATCTCCCTATTTGTAGTGATGGTTTGGACCCTCCACCAGGTGTGCTTTGATTTGTTCCTTGAAGTAGCCCTGGGAGAAAAACAAAACAAAACAAAAACAACAAAACAACAAACAACAGTGGGGGGGTGATGTTGGTGGAAGAGACCTTATCCCATACAAAGAAATGATGGGGGGGGGGGAGTGAGGGAGGAAGAAAAGAAAATTGACCAGGCAGAGAATCTATATGGCTTAATCCAGAGAGAGAGAGAGAAAGAGAGAGAGAGAGAGGTAAATCAAGATGCAGATATAGAATGGTTATAAAGAGAATAGATTAAATTTGTCTGCTTAAACAGACCAACAACCAGAATTACCAGACTAGCAGAGAGAAGAAATAAGGAGGAAGAAAAAACTATTATATATATATGTATATATATACATATATATGTATATATAATACATTATATTTATACTATATTATATATATAATTATATATATAATACATACATACATATACATACATATGTATACACGTACACCAGTGGCAGTGCTGGTCTGGAGGAGGGGCTGTCTGGTTGATCAGCATCAATCTTGCTCTAGTAGGTAAGCAATTACCAGGCATGGAGGGCCCAATGTCTTTTCCCTGAAGCCCCACGTTTTGGTGATGGGGAGAAAAATGGTGACACCCTGGTCTCTCCTCCCTGGACCAGGTGTCCCAAACCACTCTATTCACCCATTCACAGAGTCCTCACAGTGCTGTGCGTTCACGAGTGTGCCTCTCCAACCCCCTCACCCCACCACCACCCCACCCTCAACTCCATAGTCTCACATGCTTCCATGGAGCTTGTCTGGGATTCAAAGCCAGATGTTTTAAAGGCTCCTGGTCTGCATGCCTAGGTTCTTGGAAGTGCTGCTCCACCCCACTGATGGAGGGCCCTCTCCCACTTCCGTGTGGGCATGAAGAAGGTGGTTTCTTCCGCTCTGCTGACTCCAGCACCTCCCTGGCGCTCAGCTGGGATTTAAACCCCAATGTCTTAAAGAATCCCACTCAGTGTGCCCCGGTTCGAGGGAAGTGTCACTCTGCCCTGCCAATAAATGGTGTCTGGCTGGTAGGGGCAAGCAGTCTTTGTTCTTTGAAGGGTTATATCCTTCTTCCCACTGCACTCAAGGGAGAGGATTGCTTTCTCCCACTGCAGACTGCCCCTCGAACTAGTTACCAAGACCCTGGATGGCTCCCGTCCTGCCCAGGTGGGTGAACTGGGTGCTAGCCCCAGTCCAGAGAAAGCCCTGCAGTTAGAGATTGGATCTTTCTCTGTCCTGGTCCTTGAGTTTTCTCCTTTCCAAATACAGTCCTACACTTCTACAACCTCTCCTTCTCTTCTCACTGTCTCTCCATAGAAGAGGATCCCTCACCTCCATGCCTATGCCACTCATTGTATCTCTCCCAGTTCACAGTCACATACCTATGGCCCTCCAGGTTGTCATGGTGGGTCCCTGGAGACGTCTCTGTCACTCTGCATCCCGGAGTCTTGAAATTCAAAGTCCTTTGGCCTCAACACCACTGTGTTTGAGGGTTGAGGGAACTTCAGGACCCCCTACTTCTCCACCATGTTGGATCTCTCCTAGTCTCTATTTTCTAACTCCACCTCTATTTTCCCACAGGACCTATCAGGTTGGTCCTGTATGTATTTATATTTATTGTAAGCTGTTAAAATTTATAAATTAAAATATATATATATTCCCTTGTGGTTACATGGATGATGATTAAAGTACATGGTTAATAGAAAGAAGCAAACATATATATTACATTGAAAAACATTACCTAGTGGGACTCCTGAGTGGATCAGTCACTTAAGTGTCTGACTCATGACTCTCTCTCCCTCTCTTTGCCCCTCCCCTGCTCACATCATTTCTCTCTCTCAAAATAAATTAATTAAAAATATGATTTTGTAACATTACCTAGTTTTTTCCAATACAAATAATAGTCTACATGAAGAGATATTAAATCTCTATGTCTTAGAAGATTAAAGGCAATTAGATTGCATTATGACACATTATATTATAGAGAAATTAGACAATCTTTTAACTGTAATTAGATTAGATCCAAATGACCCATAGTTTTTGTAGATACATAATAAAATTTGGAATGAAAACTTTTTCGTGAAGTATTAATTCCACTGTTTCATTATAATGAAGGAAAAAACCCTAAGTATGACACATACTTAATAATTTAATTTTAATAGTACAAATTGTAACAGACCTGAGATGAGTAGACTCATACCAATAATTAGCACATAAAATAAAAACATGTCAGATTAAACACTTGTTATTTTACAATCCTGTGAGAAAGACTAATACAAAGTTCATTTGTACATACACTGCAAATTAAATATTATATGTATATGCACATAGAATTGAGTATACCTTATAATCCCAATAAGCTAGGAGAATTTTATGTATTTGCTGATGATTTATTACTTTCTGTATTTTTGACAAAAATTTTACCCATATATGGCTGTTTCTCAATAAAGAATAAACTTGAGTGGTTTTGACTTTTAAGCATCTTCTGTAACAAACCAAATAGAGAAGTCATTATGGCTTTGTGCTAATGGTTCTCTGTAACACGTTTTTGAAGCTTCACAACAGGAAAAATTCTGTACCTATGTCCTTCAAGAAATGCAACAATTAGGATTTTCTGCTGTACAGGTTGACTATTTACAATCTCACATTTTTAATATGTCTTAGTTCAGATGTTAAACCTTAGTGGGCCTTTTTAAAGTCTCTATTCTTATGTCCCCTACCATTTTATTTCATATTTATTTTTCATGATTTCGTTTTTATTTGTCCTTTTGACTTGGTTTAGTTCATTTTTATTAACTTTAAACAAAAATAGAGAAAAAGCTGAATGTACTCATACTCTGATTGTGCATGCTGGGCAATTTTTCTCCCTTTTTACCTCTTCATAACACCTTCAAACATGGCTGAAAGCCCCACATCTAAACACAAAGCACATGGTTTTCTGTCCAGTATCAGTTTAAAATTGTCTCCTATAAATACAGTACCCCCCACCTCTAAAGTTAACTCGGGAGTGCTAAAAAAAAAATAATTCTTTTCTCATATTCAGAGCTAAAACTTTTCCAGTTTTTTTTGTTGTTGTGGGTTTGTTTATTCATTTTGTTAGATTCCACATATAAGTAAAATCATAAAGTATTTGGTTTTCTACATCTGACTTATTTTATTTAGAATAATACCCTGTTTGTCTATTCATGTTGTTGCAAATGGCAAAATTTCATTCTTTTTTAATATTATAAAATAAATGATAGTATCAATATATACAATTATTTTATGACACTCAATCTATCTACGCTTTTACTTATCACCCCCTGGACTTAAGTAGATAACTATATCTAGGGAAATCTAGTTAAATGTATTCATTTTTTCCCTCATAACTAAACAACTTGAAAATGTGGAAGGATTCAAAAGCAAATTTAAAGCTATAAATCATATAAATCCTTTCTATGGAATATTGTATAAGAGACCTGAATTGCTATCTAAATATCTGTGAACCTGTAATTTTTCAGTCTTTTAAGAAGGAAAGTGCTTATAAAGTGGAATTTTCTCTTATTTATAGAGAACCTTAATTGATGTGACTAGTTTCAGAATAAAAAGTGAGGAATCGGGGCACCTGGGTGGCTCAGTTGGTTAAGTGTCTGACTTCGGCTCAGGTCATGATCTCCTGGTTTGTGAGGTTGAGCCCCGCATCAGGCTCAGAGCCTGGAGTCTGCTTCAGATTCTGTGTCTCTCTTTTTCTCTACCCCTCCCCTGCTCATGCTCTGTCTCTCTCTGTCTCTCAAAGATAAATAAACATTAAAATATTTTTTTAATTGAGGAATCATGAAACGCTTTGCATAACTTGACGTGGAAAAAAATTATTTCCAAAACAAAAGACTTAGGTATATTTTATTATTTGCTTTGTTTTCTTTGTGGAGGGTTTGAGCTCAAGTCATGGATCTCTGCCACACATTTTTTTAAATTAAATTATAGTTGGCACACTATGTTGCATTAAATTCAGGTGTGCAACATATCGACATAACATATCTTTATGTTATGCCATGCCTACAAAAAGTGTAGCTATTATCTGTCATAAAATACTAATACAGTACCAATGACTATATTCCCTATGGTGTACCTTTTATCACTATGACATTTATCCCATAACTGGAAGCATGTATCTCCCAATTCCCTTCAGATATGTTGTCCTTCCCTCTTCCCTTCCCAACTGGAAACCATTAGGTCTCTGTATTTGTGGGTCTGTTCCAGTTTTTTGATTGTGTGTTTGTTTATTCATTTTATTAGATTCCACATGTAAGTAAAAATCATAAAGTTTTTGTTTTTCTACATCTGACTTATTTTATTTAGAATAATATCCTGTTGGTCTGCTCATGTTTTCGCAAATGGCAAGATTTCATTCTTTTTTATACCCAAGTAATATTTCATTGTATACATATATGCATATACCACATATTCTTTTCTTTTTACATTTATGTATTTTAAATTCCAGTATGGTTAGCATACAGGGTTACATTAGTTTCAATATAATGATTCAACAATTCCATACATCACCCAGTGCTCATTACAAGTGCACTTCTTGATCCTCATCACTTATTTCCCATCCCCCAACCATCCTTCCCTCTGGTAACCATCAGTTTGTGCTCTATAGTTTAGGGTCTGTTTCTTGGTTTGTCTTTCTCTCTTTTTTCTTCCTTTGTACATTTGTTTTGTTTCTTAAATGCTACATATTGTATTTGTCTTTTATGACTTTTTTTGCTTAGCATTATACTGTCTAGCTCCATCCATGTCATTGCAAATGGAAAGATTTCATTCTTTAATGGCTAAATAATACTTCATTCTGTGTGTGTATATGCATGCGTGTGTGTGTGTGTGTGTGTGTGTATACATATCTTCTTTATCCACTTATATATGGAAGGACACTTGGGTTTTTTACATATCATAATAATATAAAATATACATTATAGGTGCCTGAGTAGCTCAGTCAGTTGATTGATTATCTGACTTGAGCTCAGGTCATGATCTCACAGTTCAAGGGATCGAGCCCCACCTTGGGCTCTGTGCTGATAGCTTGGAGCCTGGAGCCGGGTTCGGATTCTGTATCTCCCTCTGCCCCTCCCCTGCTTATGCTCTGTCTCTCTGACAAAAATAAATAAACACTAAAAATATGTATGTTTGTGTGTATGTGTGTGTGTGTATATACATATATACACTAGCACTAGTGGGGGAGAGGGGCAGAGGGAGAGAGAGAATATTAATCAGGCTCCATGTTCTGAATGGAGCTTGACACAGGGCTTGATCCCACGACTCTGAGATCATGATCTGAGCCAAAATCAAGACTTGGCCATTCTACAAATGAACCACCCAGGCACCCCTGCATATATGTTTTCAAATTAGTGGTTTTGTGTTCTCTAAGTAGTAGTTCAATTACTGGCTCATACAGTATTTTTATTTTAAAAGTTTTGAAGAACTTTCATACTATTTCCACAGTGGCTCTACCAATTTGCATTTCCACTAACAGTTTATGAGGGTTCATTTTTGTCTATATTCTTGCCAACACTTGTTATTTCTTTTCTTTTTTTTTAATTTTAGCCATTCTGACAGGTGTAAGGTAATCCCATTTTGTTTTGATTTGCATTTCCCTGGTGGTTAGTAATGTTGAGCATCTTATCATGTGTCTGTTAGCCATGTATGTGTTTCCTTTGGAAAATATCTTTTCAAGTCTTCAGCTCATTTTTAAATCCAATTGTTTGTGTCTTTGGTATTGAATTGTATAAGTTCTTTATATATTTTTTATACCCCTATCAGATATATCGTTTGCAAATATTTTCTCCCATTCAGTAGATTGCCTTTTCATTTTGCTCTTGGTTTCCCGTTGCTGTTAAAAAAGTTTTTATGTTGATTAGTCCCAATAGCTTAGTTTTTCTTTTGTTTCCCTTGCCTAAAAAGATAGTTTTAGAAAAATTCTGATAACACTGATATCCAGTAGTTTACCACCAATGTTTTCTTTTACTAGTGTTATGGGTTCAAATCTCACATTTAGGTCTTTAATCCATTTTGAGTTTTTGTGTATGGTATAAAAAAGTGATCCAGTTTCATTCTTTTGTATGTAGCTGTCCAGTTTTACCAACACCATATATCGAAGAGACTGTCTTTTCCCCATTGTATATTTTTACCTCCTCTGTTACAAATTAATTGACCATATAAGTGTAGGTTTATTTCTGGGCTTTCTACTCTCTTCTATTGACTTATATGTCTATTTTTTGTGCCAGTGTATGCTGTTTTGATTCCTATAGCTTTGTAGTATATATCTTGAAATCTGGGATTGTGATACCTCCAGCTTTGTTCTTCCTTCTCAAGATTATTTGGCTATTCAGGGTCTTTAATAGTTTTATACAAATTTTAGGATTAGATTGACACTCTACTGAATCTGTAGATTGCTTTGGGTAGTATGGACATTTAATATTAAATCTTCTAATCCATGAGTTTGGTATAACTTTCTATTTGATTATGTCATCTTTAATTTGTTTCATCAATATTTTATAGTTTTCAGAGTATAGGTCTTTTATTTCTTTGGTTAAGTTTATTCCTATGTATTTTAGTCTTTTTGATGTAATTGTAAATAAGATTATTTTCTTAAGTTCTCTATTTGCGACTTCATTATTAGTATATATAAACACAAGAGATTGCTGTATATTAATCTCACATCCTGAAAATTTGCTGAATTCATTTATTACTTCTAATAGCTATTTAATGGAGTCTTTAGGATTTTTATGTATAATAGTGAAATGACCTGAAAATAGTGACAGTTTAACTTCTTTATTACCCATTTAGATGGCTTTTATTTCTTTTTCTTGTCTGATTGCTATGAGTAAACATTCTAGTACTGCATTGAAAAGTTTTGAGTGTGCATATTCCTATATTATTTTTGATCTTAGAGAAAAAGCTCTCAGTTTTTCACCATTTAGAATAATATTAACTTTGGATTTTTCATATGGTACCTTTAATATGTTAAAGTATGTTCCCTCTAAACCCATTTTTTGAGAGGCTTTTATCATGAATGGATGTTGAATTTAGCCAAATGGTTTTTCTATATTTATTAAGATGATTGAACCCTTTTTTTTGTTAATGTGATGTATCGCATTGATAGATTTGTGAATATTGAATTATCCTTGCCTCCCAGAATAAATCTCACTTGATTGTGGTGAATGATCATCTTAATGTATTATTGAACTGGGCTTACTAATATTTTATTGAGAATTTTTACATCTATGTTCATCAGGGTTTTTGGCCTATAGTTTTCTCTTCTTGTAGTGTTTTTGTCTATTTGGGTATCAAGGTAATGCTAGCCTCATAGAAAATATTTGGAAGCTTTCCTTCTATTTTTTGAATTCCTTATTTCTACTGACCTAGAGATTTGTTCTTCTTTTTCTACTTCCTTGTGTGTAAGGTTAGATTGTTTATCTGAGATTTTTTCTCATTTCTTAAGGTTGGCCTGTATCACTATAAATTTTCCCTTTAGAATTGCTTTAGCTACATCCCAAATATTTTGACCTATTGTATTTTCTTTTTCATTTATTGTCTTTTTTTTCTTTCCACTTTGATTTCTTCACAGAATCATTGGCTATGTAGTAGCATGTATTTAGCATCCATATGTCTGAATTTTTTCCAGTTTTTTTCTTGTGATTATTTTCTAGTTTCATATTGTTGTGGTCAGAAAAGATATATGATATTACTACAAATTTTTTAAATTTATTGAGACTTATTTGTGGCCTAACATGGTGTATTCTCGAGAATGTTGGATGCACTGTAGAAAAGAATGTGTGGTCTGTTGTTTTTGGATGGAACGTTCTCTAAATATCCGTGGTCTATCATATATCAGTGGTCTAATGTGTCATTCAAAGACACCATTTCCTTATTGATTTTCTGCCTGGATGATCTATCCATTGATATAAATGGGACGTTAATATCTCTTATTTCATTACTGTCAGTTTCTTCTTTTAGCTCTGTTAACTTTTGCTTTATGTATTTAGGTGTTTCAATGTAGGGCAGATAGATACTTACAATTGTTATATTCTCTTGTTGGAATGACCTTTTAATCATTATGTAATACCCTTATTTGTCTCTTTTTATAGTCTTTAAGTTTTATTTCACCTGATGAATGTATTGCTACCCCTGCTTTTTTTTTTTTTTTCCATTTCTGTTTACTTGGAATATTTTTCCATCCATTTACTTATAGTCTGTATTTATCTTTAGGACTCAAGTAAGTCTCTTGTAAGTAGCCCATAGATATTTTAATATCTTATCTTTATTAATCCATTCCTCCACCCTATGTTTTGATTGGAGCATTTAAGCTGTTTACACTTAAAGTAATTATTGATAAGTATGTACTTATATTGTTGTGTAGAATCAATTGTATGAATATACTGTAGTTTGCTTATCCATTCTCCTGTTCATAGATATGAGTTATTTCTTATTTTGAACCAGCTTTGTTAAAGTTTTTATAAATATTTCCATAGAATTAATTTTGAGATTATTTTTATTTCTCTATTTTAAAATTTCTTTTGAGTAAATAACAAATACTGAAATTGGGTTAATGATAACTAAGAATGAATCAAAAGATGGTGCATGATCACCTTTATAAGAAAAATTGTTCCAAAGTGGTTGTACTAATTTACTTTTCCATAAACAAGATATGAAAGCCCCAGGTGCTGCACAACTTTACCCATATTTGGTGTTGTTGATTCTTAAAATTTTAGCCATTCTAATGAATCTGTAATTTTTTTTCCTCGAGGTTTTAATTTGGATTTTCTTGATGACTAATAGTGTCAAGCATATTTTCGCATGCTATTGGCCTTTTGAGTATCTTCTTTTGTGAAGTGTCTAATTGTTGTGCCCATTATTGATATGTAAGATTTATTTATATATTTAGGATACAAGTTCTTTGTCAGATAAGTATACTGGAAATATATATACAGCCTTTTGATTTACTTAACAATGTCTTTCAAAAACTGAAAGATGTTTAGCATGAATAAATACTGAATTTTACATCAGTTGTATTCTTTACTCTGCTAATGTGGTAAACTTATTTGTTTTTAATGTTACATAAACTATGCATTCCTGGGATACCCCCCCCAAATTGATCAATATATAATTTGTGATAATTATATTCATGTGCCAATTTGGCTAGGTCACAGTCTAATTTTTCAATCAAACAATAATCTACATGTTGTTATGAAAGAATTTTACAAGTAAAATTCTGCTAATTAATTGACATTAAAAGTAAGGGGGATTACTGGCTGAATTCATTCGGAGGACTTAAAATCTGAGCTGACGTTTCCTATGAAGAGAAAAAACAATTCTATAGATGCTGCTTCAGCCTATGCCCAGAGTATTCTATATGCTCCATGTCTTCCCTTCCTTCCTGACTGCTGAATTTCTCATTTACTTAGCTGGCTCCAACAAATTATATAAGCCAATTACTTTTAATAACAGTATCTACTTATGTCTCTATCCATCTATCATCTGTCTAATATCCTACTGTTTCTTTTTCTCTGGTTGAACCCTGATTGATATAAATATGTACTTTATATATATCTAAATTGAATGTGCTAATATCTTGTATAGTATTTTTTCATTTATGTTCATGAGTTACTGGTCTTTAATTTTCTTGTGTCTACTTTGTCAGAGTTTGGTATAAGGTTTATGCTTACCTCTCATAATTCAAAAAGAGGTTTTAAATAATTGGTCTTGAGATGCCTGGGTGGCTCAGTTGGTTAAGTGCCTTACTTCAGCTCAGGTCATGACATGATCTCACAGTTCCTGAGTTCAAGCCCCACATCAGGCTCTGTGCTGACAACTCAGAGCCTGGAGCCTGTGTTTCAGATTCTGTGTGTGTGTCTCTCTTTCTGCCCCTCCCGCACTCATTCATTCTCTTTCTTTCTCTTTCTCTCTCTGTCTTCCTCCTCCCTCTCTCTCCCCCCCTTTCCTTCTCTCTCAAAATTAAATTAACATTAAAAAATAATTGGTCTTATTTCTCACTTAAACATTTCATAGTATTCTTAAGTAAAGAAACATTTGGTTCTGGAATTTTCTTTGTAGGAAATGGTTATGACAAATGTAAAGGCTTTCTTAGATATAGGAAGAGCTTTTATTTTCCCTTGTAGAAACTTCTGATAAGTGAAATGTTGGAATGAATTTGTCCATTTTTTTCAAAATTGTCACTTGTATTAGCATAAAATAGCTCACATCTCTTTATTACTACTATAATGTCTGTAGAACTTAGAAGCTGTGTCTTTTTTTCTTCATCAAACTCAGTAGGTGTTTGTCACGCTTTAATATTTTTAAAGAATCAAGTTTGGGCTTTAAAATTTTTTCTCTGTGGCTTTTCTTTTCAGTTGATTTTTTTCTTATCTATGTTATATTTCTTTAGTTTAATTTTTTTATCCTCTTTGCTAAGTTCCTTTGCTGGAGACTTATATCACTGAACATAGAACTTTTCTGATATAAGTATTTGAAGCTATATTTTCTTTTTTAAGCACTAATTTAGATGTCTTCCACAAATATTTATACATTATTTTCAGTATAATTCAGTTCAAAATGTTTTGTAATTTCCACTGTGATTTCTTCTTTAACCTATAAATTATTTAAAAATATATTTTAAGGAGAAAGTATCCACAACTGTTGGATAGAGTGGTCTATAAATATTAGTAAAGTTGTCTGAGACTATTGTCTAAATGTGTTTTTTTTTAACTTGTACTAGCTTTTTTCTTTGTTTTCTTAATTGCTCAGGGAGAGGTTTGAAACTTTTCTACTATGATTGTACATTTCTAAAGGTCATCCTTTATTTCTATGTTTGCTTTTTTAGTTAACAAATTCTGTTATTAGTTTTGTACAACTCTATAGGTTTATATCTTCATGATAAACTGCTGCTTTTATCATCATATATGCCCCTTTTTATTTCTAATAGTACTCTTTGATTTGAAGGCTACTTTAGTTGATATTACCACAGTTGTCCAACTTTCTTTTGCTTACTTATGTTTGTATAGTATATTTTGTTTACATTATTTTGTTTTCAACCTAAATCTGCCTTTATATTTAATGTAGGCTTCTTGTAGATAGAACATAGTTGCTCTTGCTTTTCTATCCTATTTGATAAAACGCCTTCTAATTAAAAAATTTATCATTTGCTTTAACTTATTTATTGATATTATTGGTATAAATAAAGTATTTTATGGTACATTTCTTTTCTCAATTTAGTTTTAACTAAAACTAAATTTTAGTAGTGACTGCCAGTCTGCATCTCTGGAGATTACCCCAGCAGGCTGCTAGATGTGTTTTACTTAGATGCCTAATCCTCAGGCCAAAGCATTAAGATAAGCAAATATGCCTTCTTTGCGTAACGACTGGGTGCCATTTCCCCCATAAAATCTGCACAGCTCTGAATTGGCTGCCTCCATACTGGTCACAGATGTGAATAAATTCAAGTGTGAAAACCCTTCAAGAACTGTTTCTCAGTTTTCTATAGCCTTGTGAGTCTTTTAAATGCGTATCCCATTGATTTTTAAAACTAGATGTTTAAGAGGCTTGTCTCTCAGGGGTAGGTTTTGAAGTTGGGTTCCCTAGTGTGGATTCAAGCCCTACACTCCTCAGGGAGAATGTCTGTGTTTTATTTCCCTCAAAGTTGTGAATTGCAGCATTGAAAGTGGGTTTTATGGTAAGATTGTGTCACAGCCTCTCCTATTTGCTTCAAAGTCGGTTTTTTGCTCCTTGCTTGCCTGATTATATGAGTCACTCTTGTATTTATTTGTTTTGTCTTGTTTTATTTTTTTTCCTCAGAGAAAATTGTTGCATTTTTAGCTGTGGATCCCATGTGTCCATGGGAGGAAGTGAGTTTAGGATCTTCCTACATCATAGTCTGAACCAGAATCTCTGTATTATTATTTTTTAATTTTTTAATGTTTATTTATTTTTGAGAGAGAGAGAGAAAGAGCATGAATGGGGGAGGACCAGAGAGAGAGAGAGGGGAGACACAGAATCCAAAGCAGGCTCCAGATCTGAGTTGTCAGCACAGAACCTGACACAGGGCTCGAACTCACAAACTGTGAGATCATGACCTGAGCTGAAGTCAGATGCTTAACCGACTGAGCCACCCAGGCACCCCCAGAATCTCTGTATTATTAACTGCTTACTCCAAAGATTACAATATAACCTCACAAATTATCATACTCCTCTTTGAATTGATATATTACCCCTTCAATTAAATTGTAAAAAAAATTACATTTTATTTCTACAACTTCATGAAAGTGCAATTATATTTATACCCTCATTTTGTGTGATTTGTTTTCAAATAATTAATATATATGTCATTAACACCAAAATATAATTTTATAATTTTTTCTCTTAAATAGTCATTGGCTTTAAGAAAATAATATGGAAATAAAAAGATGATCTTTTTTATTTAACCATTCACTTTACATTTCCAGTTTGTTTTATTCCTTCTTAAAGTTCTAAGTTTCTTCTGATTTCATTTCCCTTCAACCTGAAGAACTTCCTTTAGTGTTTCATGTAGAACAAGTTTACTAGTGATTTAGCTTTACCAAGAAAATGATTTCATTTTACCATCAAACTTGAAAAATATTTTTCTTGGATATTGAAGTTAAGATTGCCTGGTTTTATTTTATTTATTTTCTTTAAACATGTTAAAGATAATATTTCATTTTTTTCCAGAATTTATTGTTTTTTTTTATGAGAAATCCACTGTAATCTGTGTCATCTGTGTCCTCTGTATGCAATGGATCATTCTTAGGTAGCTATTTTCAAGACATTTTTGTCTTGGATTTCAACAATTTGACTTTTCACATATCCTGATTTTGTTCAGAGTTGTGAATTTATATGTTGATATTTTTCACCAAACATTTGAAATTTTAACCAGTATTTCTTCAAATCTGTTTTTGTTTCTCTTCTACTTTTTTGATTCAAATCACATGCACAATATACTGCCTAATATCATTATAATTGTCATAAAAGTTCTATTTTTTCAACTTTTTATCTTTGTCATCTTTAAGTTGAACAGTCTCTACTGGCCTTCTTCAATTTCATTGACCTTTTATTCTGCCTTCTCCAATCTGAAGTTAAACCTATGCCACAATTTTTTAAATTTTGTATATTGCAATTTAGTTATAGAATTTCCTTTGAGTTCTACTTTATAGTTTCTAATATTTCATTGAAGTACTCATCTCCTCAAAAATTATGACCATGGCTCTCTTTAAATCCTTAAGCCAGCTGGTTATCTCTGCATCCTGACATTTATATCATCCTATATTCTATTTTGCTTACCATGAGGTTTTTTTTTTCTTGATAAAGTTTACATTGTTCTACTTTCATCTGTCTGGTAATTCTTTTTAATTAGACATTGGACTTTGTGGATTATACACTGTAGAGACCTTGACTAAAACATATTGATTAGCTTTTAACAGGGAATTAAATTACTCTTTGTTCAATGTTAAGGTTTTCATGTTATTATTTTTAAAACATGTATCTGTAGAAAGCCCAAAATATTAGTAAATCTCTCTTACTTGGCAAGACTCAAACACCACACACTTTGTTTTCATTATGATGGAAAGCAGCAAAATATCTTTCCTCAGTTCATGACCTTACCAGCTACCATTTTTCACAGGGTTACCTGTGGTCTCTCCATCTTATGTGATGCTCCATGATATTCAATGAATTTGAACATAGCTTACATATAGAAACTGGGACTTTCCAAGCTGTATATCCCTCCTTTCAGTTCGATCTCCCCTCTAAATGTGTAGTGACTCTGACAGCCCTATACTCCATCTCTGACACTTTGGTCTAAAAATAATTTTGATTTATTTTTGTGTTCTATTATTCTCCTACCTAACCAGTAGGCTATAGAATGCCCTCTAATAAAACCCAATTAGAATAAGACCTCATGTGGAGCGTCTGGTGGCTCAGTCAGTTGAGTGTCTGACTTCAGCTGAGGTCATGATCTCACAGTTCGTGAGTTCGAGCCCTGCATCATGCTCTGTGCTGACAGCTCAGAGCCTGGAGCCTGCTTCAGATTCTGTGTCTCCTTCTCTCTCTGTTCCTCCCCTGCTCATGCTCTCTCTCTCTCTCTCTCTCTCTCTCTCTCTCTCTCTCAAAAATAAACATTAAAAATTTTTTAAAAAAAGAATAAGACCTCATATACTGTTCATTCCTCCTTTCAAGAGTTGCATCTGTTCAAGTTTCTACCTTCTTTTGTGTACTCATCAGTGCCTTCAGTTAGAGATTTGTAATTTCTCCAGCGTTTATAGTTGTTGCCTGCAGTATGGTTTGTCCAATACAGATAGCTCTGACATTAATATAACTGGAAACTTTATCAGGTTCATTTTCATTTTACATTTCTGTTTGTTTTTTTTTAATCAAATATATTTGGCAATGAAAGAAAGTAAGGGAATGGGTAGAGTGAAAGAGTTTGCAGGAAAAAAATAGACTTTGGCTGAGATATGTGGGATATGACCACCCTTCAGCCCCAATTTCTTTAGGACAGTCTATTTTACTTTTAAGATTTTGCATATGTATAAGTAATAACTTTGTTTGTTTTGAAATCAAAGAACTTTGTGCCTGGATTAATGCAGTGTAGAGCCAATCCCAGGAAGATGTTAGATAGTAACACATACATACACCCCAAGTATTTGCAGAAATCCCTGGAACATATTTGAATTTGCATAATTGATGGAAATAGAGGTTCAATGCAATTTTACCTAATATTACATGGAAGAGTGTGCAAGATGACATTCTTATTATATATTTTGCAAAATACTGAGGCAGACAGTAGAGCAGGCTATTCAACTTAACAATTCTGACTAGTCATGATATTAGTATAGGTGTAGAACTTTAGTCTCACAAACAAAAACAAAACAAGCCACCAGTATTACAGGACCTAACAAACTACAATTTGTATAATTGGGAGGTATGTGTATGCCAACATTTACATTGATGATCAGAAACCACCCATCAAATAGATTAATTTAGTGGATATTTGGCATTATTTTTGCTGATAAGTTTTCCGAAAGAGGCCTTGTGGGTGTAACTCATGTATTCATAAATAATACAATATAAGCAATTGTACAATTATTGTAAACAAAAAATAAACACTTGCCCTAAATATTAGAGTCATAACAGTCAACTCTTTCCCTACTATTTGCTAAAGAATTATATAATTTTACCCTAGTACTTTTGGATTGCTTGATAAGTTTCAAAGGTTATAAATAATGGAGAATATTAGCTCCACTTAAAGATATTTTTACTAAAGGGGACTGGCTTTTTTTCCAAGGTAAGAAACTGAGTAAAGCCTCTGAAAATTTTAAAACAAACAATTTCTTGCCACTCCATGTCTAATAGTCTAAACATATGATTTCTCTTACAACAATACAGTATGAAGCATGGGGTAATGAGTAAAAGTATAAATTTTGGCCCCAAAATCCATAGGTTTAAATCTTGGCTCCACCACTTTCTAGCAGTCTGAGATTATACATATAAATTATCCTCTCTGTGCCTCAGCTTCACATATAAAAAGTGCTGAATACAGTAATATCTACATGATAAGGTTGATGTGATGAATAAATGAATTAATAACTATAATAATCTAGAATAATCAGTGACACATAAAAGATACTATTTAAGTGTTACAATCATTATAATTTAGTGAAATACTTCAAATAGCAACTGATTTTACTTCACTCTCTATATTGCAAAGACTTAGAAAGTCATGAAACACGTCATGGCCATTTTACATACTTATCCATTTACAGTCTTTAAGCTCTATTTGATAGTAAATTAATAGTAAATATTTTCATAGCTCCTCAAAAAATGTATCTTTGCTGAGCAAAGAGAATGGTTTATTCTTTCAGTCAATATTTGTTGATTGCCTATTCATAGACAGTGAACAAAATGGACCCCAAATATCTAGCACGTGGATTTTGCATTATAATAGGAATCCAGAAAATAAATAAGTTATACAGCAACGTGTAATAAGAAGTAAAAAAGGAGGGAAAAGATAAAGTGTTAGGAGTAAAAGTAATTACAGTTTTAAAGAACCAAATTGATGAGGAAATGTTCATTTTAGTGGTGATTTTATGCCATTTACTATTCATTACACTTTGTTATATATGGATTTATAAAGTAAGTTTTTTTGTGGGTAACAGCACACTCCTTACATCAAATATGGGTGGGTAATTAGTTATAAAGTATGTAAATTATGATTTCTGTTATTAGTATTTCTAGGTTCAGTTTGTCCATCTTCCAAAGTAGGAACAAATGTATCATATACAGTTGTGACAACCAAATCAAATAGAGATAGAAAATTCTTTGGAGACCTCTAACAACAAATGTAGCAATCTGTCTTGTAGAACCCCAAAATTCTTCTCTTGAGATGACCTATCTAGTTATTTATTTAACAAGTCCCTTATATTTAATTAACTCTGATGTGGAATATTCTAAGCACTTTATAAAAATAATAACTCATTCAAACTTTATATCCAATTAAGTATTTATTATTGTTATATTATTATTTATTATTCTCATCTTAGAGATGAGGAAATTGAGGTACAGTAAACTATCTTGTCCAAGGTGACAAGACTAGTGACTGGGAGGGAAACTATTCCATAGTAAGTGTTCTTAACCTTTCTGTTATTCTGAACAATTAGGAAAAAGAGACACCTCTCCCTGGTTTTGCCAGACCAATTAGGAAAAGGCATCACACCCTTCCTGCTGACAGTCCTGTGCCTGGACACGGGATATATTGAATGGACCTTACTTGGGATTTCAGTGCCTAGTCAAGTTTATCTTGATTTATGGATTCTGTTGATCCTTAGGAAAATTTACAAATTTCTAAACCACCATTCCCCATCGCCTTCATGTAATGATTTTTTTTTCTTCTTGTGAGAGACATGAATATTATTACATTTGATTCTAAACAAAGTATGCTGAATGCCAATGCATCCTATAATTTTTGTCATTTCTTATTTGGAACAAGAGCTGTATTTGCACTTGAGGAAGAATGAATAACAGTTGCAATTCTACACTAAAGTTCCTTATGTTTAAGCATTTTGGTGGTTTATCCTTTTGAATATATGCCTCCCCTATTTAGGAAGAGGCTTCCTCCTTGTAGTTAAGGCCAAATAAGGTCAACAGGGTGGGAGATTATATGTATTTGTTTAAACAATATCTACTAGGAATAATCTCAGGGGAAAGTTGAACACCACCTACTCTGACTTTTCTGCTGGGGAGGAAGTTTTAAAAAAGATCTTCTTGCTCTTCCTTCTAAACCAGAGGCCCTGAACTCTGCATTCATATTGTACTGTGGGATACTTTTCTTTGCCATGGAAAACACCAGAATATTTAAATAGAAATGCCAGGGATGTGGTTCAAGTATGATTTTTTTTTTAAGTTTCCATATGATCCAGTATTTCCAAACTGGATATTTACACAAAGAAAATGAAAACACTAATTAAAAAGATATATGCACCTCTATGTTTATTGCAACATTATTTACAATAGTCAAGACATGGAAACAACCCAAGTATCCATCCACAAATGAATGTATAAAGAAGATGCAGAAGAATGAAACTAGACCACTCTCTTACACCATACACAAAAATAAACTCAAAATGGATGAAGGACCTGAACGTGAGACAGGAAACCATCAAAACCCTACAGGAGAAAGCAGGAAACAACCTCTATGACCTCAACCGCAGCAATTTCCTACGCGACACATCCCCAAAGGCAAGGGAATCAAGAACCAAAATAAACTATTGGGACCT